>OZ005744.1:55690560-55700560 GCA_963930735.1 Dioctria linearis
CACTGTTTTATTCACTGGAAGTGGGCAGAGCTTTGTGATGTTTCGTTTGCAAAGTCCATGCGCGGTTTTTATCGACACGATCCGAACCTTTCCATCTTCGTCCGGATATTGTTTGACTACGCGTCCGAGAATCCATTTAGTCGGCTGTATACTGTCTTCCTTAAGTAGTGCTAGAGTCCCAGCACCCACATTCATTGAAGCGGTGTTCCATTTAGTCCTGCACTGCAACTGACTTAAATAAGTCTTGTGCCACCCATTCCAGAATTGCTGGTGTGAAGCTTGTATTCGTTGCCATCTATCCAGCATGTTGAGGCGTAGTTCCTGCAACTTTGGAGCTACTGAAGCAGTTATTGGCCTGGTGTTAAGGCCGTGAGATTATTAGAATCTGACGACATTGCCTGTATGGATCGCGAATGGAGTATAGCCTCAATTTGAACGAGTAGAGTGTTCATCTCTTCACAAGTTAGGGAATGGCCCTTGAAACCTCTTCGTAGGTGATATTTCGCAGATTTCACAGCGACCTCCCAGAGTCCGCCAAACGCGGTGGTATAAAGTGAAAGTTAATGTAGTCTTGGATACACAATTCGGGTATCTCCCGTCTAGAATCTTCCGATATAAAAAATGTTGCAAAGTTCCTTAAGCTCAGAATTTACGCTGATGAAATTCGTGGCATTATCATAAAAGAGATTAGCTCACAGCTCTCTTCTGCCGAGAAAACGTTCCAATATAGCCATAGGGGCGGCTGATAATAAATCACTCGCAAGATGGGCTGCCTTTGTGGCAAGGTATATGAAAATTGCTAGGTTTGTTTTCACAGGTTCCGTTCCCCGACGTTTGGAGTGAATATACAGTGGCCCACAAAAGTCAACTCCTGAGATTATGAAGGGGCTGGCTGGCTGTACTCTCGCTGCCAGTAAGGTTCCCATCAGTTGTTGTATGTTCATAGGCTTAGTCCGAAAGCACCAAATGCAGGAATGTACAATTTGTCTAGCTATGCTACCACACTTAAGAGGCCAAAAACCTTGTCGGGTAATAGACAGTATAGTTTGTGGTCCAACATGCAGATGTTTAAAGTGTAAATTGCTCATGATTGATCGAGTGAAAGAATGGGAGGGCGGTATGATCATTGGATGCTTTGAATCATATGCTAGGTCAGCATTATCAAGTCGAACCCCGACTCTTATAATCTTGTCAGCATCCAGGAATGGACTTAAACATTTTAATTTCCTGTTTCTATCGACATGACCTTGAGTTATTAACGTTCGATAGTCTTATGCCAGTGCAATCTTCTGTACAATCTTTATTATGACATTTAAATAGGTTTCTCACTCGTCAGCGGTAATTGACCCAACGTATCTCCTTGATAATGGAACTTTTGAGTTTGTTGCACAACGAATTATATACGCAAAGACGTTTCGAAGTTTTGTAAATGAATTAGCATATTTTGAGTCTTGATCTTCTTCTTTAGTTGAAGTGAATGTTAGCTTTCATTTACGTCTTTCAGGGAGATGCACTGATGAAACGATTGATTGCTCCTCATTGCTTATCCAGAGTGGTCTGATTCGCAAAGAAAATTCGGACCGTTTAGCCATAAAGTTGATTTTAACAAATCTGGAGGCAAGACGCCACGAAATACCCAGTCAGCCGGATTGTTTTTGCTTTCAACATAGCGCCAGTAATTAACCTTGGTCAGTTCGTGGATATTGCCGACCCGATTTGCTACATATGTGCACCATACGAAGGTGCTAGCCACGCAAGAACGATTTTAGAGTCAGTCCAATAAAATTACATTTTATTTACAACTGTATTTAAAATAGCTATTACTCTTGCAACTAATTGCGCCATAAGTTGGGTTGCACATAACTCGGGGCGGGGTATAGTGTTTTGTTTTAAAGGTGCTCGTGATTTGGTGCAAATTAATATAATGCTTATATTTCCATGGTTGTTCGTACACCTTTAGTACAAACAGGATCCGTAGGCCTTTTCACTTGCATCAGAAAATGCGTGTAACTGAATATCAGCAGCCTTCCAAGTGAGTTCGAGAGTTTCAACTACGTCCGTTTCATGAAATTATAAAAGTTTTGCCTTGTCCTCCGTTGGTTGAAATGTCATTCAGTAATTCGGTGCTATTTGAACACCATTTTTTCAGATTGAAACCTCCACTGAAGAATTTTGTCAACTTCCTGTTTAATGTATTTAGCTTGTTCTAATGTATCAGCGCCAGTAATCATGTCGTCCACGTAGAAGTCTGACTTTATTATTTCGTAGCCCTTCGGATGGGTGTCTTCTTCATCAAGCGCTAATTGAAGAAGCGATCTTGAAGCTAGGAATGGCACACCCGCTGTGCCATTTGTGACCGTCCTTAACTGGGAAATCTGCAATTTGTCTTGAGGATGGTCATGCCAAATTATGTTTTGAAAAGCACAGTCGTTAGGATCAACTAAAATCTGCCGATACATTTTTGTAATATAGGTATCTTGCATGCATAACCTGTGCTTGATCGTGCTGATGCATCAAAAACTATTCTTAGCGGTGTAGTCGAGCTAGCAGCCTTGACAACGCAGTGGTACGTACTTCACTGTGGACAGCTCTGTCTCTGCGAGAGGACGCATATGCTTAAGTTGCAAATATTCATTTACGAACTCCTTGTATTGATTAAATATATTACTATTACTATTTAGTCTTCGTTCTAAAGTAAGAAATCTATTTCCGGCTGTTTCTAGCGAATTACCTAAGAAACAAGGACTTTTGCTAAATGGAATTCGTACGACAAAGCGCCCTGTGGAATTCCTTTTATAATGCTGCTTGTAGTTATCTTCACAAAGCTGTTCTTCGGTTGATCTTTTACGGCCACCACCCGTATGATCTTCAAGCACCCAAAATCTCTGAAGTACCTGCGATAGGGATTCATCTTCTTGAATTGTAGTAGAAACCAAGCTACAGCTATATTGGGTACAATGGATAGATAATAGGGTGCCTGCTACCACCCGACCCAGTAGATTTTTTTGTAGAACTGGTAGATTTTGTCCTAAGGATATTTGGCCAACTTGCAGAAGTTGAAAGTGTAACTCGGCTCCAATTAAGAGGTCTATACGATGAGGTTGTTGGAAATTGGGATCGGTCCATTGAATGTTATCAGGAATCTTCCAATAAGTTGTATTGAGAAGTGTTGATGGCTGAGGCGCTGTAATATTCGAAAGTATTGTCGGACTCACTTGTGTCGTGAAGTTATTGAGTCGAGAAGAGATACTAAGACGTGTTTGATGTTTGGTATCGCCAATGCCAGTTATCACAGTTGAGACCTTGTACCTTTTAGGACCTAGTTTCTGTGCTATTTTTTCTGTTACAAAGTTAAGCTCTGAACCTGAGTCCAATATTGCCCTACATGGAAACGATCTCCCGTGCCCGTCACTCACGCTGATAATTACCGTTGGCAGCAGAACATGCGCAGGATTATTCCTGTTGCATTGCACAGTATGTACCGATGCTTGACTGAACACATACGGGCTTGAAACTTGCGAGGAATTAAGAGTTGCATTTACACTTGGCTTGTAATTATGATTATGAATTAGGGTGTGAAATCTTTCGCTGCAAACTTGACACGAATAAAGCGATTTGCATTCTGTTTCCCTATGTTGTCCTATACAATGTGAGCACAGGCTAAATTCCTGAATATTGTTCCGCCTCTCAGATAAGGGCATGTCTAGAAACAGGCGGCATTTATTGATAGAATGACCGTCTTTTTCACAAATCAGGCAATACCGATTTTTGACGTGAGCAACGAAGTTTTTGCTGATGTGTGTGGCTTATTAATACTATTGACCATTAAATTGCTACCTTGAGGCCTTCTTGCTGCATCAATCCTTACAGATCTTTTAGTTAGGAAAGACAGAACTTCCTCAAGAGTTGACAGCCGTGCATCTGGGGCCGTATATTCCCATGCTGTACGTAAGAAGGTGTCAAGTTTACTTAGGATTTACTGCTTTACTGGTCTGATTAGAGACTCAAGTAACCGAAGTTGCACATTTGTATTACAACAATTTGAAGAATTTGTTCTGGCTTGTTGCTAGTGATGGGATTGATGTTTAAAAAATGCTCCAAATGTGCTTGACAAATAAGTTTCTTGTCACTGTAAGCAACTCCAAACCACCTGGTAATTATCGTCCAAGTTCCAGCGAAGCTATTTGGGCTGCTGCGGGCCCCGATAATGTGGACTTTAGGTACTGAGATTTTTGGATGTTGTTCAACGTGTATTCATCATGAATCAGCACCTTGAATGTTTCAAAGTAGCTAAACCATTCGGTGATGTTTCCATCAAAATAAGGTAGGGATATCTTGCGCAGACGAACAGTCTTTTGCGGACTCTAAGACTCTTTCATAGTTTGAGATATGTCTCCACTTTGATTGAAGTTTTGAATTAACACCGTAAGTGCTGGTTGTTGTACGAAGTAAATTTCCTCATATGAAGCGCGGGTGGTCTTTCCTAGCTCTTCCTCATCGATCTTTTCTATTTAAGCTTGTATATCTACGAATTTACTCATTTGTTTCTCAACATGTTGCAAACGAAGTATTCGTACGGCGGTCAAGAATCTCCTTGGTACGTTCCTGCTGATCTATAAGAACCGTACGCTGAGACTTTAGGCTAACTAATTTTTTCTCAGCCTTTTAAACTGATTAAACTCGCGCAATGGAAAGTTTTTTGAATACGAATAATCTGAGTCTATTTCTTCGTAAAGCGTTTAGTCGATGTGACGGTGTTAATTTCAGAAAGTTGTTGCACGCAAACAGAGGGTGAGCTCCCTTACAGATCACACATGTTTTTCGATTTGAATTAAGAGTTGCTACTGTGGTCACTGCTCTAGCAAAATGTTGTCTTTTATCTAGATCATCCGCTTTACCCCATGTTCCGAGCACTTCCAGTGCCTGGAACCTTGTTTCTAAGAATGATAAAAAACCCTTAATATCTTGTAACTCTCTAGGGATATTTAACGATTGCTCGTGTAGAGCATGAGTAGTTCTGCCTTTTTTTTCATCAGTATATGAAGTAGTAGTGGATTCCAGTCAGCTGTCGAAACCTTGTTGTGTAGTCCCAATAGACATGGTTTTAATTGCAGTTGCAGACGAGGTATCACCTGTGTGAGCTGATTGGGACAGTTGTTTATTGATGAGTGCTGTGACTAGTAATTTACAGTTACTATATCTACAGTTACTATATCTATCCTTCAAAGATTGCCAAGCCACTATGCAGTTTTCTTCTGAAGCATTTTTCGGCCTCTCCTGATAGATTATTTTTGAGGTACCACATATTTTGACAGTTTGGCATCGCTTGGTTGTGGACCAACTGGGTGAACAAATCGTGAAACTGATTCCATTTCAAATAATCTGAATCGAATTTTAGAAGTGTGAGCTTAGGGAGTCTTAACATACTGCTTGAATTTAAAGCATTTTATGACGTGATTGTCGAGTTAACGTTATCACGTTTGGTGGTTAGTAAGACTAAACACCTTTCTATACTGTCTCCTTAGCTGTGTTTTTGCATGTGCATGTGCATGTGCATATATACAATCTAGCCTTATGTTTTGAAGTTTGTTTCCATGCAAGCCGTGAAAGATTTTTAATCCAGCAGAAATGAAACCTGTTATTACTTTCATCATAATCATCATCATCATCATCATCACCATTATCATCATCATCATCATCATCATCCTGCTCATAATTATTTTGTATCATTAATAGATTCACATGTCGGTTCATCTTGTGTTTCGTTCGTCTGACTAGAACAGTGGTGAAGGAACGCTCTTTCTTTAGGATGAACACGTTTATTGATATATCGTTCTGGTCCTCAAATTGTTTAATCTGTTCGAGCGTCATAGGAAATGTTATTCCAGTTAAATTTAGCACAGTCGAATAATGTGGATATGATGATGTCCTGGAGGAGTTAATATTTCCAGGGCATAGTGCTGATGTCACGGCCAAAGCGAAGCATGCTTTATCAATATTTTTTACATTAATGCAAGCTTGCTTTAAAGCAATCTCCTTCGGTAGAGGTATGTACGAAGATCCTCGGTGCTGTTCAAATTTGTTGATATGTACTGCTAAATGTATAATGGAGTCCAATGTCCAGCCGCTATCTTTTTCTCGAAACTCATCCAGCTGAGTGAGTATTGAATGCAAAATGTTAACTTTATACCACTCATTTAAATTATCGTCTACATTGATTGGAGCAGTTTTTGCTTGTAAATATTTAATATCTTTTATAACCTCATTGTCACCGATATCCTTAGCAAAATCAGCACACAACTTTGTATTAACTTTAATATTGAGATGGCGTTTTAAAATATTCATAATACGGCGTATAAATAAATCACCAGCATCCTGCATAAATAGCTTAGGACCTGTATGGTTTATATTTACAACAATTCCAGCTCTAATTCTGTTTGTGAATACTGATCTTATTTCCTCCCACTGTACAAAATCACTTTTTTTTACACGCTGAGTAATTCCTCCACCTCGACTGGTGGCTTTCAATAACACTCGCGGCGATTTAGTCTGTCCAATACAGCTCTCCATATGCCGTTTTGTACCACTCTTTTTACTAAAAAAACTTTCATTTATTAGCGCGGTTGAATTTTTTTTGACCTATCGCTGAGGCTCACCAAAATTGACTGATGCCTTCTATCATTTTACATTAATATCTACTACCGCCTTCTTTCACCAAAGCCTTAAACTGAACCCACTCTCAACCTAATGCTTTCATGTTTTTTTTTTACCAACCCAATAACCTTCATGTGGTCTATTTTTAGATATTGAATTTCATAACATGCTGCAATGATCACGATTTCCACTGCTCGTGCTCAAAACAAGTATTAACATGTTCTTGACATCGATTGAACATTTTTATGAATTTCAACTATATTTAAGTCTTGGTAAGGTAGTCGTGAAACTATTTTGCTTCAATCAAATAAGGACATATACCACCAATCTAGTGCATAACATACATCGATTCAATCCCCATATCACCCATGAAAGCTTTTCTTTTACACTACACAACATTACATTAATTCATCTCAGTGTTACATACATACATATCCACAGCTAGGAAGTATATGACCAAGTCCCGAGTGAGATGTTCACTAAAGCTTCCTAGTGTGTTAGAGCAAGACAGATGATAAGAAATATCATGGGATTTTGCTGCCGAACTCTCATAGCCTAACACAGACATTTGCTCTGGATCGCTTTTTGGATGTGAAATACAGAGAAAAAAGTTTATAACTTAAGATATAAAAATAGATAATGAATTTGATGTGGATAAATATTGTGTGAAAAATTGATTTGGTATATATTAGTTACAGTTGTTGTTGTTTTTCAGTAGAGAAATTGGAAATCTTATATTTTCAACTTTCACTACTCATCTACAACATATTCCACATATTACTCACAGCTCTCAAGTACTCATCTAAGGCAACATATTATACTATATTAATATAATAACTCAACCTTCTTTCATTAAAACTTTTAATTTAATCAACTCCCAACCTACTTTCATGGTATTATTTAAATATTAATAAATAATACTTCCATATCCTACTAGAATTATGTCATTCCAAATACCCACTCTCAACATCGAGGTCTTCACTATTGAACTTGAAGCATTATCAACTTTTTCCGACCTTCCTGATACTCGTACAACACCTTTTCGAGGAGATAAATACCAAATACCATACATCAAAACTTTTAACTTAATACATAACTTACAGTACCTACTCTGAGCCCCCTACTACGATCTTCACTATGGACACTTTCAGGCTAGGCTAACAAGGTACTCTAGAAAGATTTCGTGTGGCAACACTGGTCATGCCATTACACCTTATCACCAAAAATTTGATGAGAAGTCTTTTACTGTACCCATACAACTTTCACTATTCATCTAAGCAAACCTATCATACTATATTAGTATCACCTCACATTGATATCATAGGTCATCAAAGTTTTAAATTTAACCCACCCAAAAAGAAATTTTATTGAAAATAAAAAAACAATTTTTCATAAAACCTAAGACTTTGCAATACACATATCCCTACATCGAAAATTTTCTGATAAGACTTTAATTTCCATTACTTCATGTTTCTTAACATGCCAAGCAGCCGTGATCTATTTTTAGATATCGAATATCATAGCATGATCACTCTTGTTTATAAAAGATTTTTTATCCACAACTTACGTTATAGTTGTTGTTGTTGCTTTTTTCAGCAAAAGAAATTTTTCAATTATAAGTTCCACTACTCATCTAAGACATCATATTGTATAGATTAATATCAGTTGTTTTTGTTGTTGTTTTCAGCTAAAGAAATTGGGAATCTTACATTAAAAAACATAAATCACTCAATTTATTTACTTTACTCGGCTGCTGTACGAATTTGTTTACATTATTCGACTGTGATCACAGCTCCCAAACAACTTCCATTACTCATCTAAGACAAGATATCATACTACATTCATACCACATTGATATCCTAACACCACCTTCTTTCATCAAAACATTTAATTAAACCCACTCTCAACCTAATGGTAAGAAAGTAATGTGATCACTTCAATAGTATGAAGATAAAATTATCATATTCTTATCAGCTTCATGTGAACTATGATATCGGAGTCAATCAAATCTCATAACAGCGTGACTGATTGGGAAATTTTATTGATAATAAAAAACAATTCGTCATAAAATGTAGGACTTTTCAATACAAACTCCTAGATACAAAAAAGACATTAATCGCTCAATTTGTCCGCTTTACTCGGACGTATTTGTTTACGCAAGATATCAAATTACCAGCCGCCTGGCCACCTTTCTAATGCTTTAGTTTCCATTACTTCTAATGATTTCATGTGTCGTACCATCCCAAGCAGCCGTAATTTATTTTTACTCATCGAATATCATAACATGATCATATAAAAGACACCTACAGACCACAACTGACGTTATAGTAGTTGTTGTTGTTGTTTTTTTCAGCAAAAGAAATTTTCAATTATAACTTCCACTACTCATCCAAGACATCATATCCTACAGATTAATATCAGTTGTTGTTTTCAGCTAAAGTAATTGGGAATCTTACATTAAAAAATATAAATCGCTCAATTTGTTTACTTTACTCGGCTGCTGTGCGAATTTGTTTACATTATTCGAGCGCGAATTTGTTTACTTTACTGGACTGTGCGAATTTGTTTATGCAAGGAATCAAATTAGAAGCATTCCACCTGAAGAGCAAAATTAGGCATTTACTAATTTCCATTACTTATCTAAGTGAACATATCTACCAACATTCGCTCCAATCAGCTTTGCCTGATCTATTTTTAGATATATCATCACATGGCGCAATGTTTATAAAAGACAGCTACAGATTAAGATCATCAAATCTTTAATCCACAACTTCGATTACAGTTGTTGTTGTTGTTGTTTTTTGTTTTTCAGCTACTAATATTAATTACACCTGAGAAGGTAAGATCGCTCATATCTCGCGTAGACGATTTCTGATGAAAATTTTACCCCTAGTACTAATACTATTGACATGAACAAAAATATGAATTAGTATTAATACTTATTACACTAATTTTCTAAGGGAATTTCACATTTATTATCTGCATAAATACACAGCTGCACACATCCACCCACACCTTAGATAACGTTTCCTCAGCCACCAAGTAGCCCAGCCCAACATACCACAGGCACTCATACTAAAGTAAACAGCTAAAACCAAACTCAAGCTGACAAGTATACAGCCCCGATATAAATTCGGTTAGGGTATTTCACATCATTACTTAATACACATCCTACCCAAGCCTTGGTACAGGTAACATAGCCCAGTCCAAGACACCTCAGGCAGTCCTAGTCATAGTATTATATATTGCCAATAAAGCTCTCAGCTATGTATGTATGTATGTATGTATGTATGTATGTATGTATGTATGTATGTATGTATGTATGTATGTATGTATGTATGTATGT
>OZ005744.1:55705560-56013060 GCA_963930735.1 Dioctria linearis
TTCACTTGGTGTTGCAATATACAAATTTTATAGACCAATGCTTGATGAAGATTTTTTGAATATTTTCACAATGGACCAATCAATATTATTACCAGTTATAAAAGTGGTCTCGGTTCACTTTAGCAATAAACCCGTCATATATAAAAAAAAATTAAAAAAAATAAACAATCAAAGCATTGCACTGTCAACAATCGAACCCATACCCGTCCTACTCCAGAAATTTGACCTACCGCCCTACTGACTGAGCAAAACTTCCTTATTTATCTTGGGCTATAAATGTATATTTAAACCAAATTGTGTTCGATCTCACAGCTATATACAGATAATAAAAATTAATCGTGATTGTTTCGGATTTTTTGATGGGCCCCTTACAAAATGCTTGATTTCGCAAATATTGGCTGGACTTGTCAAACTTAAATGCTTGTAGAATTCGAAGGAAGTAACCGAATTGGCTCAAATAAATTTTAAACGATAAAGGAATGTCAAAATCCACTTCTGAAAATAGACGGTCCAGTTACTTTCTGTGACCGCCACAGGGAGGCGTCTAATTGACATTACGTTTCCTTTACATTTTAATTTTTTTTAATAGGAAAATAAAATCTGAGAATGCTGAAAATCGATATAGACAATCCTTTTATGATCACAATTGTAGGAAAAATTAAAAATTGTCGTAATTCTTATTTCATATAACGAAACTACCAAATCAATTTTCAGGACGGATATTTCGGGCGCCAAATATTCAAATCTTGTCGCGTATGCCGGAGGAGTTTGAAAATACGCTAAAAAAAAAAATCGTAATAAAAATTAAGCTAAAAAAATTTGCATATTAATTGAAAAAAAAACGGGAATTTTAATTAATTCCTTAATATAAGCATGCAAATTAAATGACATAATGAAATCTATGTATGACAATATTTTAAACCGTTAGTCGGATAGCTTTGAAAAAAAACAAATAAGGGACAGTAGTATACTAGATATAACGTATAGTTATTAGTTATTGTAGGATACAACAAAAAGATGGCGTTGAATGTAATGTAATGGCTAATGAAAGGTAGTATCTTACAAAACTAATCGGCGATTCGGTAATTAGAATCGCATGGAGGTTTAGTAAAGATATTTTTTTAGGACATATAGGGGTTGTAATTAACTACCCCTGTTGAGCCCTCCTTAAAAATTTCCTTACTAAAAAAATTGGTTGAACATTTTTTTTTTTCAAAAAATCCGAAAATTTTCCGTTTTTATTTCCACCCCCACCACCAAGGCGGACACAACCCTTAAATTTATACCACCCGTAATGCCACATTCCCTAAGTATATTGTGAAAAAGAAATAGTTAAAATCCAACCAAGACTTACAGACTTACAGACTTTGATGGGTGACGAAATTTAGATTTTTTTTAAAATAACCCATAAATGCTCAATTTGGTCGTCCTCCATCACAGATGAGACGCTAAAAAATGTTTAAATATAAACGATAAAGGATGTTTGTAGTATGGAATCACATCAATATTTTGTCCGATAAAGTTAAATCTAATTAGTTTTCCGATCGGGCTAACAGTTTAGGAGAAACATTAATAAGAGTAGAAGAACCTCCATTTACGGCAATTTTTGTCGTTTTTTGCCGTGGAAATATGTAAAAATTTATAACGGAATAACACTGCTTCGGAAGAATTTTTTTGTAGAGATAAAAAAGTTTTGTAATTGAACACTTATGCCAATGATTGAAAAAAAAAGCAATAAAAAATTAACTCATATGTAGTAATGAGGTATTGAGGTATATGGGACCCAGAAGAGGAAAAACTGAGTGTGGAAATGTCTCGAATTGAAATAAAAGCCTACTAATAGATAGGAAATTTTCTTACCTTTAGTTCGAGTGTAAAATTTTTTCTCTAAAGGCATCCGTTATGATGCCGGGTAAGTGTAAGGGTGGCTTTTATGTAAAATGTAACAGCGTGGGGAAAATACACTACCAAATATACCGTATTGAAATTGGAAGAAACCATTCGATAGAGCTCGGCGGGGGCTTAAACTTGACACCCCACATGTCATATTTGGCGCTTGAGGGTGGTGGTTTTTTTTATCCGGCCCCTCCCTCTCTCCCGGCAAAAAAGGTTCGAATATGGAAAATACTTAAAACAAATTTCTGAACTTGAAATACTATTATTAACTAATTTAGGGCCCCTTACAAAATGCTTGATTTCGCAAATCTTGGCTGGACTTGTCAAACTTAAATGCTTGTAGAATTCGAAGGAAGTAACCGAATTGGCTCAAATAAATTTTAAACGATAAAGGAATGTCAAAATCCACTTCTGAAAATAGACGGTCCAGTTACTTTCTGTGACCGCCACAGGGAGGCGTCTAATTGACATTACGTTTCCTTCACATTTTAATTTTTTTTAATAGGAAAATAAAATCTGAGAATGCTGAAATTCGATATAGACAATCCTTTTATGATCACAATTGTAGGAAAAAATTAAAAATTGTCGTAATTCATATTTCATATAACGAAACTACCAAATCAATTTTCAGGACGGATATTTCGGGCGCCAAATATTCAAATCTTGTCGCGTATGCCGGAGGAGTTTGAAAATACGCTAAAAAAAAAATCGTAATAAAAATTAAGCTAAAAAAATTTGCATATTAATTGAAAAAAAAACGGGAATTTTAATTAATTCCTTAATATAAGCATGCAAATTAAATGACATAATGAAATCTATGTATGACAATATTTTAAACCGTTAGTCGGATAGCTTTGAAAAAAAAAACAAATTAGGGACAGTAGTATACTAGATATAACGTATAGTTATTAGTTATTGTAGGATACAACAAAAAGATGGCGTTGAATGTAATGTAATGGCTAATGAAAGGTAGTATCTTACAAAACTAATCGGCGATTCGGTAATTAGAATCGCATGGAGGTTTAGTAAAGATATTTTTTTTAGGACATATAGGGGTTGTAATTAACTGCCCCTGTTGAGCCCTCCTTAAAAATTTCCTTACTAAAAAAATGGGTTGAACATTTTTTTTTTTTCAAAAAATCCGAAAATTTTCCCGTTTTTATTTCCACCCCCACCACCAAGGCGGACGCAACCCTTAAATTTATACCACCCGTAATGCCACATTCCCTAAGTATATTGTGAAAAAGAAATAGTTAAAATCCAACCAAGACTTACAGACTTACAGACTTTGATGTGTGACGAAATTTAGATTTTTTTTTAAAATAACCCATAAAATGCTCAATTTGGTCGTCCTCCATCACAGATGAGACGCTAAAAAATGTTTAAATATAAACGATAAAGGATGTTTGTAGTATGGAATCACATCAATATTTTGTCCCATAAAGTTAAATCTAATTAGTTTTCCGATCGGGCTAACAGTTTAGGAGAAACATTAATAAGAGTAGAAGAACCTCCATTTACGGCAATTTTTGTCGTTTTTTGCCGTGGAAATATGTAAAAATTTATAACGGAATAACACTGCTTCGGAAGAATTTTTTTGTAGAGATAAAAAAGTTTTGTAATTGAACACTTATGCCAATGATTGAAAAAAAAGCAATAAAAAATTAACTCATATGTAGTAATGAGGTATTGAGGTATATGGGACCCAGAAGAGGAAAAACTGAGTGTGGAAATGTCTCGAATTGAAAATAAAAGCCTACTAATAGATAGGAAATTTTCTTACCTTTAGTTCGAGTGTAAAATTTTTTCTCTAAAGGCATCCGTTATGATGCCGGGTAAGTGTAAGGGTGGCTTTTATGTAAAATGTAACAGCGTGGGGAAAATACACTACCAAATATACCGTATTGAAAATTGGAAGAAACCATTCGATAGAGCTCGGCGGGGGCTTAAACTTGACACCCCACATGTCATATTTGGCGCTTGAGGGTGGTGGTTTTTTTTATTCGACCCCTCCCTCTCTCCCGGCAAAAAAGGTTCGAATATGGAAAATACTTAAAACAAATTTCTGAACTTGAAATACTATTATTAAGTAATTTAGGGCCGAAAAAGCAAATCGATTACACCAATTAGTTTTTCGCTGATGTTTTATTAAGATTTCCAGACAATTTCATGCCTTTTAATGCGCCATTACTTATGTTTTGGGATTCCAAATTTGCAATAACTTTTTTGTGGGGAAAACCGTGATGCTGGTAGATGTAAATCGAACACCCTGTTAGATCTACCCAGAACCACCCCTAAGCGATATTAGTGCACAAATCGATAGTCATCGAAGGGATCTTTCATTTGGCATACTGGAAATTTTCCTAGGACACCCCCTCCCCCGCTGCATTACCTAACATTTTACGTTACGTTTGACCTCTCCCCACCCACAAAAAAGGGTAGAGGGGGATGAACATTCAGATTCGTAAATTTTGAAGTGTTTCTCTTTCCAACGGCACCCGACTCGACCCAGTGGGTTTGAAATTTCAATTGTTATCAGCCGGCCAAGTTACCCTTAGATTTCTCTCAAATCCTCAATTTTGTATGAAAATTTTTCGAAAATCGAAAAAAATACCATCGTGCTATGGGAAATTATAAGCTTAATTTAGCTGACAAATCTCATCCCATTGTGATAAGTAGTACGGAATCTAGAACGATTTTCGGGATGGCACGCTTCACCCTACTTCCCCCTTTTCCGTGCGGTTCGAAGAAATTGCGTTTTTAATTTTTTGATGTTTTATAGCCACGTCCATAGGCTTTCGGACAAATTTTAAAACATGCCGCTAGACCCTCAGGAAATCTGAAATGATGATTTGAAAGCTTGAACTGCGTGAATTGCGAAATGTATCCCGAATTTCGAATATTTTCGAAAACCAAAAGATACCGTATCGAAAGGTCTATAAGGTATAAAAATTTCATTCCCCTAGTCCTTAAAATACTGGAGCTAGAGTTCCAATCGAAAATACCCCCTCACTATTTTCTCCCCAACCAAAAGTCCAAATGAACTGAAAATTGAAAAAATGAGCTCAGAAAGTGAATATCTATCAAAAAAGTGCTATAACTAAAAAATCGTACGATTCAAATAAAAGTTATTCGAATTCGAAAATGTCCAAATTTAACGATCATAAAAAGCAGTTTAAAATTCGAATTTTGAAATTCTTTGCACAAGGGCAACAAACGCATATGGTTTCTATACAAGTATAAATTTTCATAAAAATCGGTTATTTTATAAAAAAGTTTTAATTCAAAAACGATTGGAAGTTAATTTGTAGATGCAGGTTTACGTATTTAAGCGGCTGTTTTTATTTATTTTAGACAATGTTTTGTTTACACTGTTGAGCCGGTTGTCATCATTTGTTTTAGATCTGGTTATGGTTTGTTAAAGTCTATTTACACTGTTGGAAGCGATTATTACTATTTATTTTAGATCTAGTTATGGTTTGTTAAAGTTTATTTACACTGTTGGAAGCGGTTGTTGCTAGTTCTTTTAGATCTTGTTATGATTTGTTAAAGTTTATTAACATATTTAATTTAGATATCCTTATTGTTTGCCCACTTTTATACTGTTAAATCGGTCGATGACAGTATGTAAAACCTTGAGAAGTAGGTAAAGTGCCGACAATGTCTATATAAATTTCCTGAAAATGCAGAGAACAAGCAGGAAGGTTACAGAGGGGTTTCTCGAGATGTCGTGTGATCTTGCACTGCTGACATGGCAGACAAGAACGTGCCCAAGAACTACTATCCTTGTCCATTGAAGGCCAAAAGTACTTTGAGGTGATTAAATTGTTGGTACCGCGGATGCCTGGGTGTGCTAAGTTGTGGACCGCGTTGAAAATCTGCTTCCGAAATTGTACCGGAATGAAAGGTCTAACACCGACTGCTGATACTTCACAGTAAATTTGCTTGCCTTCACCGAAAATGGGGAACTTTTCAAATCTGTACAGTGAATTTTGAAGTAACTCGTTGAATTCGATATCTGCGATGGCGCCAAAGTCTATAAGACTAGGGATATGAATTTCCTCCAGTCTTGAAAGCATATCTGCTACCAAATTATCCTGCCCAGATACATGTCTAATATCTGTCGAAAATTGTCCAACAAAATCTAGGTATCGTAACTGTCTGGGCGAGGCTTTCTCGGGATTTTGCCTGAACGCGAAGGTTAGTGGTTTATGGTCTGCGAAAAGTGTGAAAGGACGACCTGCTAGCATGAAACGAAAGTATCTAACGCCTTTGTAAGCTGCCAGCAGTTCTCGGTCGTACGCGCTGGACTTGGTCTGCGCACCGCTTAATTTCACTGAGAAGAATCCCAAAGGTTGCCAAAGATCGTTCACTCTTTGCTGAAGGACAGCTCCGAGGGCCGTGTCAGAAGCGTCTACCCGCGTTAGATTTAGGGAAAGCTAGAGGAGTAACCTCGGACAGCTGCTTTTTGGATGTTTCGAAAACGTTAATAGCCTCTTCCGTCTAATTGATTTTCCGCTTGCCATCCTTTTGGCACCTTTTAGAAAATTGTTCAATATCAACTGATGATGTGCTGCATCAGGTAAGAATCGGCGATAATACTTCAACATCTCCAGGAAACGACGTAGATCCTTTACAGAAACAGGGAGCTTGCAACGTTTGATGGCTTCTACTCGCTCGGGTGGGGATCTGATACCCGCAGGAGTAATCAGATGGCCTAAAAATGTTACTTCCTGTAATAAGAATTTACACTTGTTGACGTTGATAATTAGTCCGTGATCTTTTAGCCGCGATAAAACTTGGTCTAAATGACTGAGATGCTCTGATTCTGATTGGGATGCAATCAAAATATCAAACGAGATAAACGAAACAAATTTGGAATTTCTGCAAAATCGAGTTAACCAGTCTTTGGAAGGATTGAGCCGCATTACAGAGTCCGAAGGCCGTTCGGGTTAACTCGAAGAGTCCGAAAGGTGTACAGATCGCTGTCTTAGGGAATTTGGTGGTAGGCTTTGCTCAGGTCCAACGTCGAAAAATAATTGCAGACTTGTAAGTTATAAGCAAAATCATTAATTAACTGAATAGGATATCGGTCTGGGATTGTACAGGAATTTAGTCTACGGTAATCACCGCAGGGTCTCCATTCACCGGCTTTCTTCTTAACCAGGTGCAAAGGGGAAGACCAACAACTATCGGATGGACGGCAAATGCCCTGTGATAGTAGGAACTCAAATTCCCCCTTTGCGGCCGCCAGTTTATCCGAGGAAGCCTTCGAAATTTAGCTGACACTGGAGGACGTTTTGTGAGAATATGATGCCTGACCGAGTGCTTCACTGGCCTAACTAAAACTAGTCTCGACCGTGATATCTTTATATTTGGATAAAAGATTCGGAATCACGGGTTTTACCGACGGGCTGAGAAGGAATGAAAGCGCCGATGACCGGCCGAAAACTTGCCTACCCGCTGATTTCAACGTCGTCAATGGGTCAATTTACGCCTTTCGCTTGATGTCGACGAGAAGTCCAAAATGATTTAAAAAATCTGCGCCCAAAATTGGATTGGGTATATCCGCTATTACGAATTTCCAGGTAAAAACGTGTCGAAGACCAAGGTCCAAAGACAGAAGCTTCAGGCCGAAGGTGATAATTATTGAGGAATTTGCCGCCACGACCAGGCGTAAATCGACTTTATTACTACGGTCAAGTGAAGTCGCTGAAATGACTGACACGTCAGCACCTGTGTCCCCAAAAAAAAATTATTAGTTGACTTATCTGGTATATAAGGACGACTATTAAAATTGCCGGTTCCCCCTGTCGTCAAAGGCGGAGGGCCAATTAGTTTAAAGAATTTGAGATTACGTCTGTGGCAGAATTGATATTAAATTTTGGGCCTTTAAAAGAACAGGGAGTAAAACACTTTTTAACTTTGATACCAAATTTGAAATAATACCAACATAATTCTCTGTTACTATTAGTAGAAGTGCTCCGAGGTACCGACCTATTGCCGCTTCTAGCTCTATTCCTAGAGGGTCTAGGTTGTGAAATGTCTTGATGGAGGGTCAGCGTATGCTCCAAAAGTCTTTCCAAGTTGTCAATTCTGGATGTCAACTGACTAATCGCCTGTTTTTGTGAATTTGAAGGGATGTTCGGCGCAATAGAGTAAACTTCGGGTCTTGTGTTCACCTCGGCTATCTGATCAGGGCATTTAGTCAAATCGTCCAAAGATCCCGGATTAGAAGCTAGAATGGTTTGCATATTAGCTGGTAACCGTTGGAGCCACAACGATCTTAACACTGTTTCGCTAAGTTGATTACAATTAAGGCTGCGCATCTCGCGAAGTAGTTGGGAAGGTTGCGAATCTCCAAGCGTCATCTCGTTTAACAGTTGCTTCAACTTCTGATTTTCAGTGACAGAAATTCTAGCGGTTAATGATTCCTTGAGCGCCTGATAAGCGACTGTAACCCGTGGATTACAAATCACGTCGCTGACCATACGAACAACACTCTCATCTAGGGCACTCATCGCGTGATAAAACATCGTGGTATCGCTATTGATGCCGGCCAACCTGAACTGAGCTTCAAGCTGGGCGAACCACATACCTGGAAAATTCTTCCAAAAAGGTACCGCTGTAACTGATACTGCACTGAGCATGGCAGGCTGTGGAGCGCCTGACGGCGTGCCCCGTGCAGAATTGATCGAGGAAAATCCGCTAGCATCACTGTCACCCAAAGCATTCGACACCTCACTCGCGACCGACTCGTTAATGGCCATCACAACGCAGGCTGTGAATACTTAAAGAAAAACTAGACTTCCCGATAATAGTCAGCGATTCCTCGAGGCTTACACATTGAAAAAATAACTAATAAGGAAGCGGGGTATCATGCGAATACAGTGTACGTGAGTAGGCAGTTCAATGACAGTCAAAAGAATGGAGCGGGGGGAGAAATGTCAAGAGGGCTGGTCACTTATTTGAAAATTCGCTTGACAAGTCACTTAAATTGTCATAGGCAACGACACGGAATATTTTCTGAAGATAAAGGGGCGCCAAAAATTTGTGTATTTTACATTGCAATTTGGATTATTAAAAATGTCCCCCTTCAAAATTTCACGGTTTCACTATTGCCATGATGAAACGAATACAAACAGAGCACACTAATACATTTCGCCGAGATGCTTACGTTTTCACTTGATATGCCGTTTCCTTATTAGTTATTTATTCAATGGGCTTACACGAAAGCGTATCCTAATGAATTAATAAGATAACAGGAGATAGCTGACACTCAAGTTAGTTAAGTAGAATATGAGTGAATAGATATATATGTAAACAAAAAAAAAAAAATACTTCGCTGTAAATAAATACGAAAGAATGTGTATAATGTCCTCCGAAAGTGAGGCTTAACAACTTATATCAGATGAAAATTAGAATGACAAGTAAAAAAAAAATGTAACGCTGTGCTTACCGCTTCTAAATAAATACGATAGAATATGTATAATGTGCCTCACAAGAGAAGCTTGACGACTTATGTTAGATTAAAATTGAATAACAATAACAAAACTGTAACGCTGAACTTATCTGAGGGAAATGTTCTGGACTGATGGGACCTTTTGAGTCTTCTAGCAGTTTCTCGAACTTGCTGCAAAACTGAGCCGAACCTGAGTTGATTTCTTGTTGAAATTGAGCTGAACACGTGTTGAGCTGGAGCTGAATTCGTGTTGAGCTGGTGTTGAATTCGTGTTGAACTTGACTTGAACACGTGTTGAGTTGGAAGTGAATTCGTGTTGTATTTGAGTTGAACACGTGTTGAGGTGGAGTTGAATTGAGTTAGACTTGAGCTGAACTTGAGGAGTTGGCTTGAGTTAGGCTTGAGCTGAACTTGAGGAGTTGACTTGTGCTTGAAACTTAGTTGAATTTGAGGTGTTTGCATCTGGCTAGTGCTTGCTCTCGTCGCAGCGATTACGTCGGGCTCACCAGTTTGGGGTAATGGTGTATACCTGATATGGAGTAATTGAAAATACACGCCTGCCCCACTATTGTGGCTGCTCGTGAGAACTAGTATTGATGACTTTAATGACTTTCTTAGCCAGGACCCAGTGTAGGACAAATGGTGGATACGACCTGCAGTCCTTTCGGAAGGCGTTTATCATGTCAATCCTGTCAAAGGATACGATGAATTGCCAGCAGACCTACGTTTCTGAAAGCACGGGTTCTTCTCAGTGATTGGGAAAAGGGACAGCCGTCTTTCTTCTTAGTCAGTCACACGCTAATAATAATATTAGACAAATTGATTTATTATTTTGTATTTGATTTATTATTTGTATTTCCTTTTTTCCCTTTCAAACAATTAAAATCACAATTTTCTAAAACTTATTATTACGATCTCATTGTAGTTAAAACTCCTGTCAACAACTAACTATTTTATTTTTTTTTGTTTTTGATTTCTCAAATCATCGCCTACTTAAAAGATGCCTCGGGAAATCACGGAGTAAATTCGAAAATTATTCGGTCCTAAAAACCTACAAATGTTTTAGGTCGATTCAGAGCTGAGGTGTCGAGTACATCCGACAGAACGGGATGCTAGGTCGGCTGTAATAGTGAACATCGCCAGAACCCTATGTTGAGCAGGCTACAAATTTGGTGATAAAGATCAATTCAAGATTGAGCTGTGATCACTACACTCTACACACACTCTACACTACTATCTTTCCTCATTGGCAAAATTTGTGTTGGATTGCGGAGATTATGGCTTTCTACCCAGATTTTAAGCTGCAGCATCAAACTGAAACTCGTCAAAGCCTGATCATACCCCATTTTTTCTAATGGAGGTCTTATTTATCCACTACTCGATTCATGTTGCCGTCGCAGATTTAATGTTGCATTTAACGACTGCATTAGAGCTATTTTCGGTCTTCGCAGGTTTGATCACATCTCCCCGTTTGGTAAAGATAAAGATCTTCTCGGCTGTTCTTTGGAGTCGTATCTCAGGCGCAAGGCACTTGTCTTTTTTTATCTGGCTGACTATATTTCTTTCCTTCAATAGTCGCGGCAACCGTAACGTTTTGATCATGTGATTTAATAGGCGAGTATTGGAAGGCTCTTACTTTGTTTATATTGCTCGTAGTTGGAAGGAGTGCGGGTACAGTTGGAGAGTTCAGAACGCTGCTTTACTCCCATATACCTTAGCGGTGGTGGAATTGCTTCTTATGATTAGTAGGTAATATTTAGTTATTTTATTTTATAAGTTGTTTTCTTATTCTTTTGTTTTGGAATTTATATTAGTACTATCGTTGTTATACCGATTGAACTCTGTTTTTTATTTTTATTTTTTTTATTTTTATTAATTTTTTATTTTGAACTCACGCTTTTCTCTTTTTATTTTCCAATTTATAATGTACTTTAAAAGATTAATAATCTTGAGTACTTTACGAAATATAATGAAATAATAATAAATGAAAATAACATATGGTACCGAAGAAAGACTCAAAAGATTGGCGTTTAAATACAAATACTACACCTGATAAATACCCAATCCCACACAATCAAAATTTTTCATTGAATTTAAATGGTTCTTCAATATATTCTCAAAAATTGATTTAGTAAGGGCATATCACCACATTCCAGTAGCCCTTGCAGACATTTTCAAAACAGCCATTACTACACCTTTCGGTTTATTCGAATTCACTAGAATGTCTTTTGGTCTTAGAAAGGCAGCACAGACATTCCAGCGTTTCATGGACCACGTGTTAAAGGAACTAGATTTTGTTTTCATCTACATAGACGATATTTTAATAGCAAGTAAAAATAAAAAGGAGCATAAATCACACTTAGAGAAAGTTTTTAGATGGTTAGAAGAGTTCGGTATAAACATCAATCCCGCAAAATGCATTTTTGGAGTAAACGCTTTAGATTTGTTGAGCCATAAAATCACTAAACAAGGAATTCTCCCATCTGAGAACAGAGTTAAAATAATTCAAGATTTTCCTTCTCCTAATTCAATCCGACAAATTCAGCAATTCATAGGAATGGTAAACTATTACAATAGATTCATTCCACATCTATCTGAATTGTTAAATCCAATATATGTAAATTTAACAAAATTACTAAAGAAACCCAAAAATAGTAAAAATTTTAATTGGCCAGAGGATTGCGAAACCAACATTACCTCCACACTTTTAGTCCACCCACTAGAAAACGCCAAGTTTATTCTAAGAGTCTACGCGTCAGACGTAGCAACAGGGGGTGTTTTAGAACAATACAATGAAAACCATTGGGAACCTTTAGATTTCTTCTCAAAGAAATTAACCCCAGCCGAAACTAGGTATTAAACCTTTGACAAAGAACTTTTAAGCAATCTATTTAGCCATTAAACACCTCAGACATTTTTTAGAAGGTCGAGATTTCACTATTCTGACCGACCACAAACCATTAACGTCCGCAATCTGCACCAAGACAGAGAGAGGTCCCAGACAAGCCAGATAGTTAGATTTCATAACACAATTCACTTCAGACATCAAAAGTTGTTGCGGATTCATTATCACGATTAGTAGTCATTGATGAAAATATCTACGAAATAAATAAAAAATAAAATAGACTTAGAAATTATCGCCAAAATCCAAGAAAACGATGAAGAATTAAAACATTTTCCTTATCCTCCAATATGGATAATATTTTAACCAAATCCGCTACTTCCGAAATCGTTATTGCTGATGATTTCAATATCCATAAAATGCAGTGACTCAGACACGCATATCCAGCGGGGAGATATGTTGAACTATTTAGCGAGTCCTTTAACTTGCAGCAGTTAGTTAAAAGTCCAACTCATTTGCCTGATATAATTGAACATAGTGTTAATCTAATAGATCTGTTTCTAACATTTCATCCTGAAAAGTACTCACTGGGCTTCATTCAATAAATTCATCAGAGAGTTTGACTGATGTGAGTGTTTTTCCTCGAGAGATGTTGACCGTTGTTCTGAAACCATTATCATTATATTATGGATCCGGATACGCAGCTTAATTCCTCACAAATTCAAAAATATTAACGCTAACCGTACTTCTTGGTTTAACAATGACTGTTATACAGGCCGTTGCATTTCCGCACAAAGGAGGTTTCTCAAGTGCTCGCAAATCTCAAAGTGTCTAAGGCTGCTGGGCTTGATGGTATTTCACCCCTGGTACTTATGTGCTGCGCCTCTTCTTTAGCTAAACCTACTTCACCTGTCCTCAGGAATCTTTCCTTTCGCATGCAAACTTGCACATGTTCAGCCAATATCGAAAAAAGGAGGGGAAAGCGACACCCCTTAAACTACAGACCAAGTGCTCTTACTTCGATTCTTTCGAAGGTTTTCGAAATACTCATCAATACCCAATTGATGAAATATCTAGAAACTAATCATCTTATTAGCGATCGCCAATACGGCTTTCGTGATGGCCACTCTACTGGAGATTTACTAACATTCCTTACCGAGCCGTGAAATAAATGTGTCCATAATTTTGGTGAATCTGAAATCATCGCACTACATGTCTCGACGGTTTTCGATAGCGTCTGGCATTCTTCTCTTTTAACTAAACTTAAGGCATTAGGTCTAGACCCCCTTTTCTCATTTGAGGCCTAGATTAGAATATGTATAATTCCCATATTCGAGCATGGGCTGGAAACGTACTGCATTGTCCGCGCTACACAAAGTCCAAAAGAAGGCCTTATATCAATAGCAGCTATTGATTCCCTAGAGCAACGGTGTAATGAACGTTGTCTGTCCCTTTTTTATCGCTACGTCTATGGCTAGTCCTTCGTAGAATTCTTGAATAAGGATCCAATGAGATATGGCCTTGGAACAACTCAATCCAAAACACTTCATTTCATACGCCAGGCTGGAACGAGAAAAGAGTTCTTTTCAAAGCTTTGCGCCGCGGGCACATGACTTGATTTCTCTCGTATTCCAGACCAGTCGCAGAGCAGATCTAAAAAGATGCTGCAAGGCTGGGAATTTGTGCCCAGTTGCATACTGCCACGGGAAGGCGTATAAAATCCCGCTTAGAAACGTCACAGGCGGCCTCTTTAGTACACCGCGTTGCTGATAACAGAGGGGTAAACGATCTGCGTGTTTGTTGGCCTTCGGACCCGAGGTAGCTGTTCGCCGAGCAAGGATTACTACTAGCATTAGAAAAAAGAACAAAAACAAAAGAAAAACGGAAACTCCAGTAGCCTGGTATATATAAGGCAGAATACATTAAGTTAATCGCAAAATGGTAAAGAGTTAAACACGTCAATTAATCAATAGTGCAGAGCACCCGAAAGCAAATTGCTGTTTTTCCATAATTTTATTCCCAACAGTGGTCATGCGAAGCACACGTGCGGGTACCTCAGCGTTGGATCCCCATTCATGTAATAAATGTAAGTGTAAAATTGTCTACTCGTTTTTATATTTCCTATATGAAGTATGGTAACCTTCACTGAATAACCGGAATTTGGATCCTGGTGTCATAGAGATCATATCTTGTACGCCAAACAGGTGCAATAGAACTGCTGGGCCAAACTATTTCATTATACCCGCGAGCTTCTTGTTCTCTATTTATCTGGCCGGGCTTAGTAATAATTTTGAATACCGTGAGCCTGCAAGTGAATCTAATTGAGGGTGAGAAAATAGTATTTTTGAAAAAGTAAAGCTTAGTTATAAGAAATGAATTACATGAATTCGTATTAAGGCGACTATGGCTTAAAGAAAGGGCGAGAAAGGTAAGGTAAAAGTAAATTCAAAAATTTATTATATTTGAAAATGTTTAAATATACTAGACAGCATTTGATTGTACTAAGAAGGAAGGTAAGAGATTTCAAAATCTTTGAAACTGTAAGTGGAGAACGATTTGTTGGATTGTATCTATTTCTATGTGTACAATTTTTAGACAAAATCTAATCGTTATTATGCTCAACGGAAGTATTATTGAAGTAAATTAATTCAGATAAAAAATATTTAAAAACTAACTGATTTTAAATTATAAAATTTCAATAATTAAAAAACTAAGAAAAAAAAAGTTTGTAAAGCATCTCTGCCGTACTCATAATGAGTACGAGCAGCAGCGATTCTGGGGGCACTGATGATCCCCTCAAATTAACCGATGGGAGGAAGAGGACTACCAAGCTTCTCCTACTTCAAAAAACAAGCCAAGGGAACGGGCCGACTGAAAAGGCCATTAAGGGCCCTAATGATGAGGCCACAGGCCACCTACAGCCATCTTTATCGGAGAAGATTACAACAGGACCTGCGATGGTTATAAGTGAAGTGTCTGGAGCAGCAGCTCCAAAATCCACCGCTATTGCGGTAGCATCTATAGCGGCAGCTGTAACAAATGTTCAGCTGATGTTTTCAAGACAAGAGCAAAGCCCAAGGTTGAAGGAGGTCGTCAAGACATCTCCGGCTTCAGCGCCAAACACCAGTGGTGTCATAATGAGGTCACCACTGGCCTCGGCTAACCCAACTGACCAGATTAGGAAGCCACTAGCAGCAGCAGGACCAGCAGAAGCCCCACGATCCCCGACTTTAGTATCAGGGATCCCCTATGCGCAGCAGATAAGTGGCAGTTCCAATAAGGAGTTAGCAATAGAAATGTTAGGTAAGGGCATCTCTCCACGTCCAGCCTCATTGGACGCAGGTTTGCCTCGGCCTAAGACCATTGTGGGTCTACAGGCTGTTTTCGACGGGAGGTGGCAGGATGAGAGCTACGGTATGCAGCTCGAGTACATGAATAGATGTCCTCAGAGCGCATACCTAAAAGCGATCTCCGAGGTTATCTCCCGTGAGCAGCTATTTTCCATGTGGATAATAGCTGGAGGATTGGTTGAGGTGTACATCACGACCGTCGGGAGCGCTACCAAGCTTATGCCTGAGGGCATCGAGGTGGAGGTTAGACACCTTGTGCCGTTCCCACTCAGAGAAAAGCCCACAAGGGTCATGTTTTCGCGGGTCAAATGCGAGCGTGCCATGAAGACCTCCTAAATTTCTTAGGGAGATTTGGGAGAGTTCATGCCCAAGTAACCATTTGAGTTTTAATATTGCCTACATAACGTTGTCTATGATGTTTCATAAAACTTATAATAAAGCTATATAGTCAAGCCAACAATAATAGGACAAAAAAAAACCTCATAAAAAACTAAAAGGGCCCACGCTACAATAAGCTCTGAGGGCCTATTTTTAAAACTATATAAAGCCTTATTGGTCTTATCTGGATTACCTTTTGCGATGATTCGCAGTCCTCTATAAAACCGTTCATAAAACTAAAAGAGTAATTTGAACTTATCAACCTATCCGCATAATGTTATCAAAACTATCATAAAACTACTCCTCAATCCTTTTTTAAGATAAAGAGGCATTGGAAATACTATTTCTGCAAACCTTTTAGACTTGAAACTTCAAAATGAAAGTAATTTTTAAATCCATAATAATAATAATAGTACCAGATAGATTTATATGTTCCACTTTATAATAATTTAATATGTTGAATTGTAAACCTTAGTATATAGAGAATAAATGAAGTATAAAGTATATATAAGCCAAATTTAGCGTAGGCAAATTCTGGTGGTGTTAGTATCTGTTGCCGCTGTAGTGAAAGCTCAGTACAGCCGTATAGTAGGATCAATATAGACAGCGGGGCAACAAGATATATAGTTGAAAATATTGCGTTTGCTCCCACCGAAAAGGTTCTTATTCGTGTGCACTACGCCAACATACCCAGGGAATTTCGCAGCTGTCACAAACGTAAACAAATCTCGGTGGAGGAAGGATTTTTGCGATATTGCATCGCTTTTGTTATTTATTATTAATTTAATATACAAAGGTGTGTAAAGTACACAAAATAATATTTTATAACTATACTTGCCTAAAAAATTATTTCCCACATCGTACCTTGATGTTGTTGTGGAAATTTTTCACCAATATTCTGAAATTACGTGAACATCACTTAGAGATTTATCACTATAATATCAACAGATAATTACTTCCACTCTTTACTTTATTTAGCACTATTTTTAAATCACTTTTCACAAGTATTAAATTATATTTAAATTGTTGCAAATCTTTTGCAAATTAAACAAACTTTGTTTGACAACTACACATAGATTTGTCTCTTTCTTTAATATAATGCTGAGCTACTTCACGGCACGCTGAAAAATCCACGCTGATGCACACGAATTTTACAGGTACCAACACTTCCTGTTGTCTCTATATTCTAAGGTTTAAACAGTTCAATGTAGCAAATCTTAGGCCGATTGAAAATTTACTGATTATATCACATAGGATAGCTTGAAAAATAAGAACGCCCCTCAGAAATAATTAAAATTAGGAAAAGTTTAGAAATAATTGTAAAATATTTTTTTTTATTTACACAATATGTATTTAATTTTGATGTTATTTTAAGTACGTTCGGAATTGAAAATGATATCCCCTAATTCTGAAACGGCTTCAATTCCTGAAAATAATTAATTTAAAAACAAGTAAAAAAGCTAGAATTCGTCTAGGACCAATTCTTATGATACCCTAGATGAATGCCTGTATAAAATTTCGTAAGGTCACCGATTTATGCAAGTTGAATTTTTGAGGTGGTTTACGCATATATTTCTAGAGCGGTTTGTCGCACAGAAAAAATGATTATAACCAATTTTATAGGATTTCGTATTCTGAAGAAGTTTTTAGTACAATAAAAATGGCTTGGACTGATCGTTTTCGAAGTATACGTAATAAACTTAAATTTTTATATGGCAACACCAAGAAGGAATTGCCCGATTTGGTCCATTTTTGAAATTTTTTTGCTAGTACAATAAAAACACCATGTACCAAATTTCAGCTATCTACGTCGACGCGTTCTCAGGCAGCGTCAAAATATATAGTGGAAAACGAAATTTTTGTATGGCAACACAACGAAGGAGTTGCCCGATTTGTCTCATTTTTGAACTTAATTTTAATTTTTTTTTTAAAGTACGCGTACAAAATTTCAGCTCTCTAAGCATACGCGCTCTCGAGTTATCGTGCGCACAGTTGGACGGATGGACAGACGGACGGACGGACAGACGGACGGACAGACGGACGGACAGACAGCCGGACGAACATGCAAAAATCAAAATAACTTTTAATATTATGGGTGTGTGTCCAATCCATTTTGCTCTACGATAATTATTTCGAGGTGTTACAAACGGAATGACAAACTTAGTATACCCTATAGATTTCATCTAGGATATAATAATGCATTTTAAGCATATAGGTACATAATGGCGATTTCACATTAAAGCCTATTTGCTACTTGTACAGCCGTAATGAAAAAAGGCATTGGAAATACTATTTCCGCGAACCTTTTAGACTTGAAACTTCAAAATAAAAGTGATCTTTAAATCTATAATAATAATAATAATAATAGAACCAAATAGATTTATATGTTCCACTTCATAATAATTTGATATATTGAAATGTAATTTAATTTTATATTAAGTGCAGTTTTAACAGTTTAATGTAGCAAATCTGACGGCGATTGAAAATTTACTGATTATATCACATATGATAGCTAGAAAAATAATAACACGCCTCAGAAATAATTAAAATTAGGAAAAGTTTAGAAATAATTATAAAATATGTTTTATTATTTACAATATATTTAATTTTGATATTATTTTAAGTACGGTAGGAATTGAAAAAAAAGTTTGAAAATGATATCCCCTAGTACTGAAACGGCTTAAATTCCTGCAAATAATTAATTTAAAAATACAGCCGTATTAAAACCGTTTGATCATAGGATGGCTGCGATTAAAACAATTGATTCTATTGGAAATCCATTTGGTTTCAAGTAAAACCTTTCTGAGTGCTCCTGACTAATATAATGCCATTTGCTATTAAATAAAACGATTTAGTTTTGTATAAACGCATTATAAAATTTAGCGTATTTATGACACTTTTATGTTTGTGTATACATATATTTAAAATCGAACATAAATATTGTTTCTGACCTTTACCATGCTTTTATATTATTTACAAGGCTAATAGTGCCTATATGCATTGTTCGTACGTAGCATTTTATACTAATTTGAATTCATATATTTCGGAAAATGTTAAAATTTGTAATTTATAAAGTCAAAATAAATTTATTTGATGTTAATTTAGTTGCTAATAAAACTGTTCGCTTTTTTTAAAATCTATTTGATCTCAGTTAAAACCGTTCTAGGTCTATTGAGTAGTGCTGGGCGATGTTCATTGATGTTTTCAAAACATCTATGTTTCGGCTCTCAATCATCAATGTCGACGCACTAAAACATCGACGTACATCGATGTTATCCTTTCGATGTTAGGAAATTACATGCTTCTTACCGCAAAGGAATAAATGCTTACTGTAAAAAGCAAATAAAATTCCAAAAAATTTATCTAGATTTGAACAAAGAAAATACGTATATTTCAATAAAAATTTTGTGGTAAAACGGAAAGTGAAGTGATTGTTCATTTCATTTTCAAAGCATCGTTACAATTAATCATCATTAGATCTTAAAATGATTTGGGCTGGGGGCAGAAAACATCGTTCGGTGTAACCAATAAGAATTTTTTTAAATAGTTGGGAGGAAACAATCAGAGTGACCATACATCACACTGCTGTCACTGACTCAATGGAGACCAGCAAAGTTAGGCTACAAAGAAGCAGGTACAGGTTTGTTTATTATTTTAATTAAAGCGACCCATACACGGCGAACATAGTGTGCCACACATGAAAGCTTTTTCTCCACACAATGCTGTCCAACATTAGGATAGGAACACATTTCACGAGCTGCTAGAATTATTAATTGCTATCATTTCTTCGTTAGACTTCACTCACCAATGATGAATGCATGATAAACATCGCCGTAAACGTAAACGTCTGCCTGCAACTTCTTTTTCATGCTCAAAAAAGTTCAATTTATGTGCTAATAACATCCGCTTTGTGATTGAAAAAACAACAGAAGCATCGGAAGGAAGTTCGGATCGTAGGCAACCGGAAATACCCCTTTATTTAAGCGCTCTTTTGGAACCGCTTCATATTAATCCTTTGGATAATGGCAGCGTCACCAACTTATATATCTTGGCTTATCACGTCTTGCAGCAAAAATGTTGTCCATTGTAGCTACTTTCATGCCAGCTAAATATCTCTTCTCTAAGTCAGGCGAGACTATAACTCAGAAGAGAAACAGTTTGCAGGGAAAACGCCTTTGCCGGTTTTTGTTTCTTCAGTCTGTAGTTTAAAAGTTTTGAGACCTGCAATTTTTCATTTTTATTTAATTCATTTATGCGTTAATTTAGGAAACTTTTAATTTAGAATTGATAATGAAGTACTGAATTTGTTTTTGTTATTTTTATTAAGTTATAAATAAGGACGAGACTAAAAAAAATCTAAACTAAAACCACAGCATTTTTTCTATGATTTACTAGTCAGACATTTGTTCATTAACATCGATGTGGAATGTATATCGATGTTATAAGATCGATATTATCCCCACATCGATGCTCTTTGGGTGAAGTCTACATCGATGGTGAACATCGATGTTCCGTTCCGATGTCCCAGCACTACTATTGCGACTCAAATAATGTTACTTTCTCTTGCATAAATCTATTTAGTTTTATATGTATCCGTGATGAAACTTATTTCGACTTGTCGATTTCCCAACGCTGTCTCATCTCTTTAAAGCAAGATCATCACTTAACCATTTCCGTTTTTTTTTTAATGGAGCATTAATTTCTAATTCACGTCACTAAGCATTTTTGGGATTAATATTTCCGGTAAGTTAAGCAGATAATATCTTTTCTGTTGCCAAAGAAGCATAGAAATATCTTGGATTTCTTAAAAGGTGTAAGAAATATTTCACCCCGTCAAATCTAGCGCTACAAATCTTATATCAGACCTAGAATGGAATACAATATTCTTGCATGTCACATGACGAAGACACTTGGAAAGACGTACTAGGTTTATACGGCATTTGACTAAGACTCTTGATTTTAAAATGATTTTGTGAAATAATTTTGAAATGTATTCTTAAAACCTCTGTGTATATTAGTTTTATGATAGATTCTGTAATGATTCTTATACTTCAGAATCACCAAAAATTGAATCTTGTGCAGATTTCAACAGTGTGTTGAAACCTAAACAAGACTGCTGTTGAGAACGACTATGTTTCTCAGTAAAAGAAAACTTAAGTTCAGACTAAACAGTGTGTCTAATCTGATTTTGATGCTGGAGGGAGAGTGCTTGTGAAGTAATAGCCACTTGACTCTTGGTTATACTGTAATTTTATTATCCAAATGCATGTACTTTTATACAAAAATTATCACAGTAAAAAATATTTTAACACAAAGATTACAAAATATAAAAAATAAACACAAATTTTACGGAACTAAAAATTTGTTTACACAACTGTAAACAAAAGCCAAAAGAAATTACGGAAATAAGTTTGTTTACAAAAATTGTAAACAGAAGCAAAAGAAGCTATAAAAGGCAATTGCGAAAGAAATGGTAAAAACAAAACAAGATATGATTCTATCAAAAGTATCAAAAGTTAAGCAATTGCAAAAGAATGTATGTACATTATTCTATATTCTATAAGTATGTCACTGAGTCGCACAATTAATCGAGCGTTTTACTACCTGTAATGGCAGCAAAACATGCAGCGTGCGCAATTTGTTTATGAAGTAAGCTTCTGCTACACTCAATTAACTGTGGCATATTGACCTTCGCTCTGTTCGGGAGCTGAACATGTTGGGGGCCGGCACTTGCTAAAACAGCGTCGAAGCGTTTTTGAATTGATGACCCTGACATTGATTGTCGTCTTGGTTTACTTGGCGGGTATTTGCAGGTGGTGCAGGGTTTTTTGAGCCGAATGCCGTAATTGTATGCAAGTAGCACAATAACAAGTACTACTATAACAACCGTGGCTGTTGAAATTGAATACACCATGAATTTTCCTTGGACGTCCTTCATCTGCAGCAGGTCGGGATGTAAACTGTAGTCCAGGAATTGCTCACTTGGACGAATCAAGAGCCCCGGCTGAATCACTCGAGGGGTTTTACTGAAATTTAGTGATGCTGCTACTAGTGGCGTTTCCATGATGTGATTCGTTATGACATCAAACCTTTCATCGATGGTAGTTTTAAGCGTAACTTCTTTGGTCTTGATGAAGCAACCGTCGTTGAGATGTATGATGCCAGTGGTGTTTATTAGAATCTCTTCTCTTACTCCTTTACATACCGTTGCTATAATTCTGGCCTTCGTAGTAACATACAACCAGGTGTTTTCCATCATCAGTGTTTTCCAGACAATTCCATTCAGACTTAGGTGCTGCATTTCACACATGTTTTTTGTGTGACGACCGTAGATCTCATCTATGACGCAGGATGGACTATTATCAATATTATGAATAATTGTCGGAGCGCAACGGTAGACGTGGGATCCGGATATCTTGCATGCCTTTAGTTCTTCTTCCTCTAAGTTGAAACAGGTTTCATGGTTGAAATTAACGGCGAAGGTAGAAGATTTTAAGTTGGCTACTGCGAAAGAGTCATTTGTTATTATCTGAGGTATTGATGTGATGTGCATCAAATCGTACAAGTTCTTTTCTATTATGCTTAAGTAGCCGTATAATTTCAGCGTGCCGTTGGTTGCGTTGACTTCTAGACGGTGCTGAGGTGTTCTGTCGATAAGAAGATCAGCGCCAAGCTTTATTGAGACATTTTTAAATAACTCGTCTATGTCTTGTGATGTTATAAAGTCTAGGATATGCGCGTGCTCGTGTAGTGCATTTATCCAGTTATTGTATTTGTTCTGGAGTTCATTATAATAATTTTCAGCACTGATGTAGGTCGACAAAACTTCAATGCTGACTCTATTGTGATCTGCAGTAGAGTACCAGGTGGCCATCTCATTTATGGAGCCAATTGCCTTTTCCAATCGTGCATCGAAGTGTTTAAGCGTCTCTTCTACGACCGTATTCGAACGGTTTATTCTTTGACTGAGAAAGAGAACCTGTTGGTTGGTTGATTGCAAGATGTTTTCTTGGCTGTGTTGAAGATGTTCTATCTCTGAATAGACTTCATCATTTACTCCAAATATACCTGTGAGTAGCCTACCAAAAATGCCTCTCCTGCTTCGGTGCTTTTGCTGGATGAAGTTGATGATTTGACTGGTGGTCTTGAGCAAACCTTGTCGTTTTGTTGATAAATGCTAAGATAGCACTTCACAGTGAGTTATATCCATGAGGATCTTGTTCTTTTCGCACATTTCTTTTACACGTTCCCGTGCTGTCAATTTTTTTCTGGTCTTGAATGGCCTCATCTGTAGGAAAGGTTATCTGTAGCCTCAGATTCCCCCTTTTAACTTGTGCATGTCCCAAGTTTTCTATGTAAAGACCTGGATTAGGTTGGAAAATCGTGTAATCTTGAGCAACGGCTACTGTGATCCAGTACAGAATTAACAACGTGGTGTGCAGGAATTTTGCTGCCCAAGTGCAAGGTGCTACTTTTCTCCCTTTAATTGGTGAGCCGATATTGTCCAGGGCTTTTTGAGCATTGCTATCCTTCAGTAGTTCTGGATTGTCTGCTCTTGTTGAGTATATATGTTGCTCGCGTTTTTGCGGCCTTTTATGAGGTTTAGATTGGGAATCTGAAATGGTGGTCACTGTTGTGCTTACCTTAAGTGACGGTGTTTGTGCCTCGGAGTGATGGATACTTAATTGGAGTTGGCATAATTTATTCAACGGTCTTTTCTTGATGCCGTTTCTGTATTGTACGGATACAATGCGGACGACGTTATCTTCGCCAGGATGGAGCTCGACAATTCGGCCCAATGCCCATTTTTGTGGTGGAAGGTTATCGTCCTTGACCAATACTAGTTCCCCAATGTTGGGATTTTCCCTCTTGGTCTTCCATTTGCTTCTCTGCTGTAGCGTTGTTAGATATTCCGCAGACCATCTTTGCCAAATTTCTTGGTGGTATTTTGTAAGCTGTTTCCATTTGTCATGCACCTTTGTATCCGTAATATCTGGTTCTGGGGTGCTAGTAAGGGTCGGCCTATTAAAAAGTGTCCTGGAGTTAACACCTCAAGATCCTGGGGATCACTTGATTGTTGGCCAATCGGTCTAGAGTTCAGGCATGCCTCCACTCGATAGATGACGGCTGTGAACTCCTCATAGGTTAGTAGCGTTTCACTTAGTACCCTTTAAGGTGAGTCTTCACAGATTTTACTCCAGCCTCCCACAGACCACCAAGGTGTGGGCTTCCTGGCGGAATGAAACTCCATTCCTTGCCATCATTGGCTGTGATTTCAGCAACATATTTTGTTGACTGTGTGATTGCTTCCTTCAGATTCTTGTCCAATTTTTTGTGGGCACCGACAAGATTGGTGCCATTGTCAGAGAATATCTGCTTGGCATTTCCCCGGCGGGACACAAATCGTCTATACGCTGCTAGGAAGGCATCCGAGGTGAGGTCACTTACCAGCTCGAGGTGAACTGCTTTAGAAACCATGCAAATGAATAGCGAAATATAACCTTTTAGTGTTTTGGTGCCCCTTCCTTTTGCCATTTTTGTGATGAAGGGTCCTGCGTAATCTATGCCACAGTGGGAAAACGGTGGAGCTGGTGTGATTCGGAATGCTGGTAGATTCCCCATGAGTTGTTGGGGGGATGCTTGCCGGTGCCTTAGACATGTAATACATCTGTGAATTCTCGATTGTACAGTGCGTTTTGCATTAGTAACCCAATACTGTGACCTCAGATAGTTTAATGTGAGCTGGGTTCCTCCATGCAATGTTTGTCGATGCGCGTGATCAAATATCAAATTTGTTGCATGATGTTTTTGGGGAAGTAGCATTTGATGTTTGGTGTCTTCAGGTAGCGTTGAGTGTTTTATTCGACCTCCGACTCGTAAAATCCCTTCCTTTTCTAAGAATGGATTGAGAGAAAGAAGCTCACTCGAGCTTATCAAGGTCTTGTTTCTTTCGAGGATGCTTAAGTCCTCAATGAATGCTTCTCTTTGGACAATCCTCACTATACAAATTTTTGCTTGTTGTAGCTCTTTGGAAGTCAGGTATCCTGTGTTTCGCAGCGGCATTGATTGGCGGCAATTGCCAATAAATCTTCTGCAGTATGCCATCACCCTCAATTGGCGAGTAAAAGTAGAATATTTAAATATTTCTGAATTGGATACCTGGCTAGTAGCACTTGAAAATGCCTATTGCTCTTCGTTAGTTTGTAACCTTAATTTCTGAAGTGGCCTTGCTTCCGGAGTTTGTGATAGCCAAAGTGGTCCTCTCCACCAAATGTAGTGAGTGGCTAACTTCTTTGGACTGATTCCTCTTGTTGCTGCATCTGCGGGATTATCGCGAGACGGAACGTGTCTCCAGATATTCTTGGAAAAATGACCTTGTATATCGGCCACCCTATTGGCAACGTATGTATTCCATGCTGTTGGGTTCTTGGCTATCCAAGCTAATGTAATTTCAGAATCACACCATGCAAATATATCGGCTGGTTGTAGGTCCAATGTATTTATTACTGCTGTAAGCAGATTTGCTAATAGTGAGGCACCAGAGAGTTCTAACCGTGGGAGAGAGATCTTTTGCTTTAAGGGAACTACCTTAGTTTTAGCTGTGAGCATTGTGACGTGAGTTTTCCCATGACAATCTGTAGTGCGAGCATACACAACAGCAGCACAAACTTTTTCAGAAGCATCACAAAATCCGTGAAGCTGGATTTCATTGTTTCGACGGTAGTTTATCCATCGAGGAATCGCGATTTTCTCCAGTTCATCCAGCTCCTTTTCCAACCCTTGTCAGGCTTTCGTTACTTCTAAGGGTGCTTCTCTGTCCCAGTCTGTTTGTTCTCTGCACAGTGACTGCATGGTTACGGGAGCGAGCCAACCCAGAGGATCAAAAATGGAAGCAATTTTTGATAGCAGTGTTCGTTTTGTTATGCTGTTGCTTGCTCCATGTGTTTTTAATTTAAAGCGGAATTCATCACGAATTGGATTCCATTGGATTCCTAAGGTCTTTATTGTATCGTGCTCTTTAATCTCCATGAATCCTTGCTCTATTATTTCCTCTGGTATATTTCTCAGAAGACCATCATCGTTAGCCGTCCATTTCCGCAGATTGAAGCCACCAGCTCGTAGCAATGCAATTGTCTGCTCCTGTAATTGTAGAGCCTCTGATTTGGTGTCAGCCCCTATAAGCATATCATCCACGTAGAAGTCAGTAGAAAGTATTTGTCTTTCTATTGGATAGTTGCTGCCTTCATCTTTAGCTAATTGCTTCAAGGTACTTACTGCAAGATACGTGGCAGGACTTGTGCCATAGGTAACTGTATTTAATTTGAACTCCTGGATGGGTTCTGTTGGATTTTTCCGCCACAATATCCTTTGATAGTTCCTGTCAGACTCTTTAATGTTGATCTGTCTGAACATCTTCTCGATGTCAGCAGTGTAAACATAGCGATGCTTTCTCCATCTTAATATGATCTGTGTAAGATCTTGTTGTATTTTAGGGCCGCAATGAAGCAAATCACTGAGGCTTAGTTCAGATCTTGACTTGCACGATGCATCAAAGACAGCTCGCAGCTTAGTTGTGGAGCTATCGGTTTTAAGTACGGCGTGTGCGGTAGATAATAGACGTCAGACTGTTTCCAAGATATTCTTTTAAGAAGGCATTATATTCCACTGATAGTTCTGGTTCCCTTTCTAGTCTTTTTTCTATTTGCCGTAGTCGGGCTATTGCCATGCACTTGGAATCGCCTAGCTCCCCCAGTTCTTGTTTGAAAGGCAGACTGACTTCGTAACGTCCTGCTGCATTTCTTCTGTTATTATGTTTAAAATGTTCTTCACAGTGGTTGTCTTGTTCCAAATTCACGTGGTTGTTATCAATGTCCCAGAATTTTTCTAAACTCTCTTCTATTTCTGCGAGAGATAGGAAACTCGTTAACTTCAGCGTTTCGCTGTTGCTGTTTGGAACGCTTCCAAAAATTATCCACCCCAATTTGGTATTCTGTGCCAGCGGTTTTGTCTTCTTAAACCCTTTAATTATAATATTGGCATAAACATCTGCGCCTAACAAAATGTCTATTGGGCCTGGTTGGTAGAATATAGGATCAGTCAAATTCATGTCTTTGAATTTTTTCATATTTATGCCTGGAGCAGGTGCCTCGGGTAACAGAGAGTTCAATTTATGCAAAACAAGAGCGTCCACAGAAAGATAAGAATTCGTTTGATTTTTAAGTTGTATACTTAATTTTACCCTGCTGCTGGCTCTGACTGACTCGGCTTCTCCAACTCCAAAGATTGTGGCTCTGATGTGATCCTTACGGAGCTTTAGAGATTGAACCGCCTGTTCTGTTATTAGCGATACCTGTGATCCAGGGTCGATTAATGCTCTGAAACTTTCCAACTGTCCATATACATTTTTAATTTTGATGATTACCGTAGGTAGCAGCACGCTAGGCATTCTCACCTTATTGGTATGACAGCTAATAGTTTTTCCGTTTGGATGTGGTGGTTGAGCTTTGTCCACGCTGCATACATATATTGGTAGTCACATTTGTGCTCATGGTCTGATTCTGGCGTACGTTTGATATGCGTGGGGTGGCAGGGCTATTTTGATTGCCCTTGTGCAGTAAAGTATGGTGCCTTTTATTGCAAATGGCACAAAGCTTGTTGGATTTGCACTTCCCATTTTTGTTATGTGCGAGACAATTACCGCAGATAACCTGCTGCTTGACGAGTGTTTGTCTATCATCCACGTTCCTTTTCTGAACTCTCCACACTGGTAGAGCTTGTGCTCCTTGTTCAAAACATACACGAGCTTCTTAATGTGGTGTGAAACGCCTTTCTAAAGCATTTTGAAGTGCCGTGCCTTGGGCGTTTTGAGTTTTCTATGCATTCCAATACCTGATACCGCTTCTCTAGGAACCTCAGTAGATCGGTGACTAAGGGCATTTCCCTTGGATTTAGCAGGCTTTCTTCAAACAGGCGAAGACTTTCTGCGTCTAGCTTCCTCATTGCGATACATACAATAATTGGACTTCATTCGTCTGTTTTGTAGCTTAAAAGCTTCAGAGCTTCTAAGCACTCTCTAATGGTATCATAAAGCCTTATTATGTCTTCTTGGGACCTGTATTCTACATTCTTGGCATCCACGATAGTATTCACATAAGTTGTGATGATTTTTCTGTTATTGTTAAATCTGGCTTCTATCAAATGCAGAGCAGTTTCATAGTTTTGGCTACTCAATTGCAAATGACTGATAACCCTTCTTGCGTCTCCCTCTAAGTGATATAGGAGGTACTGCATTTTTTCAATGTTGCTTATGTGTAAGTTGTTGTGGATAACGTTCTTAAAAATGTCTATGAATGACTTCCAGTCTTTGTAATCTCCACCGAACTTAGGAATTTGTATTGGTGGAAGTTTTGGTTAGTTGTTTACTCTGATTTCATCTAGGTTCTGTTGCTGAAGATTCCAGGATATTGATGCGCTAGGCAGCGTGTGGAATTGAGGATTATATCCAAGATTCTGTAGTGTTGCTGCGAGCGTATTGATACTTTCTAAGTTACTTACTACAGGTACTCCAGCCGTTGTTGTTACTGCTGGAGGAGATGGCGCAGTTGTAGTAACTGGTGACGTTGGTGTGGTCATTGTGGATTTTAAGTCACTTGTGCTGGTGGTTGGTAGCTGGTACTTCTTGGGAATCTGGTAGCTGGCTATCAACGCAACAGCTTGCTTAAATTGCTCGTGTGTCCTTTCGTATAACCTATCGGTGAAATACGGGTGTTCTGGTTTTGCACACTCTGTTAGCTGTAGATGGCGGTCGTTAAAATCTGCCCAGATTGTTTCCAGCTCCTTGATCTTGTTTTTCAGGTATTGCTCTGTTTTTCTTTCAGCTCCGTCTTTCTTGAAATTTGTTAAATGCGCTTTAATTCCTCTGCCAATTCTTTTTGGATTAGGATTATATCTTCAGGTTTTGAAGGCATCGCAAATTAAAGTGCAGGCAAACAATTATTGGCGGCAGCTGTTTTGAAAGTCGGCTTTCGTCACGGATGCTATGCTGGAGTAGCAGAAGAAGAGCTTTGACAGTGTGTTAAAACCCTTCACTCTAATTGATGTTGCTTTTAGTGCTATTAGCTTTAAGTAGGAAAAAACTGTTGGCTTCCGTAGATATATCTCTGCTAGATTTAATAGTGTGTCAAATCTAAGCAATGAGATTGCTGGTTTTTTCAAGCTATTGCTCAGCTAGATTCAACAGTGTGTTAAATCTTGGTAATGAGATTTAGACTTGATTCGACGGCTCGAAGGACCATGTAATGATTCTTATACTTCAGAATCACCAAAAATTGAATCTTATGCAGATTTCAACAGTGTGTTGAAACCTAAACAAGACTGCTGTTGAGAACGACTATGTTTCTCAGTAAAAGAAAACTTAAGTTCAGACTAAACAGTGTTTCTAATCTGATTTTAATGCTGGAGGGAGAGTGCTTGTGAAGTAATAGCCACTTGACTCTTGGTTATACTGTAATTTTATTATCCAAATGCATGTACTTTTATACAAAACTTATCACAGTAAAAAATATTTTAACACAAAGATTACAAAATATAAAAAATAAACACAAATTTTACGGAACTAAAAATTTGTTTACACAAATTGTAAACAAAAGCCAAAAGAAATTACGGAAATAAGTTTGTTTACAAAAATTGTAAACAGAAGCAAAAGAAGCTATAAAAGCCAATTGCGAAAGAAATGGTAAAAAACAAAACAAGATATGATTCTATCAAAAGTATCAAAAGTTAAGCAATTGCAAAAGAATGTATGTACATTATTCTATATTCTATAAGTATGTCACTGAGTCGCACAATTAATCGAGCGTTTTACTACCTGTAATGGCAGCAAAACATGCAGCGTGCGCAATTTGTTTATGAAGTAAGCTTCTGCTGCACTCAATTAACTGTGGCATATTAACCTTCGCTAAATTGGATGATGTTCGATCTGTTCGGGAGCTGAACTGATTCCCACATATCCCAGTAGCTCTCTAGACCAAATTGTCCCTTAAATTTGAATTAAAGTAGTCGTCTGTGCTTCCTAATATGACCTTAAGTCTTATTTTTAAGTTTTATCAAAGCTTAATACAATAGTCTTGGCGCATTCAAGTAGAATTTAATTCCTATTTTGGTGCTTAATGCTTTTATCCCAGTTGAATTGATGACAGCCATAAAACTTCTATAAGTACAAATGGACTTAAATTCTAAATAATTTTATTACTACTGTCCAGGCAGTTTTTAAAACATCACAAAAAAATCAATTGTTCTAGAAGACCAATTGGCACGACTAATAATAACCATAAAACTATTTTGCAATTTTAAAACCTTAATAAAACAATTGTAGATCCTGAGTAAAACTAAATAGCATTTGAGGGTCTCTTGCGGGGTATATCTACGGTACCAGGCCGGAGGCGTCTATTACCTTGAAAAAGGGATGTACGCTACCAAAAGGCTTTCACTTGAGCGTATCCGGCTTGAGGCATAGGGTAAACGTTGGCACCGAAGCGAAATGCCATGCCTGCCATTTGGTAGGACATTTTGTTGCTGACTGACCCAGGAGAAGCGGGAGGAAGGTTCCCTCGAAGGAAAGTAAAAAGTAGTGACTCTGGAAAAGGAATTTTCGGCAGGCACTCAACTTGCTGTTCTGAAGCAGCCAGTGGTTAAAGTGCCTCAAGTTGTCCCAGAGGCAAAAGAAATTCCGGCTATAAACAGTGCCACGTCGGCACATGGAAGCATGGCTGCTTCAGACGAAGAGTCGACTAGCCATCTAGTAAAAAAAACAAGAGGACGAGGAGGAAGAAAGTTGACCGGGCGATGCTGCCTCCTCCAGAACCAGCAAAGCCAGTCGCATCAAAGCGGTCCCACTCGGTGGAGGACGATAGTGGAGCTCGCGGTTCAAAGGTTGTTGTGAGAGACACGGAAGTGTCTCTCGAGCAGCTTTCGGACTTCGAGATGACCGGCTTGGATCAGACTGGCCTTTCGAGCTTCGGTGGCTTCGAGTCTTGTGATAGCATCATTTCGACTGATAGCGAATTTGATGTCTCGAAGGGGATGGAAACCCTTACTAGGAATAAGATCACCGAAATTCTTGCCCAGCTCTAGTACAAGAAGAATTCAAATAAAATTTGGAGTATTTTTGTAAAGAAGCTGGAGGCCTGAGTTGTTAATTCCTCAGCTTCAACTCCTACAACAAGAGTCCAAGAAGAAGAGGAAGTACAATGATGTAGCTCGGTTAGAACGACTTCATAGAAAGGTGGATGAGTTGATTCAGGAGCCTTAATGGATCGGAATTCTGAAGTTGAGTTCAACTCTGTTAATGCTACCCGATTGACAAATTTTGTCGGTGTTTTCAGACTGGTGGATATCTATCGTTGGATGCACCCTACGACTAGATCATGCACGAGAGATATCCATGCTAGTCTCAGAGGCTCCAGTAATGATAGACATTATGTCTCACCTGGAATACTACAACATTTCGTTGGCGTCACTCATTAGGTGTTTTCTTTTAGCGATCATCTTCTTGTAGTGGCAAGCAGCTGTAATAAACCTTTAATTTATATTTGCTGATGTTTCTTTGGTTTTTCTAATAAATGCACTAAGAGCAGCCTATGGGCTTTACTCTTAACGTGATTTAAGAGGAGCAGCTCCAAATAGAGACCCGTACGGATCTAGACCGTATCTCCTCCCAGTTGCACAGACTGATAATCTGTTGCTATGAACAAAGTTATCCTGCTAAACAAAGGGAAACAACGCGAGCTGTACCCTGGTGGAACAGGGAACTAGATAGATTAAGAGCCAAGTCCAGAAGGCTCTTCAACGAGGCAAAAACAACTGGTGCTTGGGATGAATACAAGCGCGCCTTGACTGAGTATAATAAAGAGCTTAGGAAATCCAAGAGAAGAACTTGGAGAAATCTGTGCGAGGGTATAGATGATCTACCCACAAGTGCAAGACTTCAAAAGGTTCTCTCTAAGGATCACTCCAATAGTATCGGCCTTCTACGGAAAGTCGATAGCAGCTACACGAGTAGCCGGGAAGAAACAGTAAGTTTGATATTACAAACTCACTTTCCTGATTGAAGAGTTATGCAAGATGACAACGGAACCCCTGAAGAGCTAAGACTTGAATGCAGGCCTTCCAACAGGATTAAAAGTCTCTCTGGCAGAATTTTCACTCAAAATAAGCCATTCAAATCGCCTTTTGCTGATGTCATCTTTCCGGCCCTAATTCAACAAGGGCTAGAGGAGATACTGCCAAATCTCATTAAGACCTTTAGAGCAAACTATGCTCTAGGGTATATACCCAGGACGTGGAGGGAAGTTAAGGTATCATTTATACCTAAAGGGGGAGGGCGTTCACCTGCACTACCCAAATCTTACCGTCCGATCAGTCTAACGTCATTTCTCCTCAAAACAATGGAGAATGTGCTAGACAATTTATTAGGAGCGGTGCACTTAAGCGATCACCGCTGCACCCAAACCAATACGCTTACCAAGCAGGGAAGTCTACTACAACTGCCCTACATAGTCTTGTTCTAAGACTAGAGCAGGCGGTAGAGGATAAAGAGACAGCCCTATGTGCATTCCTAGACATCGAAGGAGCATTTGATAATACCTCCTTTGAAGGCATTGAGAACGCAGCTACCAATAAAGGAATCGAACCTTCCTTGATAAAATGGATAAAAGCTATGCTTGAACGCCGGAGAATCACAGCTAACCTGAGGAGGCCTCTATAACAGTAGCGGCTGCTAAGGGATGTCCGCAAGGTGGGGTTCTGTCCCCTCTACCATGGTCACTGGTCATAGATGATCTTCTACAGAAGCTAACCAACTCCGGCTTTGAAAATCAGGGATATGCAGATGACCTGGTTATTACAATTAGGGGCAAATATGATCAGATAATCTCTGAACTATTGCAGAATGCCCTAAACATAGTCTGCAACTGGTGCCAAACAATGGGACTTCGAGCCAACCCGCGCAAGACAATAGTTGTTCCATTCACAAGAAAAAGGAAGCTTTGTTTGAAAGCACCATCTCTTGAGGGAACAACAGTGGAATTCTCCAAGGGGGTCAAATATCTGGGTATTACCTTAGATAATAGACTAACCTGGAACTCTCACTTAAAAAGAATACTAGATAAAGCTACAGTGGCAACATGGACATGCCGCAGGCTTTTTTGCAAAAATTGGGGGCTAAAACCAAAAATGACTCTGTGGTCATATACATCTATTATAAGACCCATTGTCACATACGCTTCACTCGTTTGGTGGCCAAAAACAGAACAAAAGACGGCTCAAGCTAGTTTGCAAAAACTACAACGGCTTGCCTGTCTAGGGGTAACAGGTGCCATGCGTACCTGCCCAACCACAGCCTTAGAGGCTATGTTGGACCTGCTACCCTTACATTTGCATGTGAGAGGGCAGGCCATACATAGTGCAATAAGACTGCAAAGGCAAATCTCCAAATCACAAACAATTTGGCTGGCCACCTGAGAGTCCTCCAGTAATTCGTAGAGGACCCGATGACTAACCCAATTTCAGATGTTATGCAAAAACGCCATAACTTTGAAACACCATGTAAGGTGATCGTGGGGAACCGGCATACAGTGGCCCACTGGGGCCCTACCCTTTGAAAAAGGATCTCTTAAATGGTACATGGATGGATCCAAAATGGAAGGTAAAACAGGCGTAGGTATATATGGGCCAAGGTGCCATCTCGAAAAGGCACTGGGGGCCTCATTAACCATTTTTCAAGCAGAAATACACGCCATAGAACTCTGCGCTCGCGAAATAATCCATAAAAATATGCGTGGAGCAAAAATATATATAATATTAGACAGCCAAGCAGCACTTAAAGCGTTAAACTCGTTTACCTTAGAGTCAAAGCTGGTTTGGGACTGTCTTACTGTCTTAAAGCAACTGGACGAGACAAATATGGTGACACTGATCGGGGTACCAGGACATGAAGGCATTATGGGAAACCAGATTGCGGACCACCTTGCAAAGGAAGGAGCCAAATCTCCGTTTATTGGCTCTGAGCCTGTCTTTGGACACCCAAAGATTCACCTCCTGGCTCAGATCACGCTTTGGGAGGACAGAACTAAAAAGAAATACTGGGAAAACACCCCGGGGCTGAGACAAGCGAAAAAATTTATAAAGTATTCGCAACAGAGGACAAAAGAACTCCTCACACTCAGCAGAAATGAACTAAGGCTCATAACGGGCCTACTTACTGGGCATTGCCCACTTAGATACCATCTCAAGAAGATGGGTAAAGTCGATGATGAGACCTGTCGATTCTGTATGGAAGACGATGAAAGTGCTGAGCATATCCTGTGTGATTGTGAAGCTCTATGCCGCATAAGGCTAAGACATCTAGGAAAGGCATTTCCAATGCCTGAGGATGTTGTTAAAATGGCCCCCAAGGACATTATAGGTTTCATTAAAGACCTTAAGTTCGAATGGGCGCCCTAGGGCGTTTAGGGGTAATGTCACAAAAGATCTCCTACGACGCGGTGGCAGGATGAGAGGCGGGAGTCCTGTCTGCAACCCCCGGAATAATAATAATAATTATAATAATAAGAGGAGCAGCTATTACAGCGTTAACTCCAGAGATATATACGGGGGGCAGCTAGATAGCAGAACTCCACCTGAATTAAAATACGATGAGTGAACTTCCAATAATAATCTTTCCTTTAATTCCCTTAGCTTATTTATACAAGTTAAAATTAGCTTATGATAACAATAATTACTATTATTCTTTATTATTATTTCCTCGTCGAAGCCCTCATATTGAGTCGCGGTCAATGATCGATATTTCGTCACTGCTTGTTATTTGCGCGCCACTTTAGTGGGTCACATTAATCGAATTCATTTGTTTATGTTAATGCAATTTGTGTATGCTGTGTCATATGATTCTACATGAACGACATTTGTTTATTTCCTGTGCTTTTATACCCTAGATGAAATCTACAGGATATACTAAGTTTTTCATTCCGTTTGTAACGCACAAAAATAATGATGGTAGAGCAAAATGTATTGGACACCCCCGCATAAAATTAAAAGTTATTTTGATTTTTGCATGTCCGTCCGTCCGTCCGTCCGTCCGTCCGCACGATAACTCGAGAACTCGTTCACTTAGAAAGCTATAATTTTGTACATGGACATTAAAAAAAAAGTTAAAATTCAGTTCGAAAATGAGACGTGGAGTTGCCATACAAAAATTTCGTTTTCCACGATATATTTGGACACTACCTTAGGACACGTCGATATAGAAAGCTGAAATTTGGTACATTCTGTTTTCGTACTAATAGCAAATAAAATTTCAAAAATGGACTAGATCGGGCAACCCCTTCTTGGTGTTGCCATATAAAAATGTTGGTTTTTTACATATACTTTGAAAATGATGAGTCCAAAACATTTTTATTGTACAAAAAACTTCTTCAGAATAAGGAATTCTATAAAATTTGTTATAATGGTTTTTTCTGTCCGTCGAGCCGTTCTAATAATATATGCGCGAAACCAATGCAAAAAATCAAAACTGCTCAAATGGGTGACCATACGAAATTTCATACGTGCATTCATCTAGGGTATCATAAGTTTTTCACTTGTTAGTATTATGATTACTTATTGTGCTAGAACAATAAGTATGTCACAATATTATGAATGCAGGTAGGTATGTATATATGTTTGTAGGCAGGTATGTATGTAGATAGATAAGTATGTGTGTATGTATGTATGTAGGTATGTAGGTAGGTATATCACACAGCACTCTAGTTGAAAGAAGAACTGCATTCTGGATATTCAACAACTATTTGTTGAATTCCGAGCAGTTCATTAATGAGTTCATTGAATTTTGGCCCGATTGGTAAGAGAGTAACAGAGAGTTCAATTTATGCAAAACAAGAGCGTCCACAGAAAGATAAGAATTCGTTTGATTTTTAAGTTGTATACTTAATTTTACCCTGCTGCTGGCTCTGACTGACTCGGCTTCTCCAACTCCAAAGATTGTGGCTCTGATGTGATCCTTACGGAGCTTTAGAGATTGAACCGCCTGTTCTGTTATTAGCGATACCTGTGATCCAGGGTCGATTAATGCTCTGAAACTTTCCAACTGTCCATATACATTTTTAATTTTGATGATTACCGTAGGTAGCAGCACGCTAGGCATTCTCACCTTATTGGTATGACAGCTAATAGTTTTTCCGTTTGGATGTGGTGGTTGAGCTTTGTCCACGCTGCATACATATATTGGTAGTCACATTTGTGCTCATGGTCTGATTCTGGCGTACGTTTGATATGCGTGGGGTGGCAGGGCTATTTTGATTGCCCTTGTGCAGTAAAGTATGGTGCCTTTTATTGCAAATGGCACAAAGCTTGTTGGATTTGCACTTCCCATTTTTGTTATGTGCGAGACAATTACCGCAGATAACCTGCTGCTTGACGAGTGTTTGTCTATCATCCACGTTCCTTTTCTGAACTCTCCACACTGGTAGAGCTTGTGCTCCTTGTTCAAAACATACACGAGCTTCTTAATGTGGTGTGAAACGCCTTTCTAAAGCATTTTGAAGTGCCGTGCCTTGGGCGTTTTGAGTTTTCTATGCATTCCAATACCTGATACCGCTTCTCTAGGAACCTCAGTAGATCGGTGACTAAGGGCATTTCCCTTGGATTTAGCAGGCTTTCTTCAAACAGGCGAAGACTTTCTGCGTCTAGCTTCCTCATTGCGATACATACAATAATTGGACTTCATTCGTCTGTTTTGTAGCTTAAAAGCTTCAGAGCTTCTAAGCACTCTCTAATGGTATCATAAAGCCTTATTATGTCCTCTTGGGACCTGTATTCTACATTCTTGGCATCCACGATAGTATTCACATAAGTTGTGATGATTTTTCTGTTATTGTTAAATCTGGCTTCTATCAAATGCAGAGCAGTTTCATAGTTTTGGCTACTCAATTGCAAATGACTGATAACCCTTCTTGCGTCTCCCTCTAAGTGATATAGGAGGTACTGCATTTTTTCAATGTTGCTTATGTGTAAGTTGTTGTGGATAACGTTCTTAAAAATGTCTATGAATGACTTCCAGTCTTTGTAATCTCCACCGAACTTAGGAATTTGTATTGGTGGAAGTTTTGGTTAGTTGTTTACTCTGATTTCATCTAGGTTCTGTTGCTGAAGATTCCAGGATATTGATGCGCTAGGCAGCGTGTGGAATTGAGGATTATATCCAAGATTCTGTAGTGTTGCTGCGAGCGTATTGATACTTTCTAAGTTACTTACTACAGGTACTCCAGCCGTTGTTGTTACTGCTGGAGGAGATGGCGCAGTTGTAGTAACTGGTGACGTTGGTGTGGTCATTGTGGATTTTAAGTCACTTGTGCTGGTGGTTGGTAGCTGGTACTTCTTGGGAATCTGGTAGCTGGCTATCAACGCAACAGCTTGCTTAAATTGCTCGTGTGTCCTTTCGTATAACCTATCGGTGAAATACGGGTGTTCTGGTTTTGCACACTCTGTTAGCTGTAGATGGCGGTCGTTAAAATCTGCCCAGATTGTTTCCAGCTCCTTGATCTTGTTTTTCAGGTATTGCTCTGTTTTTCTTTCAGCTCCGTCTTTCTTGAAATTTGTTAAATGCGCTTTAATTCCTCTGCCAATTCTTTTTGGATTAGGATTATATCTTCAGGTTTTGAAGGCATCGCAAATTAAAGTGCAGGCAAACAATTATTGGCGGCAGCTGTTTTGAAAGTCGGCTTTCGTCACGGATGCTATGCTGGAGTAGCAGAAGAAGAGCTTTGACAGTGTGTTAAAACCCTTCACTCTAATTGATGTTGCTTTTAGTGCTATTAGCTTTAAGTAGGAAAAAACTGTTGGCTTCCGTAGATATATATCTGCTAGATTTAATAGTGTGTCAAATCTAAGCAATGAGATTGCTGGTTTTTTCAAGCTATTGCTCAGCTAGATTCAACAGTGTGTTAAATCTTGGTAATGAGATTTAGACTTGATTCGACGGCTCGAAGGACCATGTAATGATTCTTATACTTCAGAATCACCAAAAATTGAATCTTATGCAGATTTCAACAGTGTGTTGAAACCTAAACAAGACTGCTGTTGAGAACGACTATGTTTCTCAGTAAAAGAAAACTTAAGTTCAGACTAAACAGTGTTTCTAATCTGATTTTGATGCTGGAGGGAGAGTGCTTGTGAAGTAATAGCCACTTGACTCTTGGTTATACTGTAATTTTATTATCCAAATGCATGTACTTTTATACAAAACTTATCACAGTAAAAAATATTTTAACACAAAGATTACAAAATATAAAAAATAAACACAAATTTTACGGAACTAAAAATTTGTTTACACAAATTGTAAACAAAAGCCAAAAGAAATTACGGAAATAAGTTTGTTTACAAAAATTGTAAACAGAAGCAAAAGAAGCTATAAAAGCCAATTGCGAAAGAAATGGTAAAAAACAAAACAAGATATGATTCTATCAAAAGTATCAAAAGTTAAGCAATTGCAAAAGAATGTATGTACATTATTCTATATTCTATAAGTATGTCACTGAGTCGCACAATTAATCGAGCGTTTTACTACCTGTAATGGCAGCAAAACATGCAGCGTGCGCAATTTGTTTATGAAGTAAGCTTCTGCTGCACTCAATTAACTGTGGCATATTAACCTTCGCTAAATTGGATGATGTTCGATCTGTTCGGGAGCTGAACTGATTCCCACATATCCCAGTAGCTCTCTAGACCAAATTGTCCCTTAAATTTGAATTAAAGTAGTCGTCTGTGCTTCCTAATATGACCTTAAGTCTTATTTTTAAGTTTTATCAAAGCTTAATACAATAGTCTTGGCGCATTCAAGTAGAATTTAATTCCTATTTTGGTGCTTAATGCTTTTATCCCAGTTGAATTGATGACAGCCATAAAACTTCTATAAGTACAAATGGACTTAAATTCTAAATAATTTTATTACTACTGTCCAGGCAGTTTTTAAAACATCACAAAAAAATCAATTGTTCTAGAAGACCAATTGGCACGACTAATAATAACCATAAAACTATTTTGCAATTTTAAAACCTTAATAAAACAATTGTAGATCCTGAGTAAAACTAAATAGCATTTGAGGGTCTCTTGCGGGGTATATCTACGGTACCAGGCCGGAGGCGTCTATTACCTTGAAAAAGGGATGTACGCTACCAAAAGGCTTTCACTTGAGCGTATCCGGCTTGAGGCATAGGGTAAACGTTGGCACCGAAGCGAAATGCCATGCCTGCCATTTGGTAGGACATTTTGTTGCTGACTGACCCAGGAGAAGCGGGAGGAAGGTTCCCTCGAAGGAAAGTAAAAAGTAGTGACTCTGGAAAAGGAATTTTCGGCAGGCACTCAACTTGCTGTTCTGAAGCAGCCAGTGGTTAAAGTGCCTCAAGTTGTCCCAGAGGCAAAAGAAATTCCGGCTATAAACAGTGCCACGTCGGCACATGGAAGCATGGCTGCTTCAGACGAAGAGTCGACTAGCCATCTAGTAAAAAAAACAAGAGGACGAGGAGGAAGAACGTTGACCGGGCGATGCTGCCTCCTCCAGAACCAGCAAAGCCAGTCGCATCAAAGCGGTCCCACTAGAATCCTTTTCGTCCATGTCGGAATCGGCTCGGTGATGTACCTGAGCTTCCACAATGAACGAATTGGGGTTTTCCTGGTTTAGCTGGGCAGGTATTCGACTAAGCGCATCTGCATTAGTGTTATATTTTCCAGGCTTATATTCAATTTTATAGTCGAACTCTGAGAGTTTATGGTGAAACCTGACTAATCTCGATGTCGGGTCTTTCACATTAAATACGCTTTCCAGGGGCTTGTGGTCGGTGTAGACGGTGAACTTTCTGCCCTGTAAATAACACCTGAAGTTCCTGGCGGCCCACACAATAGCGAGCAACTCTTTTTCTATTGTGGAGTATCTTTGTTCCGCCTTATTTAAACTTCTACTTGCGTACGCTATTGGTCTGTCTTTACCTATTGCCCCTTGTAATAAAACAGTTCCCATTGCCTCATTGCTAGCATCTGTTGTTAGATTAAAAGGTTGGGTGAAATCTGGATATTTGAGTAGAGGCGGATTTATAAGAGAATTTTTAATTTTATTGAAAGAGTCTTGGCACTTTTGCGTCCAATTAAATTTGACGTCTTTCCGTAATAGATTTGTTATTGGCCTGACTATCTTTGAGAAATTAGGGATGAACTTGCGATAGTAGTTTGCCAATCCCAGAAACGATTGAGTTTGTCTGATAGTTCGTGGTGGAGGAAAATTTTGGACACAGCTTGTCTTACTGGGATCTGGAAGTGCCCCTTCGTTTGAGCATTTGTGTCCGAGGTATATTACTTCTCTGCGAAGGAACTGACACTTTTCGGGTTGTAATTTAAGATTATGGGCTCGAAGTCTGTCGAATACTTTAGCCAGTTTCTCGTTATGATCTTGTAAATTTTTTCCATATATTACAATATCATCGAGATAGACAAAGCATTCTAATCCTTGGAGACCCGTTAGAATGTAAGTCATCAGGCGATGAAAAGTCGCAGGTGCGCCTTTCAACCCAATTAGTATTCTCTTAAATTCATAATGCCCGTAAGCGGTACTAAATGCAGTTTTTGGTCTATCCCTTGGGTCGACCAATACTTGGTGATATCCGCTTGCAAGGTCAAGTGTAGTAAAATACCGCGAATACCCAAGCTGATCCAGTATATCCTTTATCCTGGGTAATGGAAAGGCATCCCCTATAGATTTCTCGTTAATTTTACGGAAATCTACGACTACTCGCCAACGTTTATTGCCGTCGGGCCCAGCTTTCTTGGGGACTACCAGCAATGGAGAATTCCACGGGCTTTTACTTAATTGGATTATGTCGTTGTCCAACATTTCCTTAATATGCTCATTTATGACTGCCCGGTGTGTTTCTGGAAGTCTATACATCTTTTGATTTATGGGTGGCTGCTTGTTTAGTATGGGGATGGTATGCTTTATAGTATTAGTGCATGTGAGCTTATCTCCCTTTATATAAACAAGATCGTTATACTTATAGCATAACTCAAGAATTGATTTTCCTTCTTCGCGATTTATATTTTCATCCAAGAGTAATTCTTTACGTAAAGCCACAAGTCTGTCTGTGTTATAGCTTTTAATATGGTTTACGTTTCTTGAATATGGATTGGAATTAAATTTCAATTTGTCGTTTTTGACATTGTTTGTGCTTTTGTTTTGTGCACGAAGAGAATATGTATTGGAATTAAATTTTAATTTGTCGTTTTTGACGTTATGTGTGCTTTTGTTTTGTGCACGAAGAAAATATGGGTTGGAATTAATTTTTAATTTGTCTTTTTTGACATTGTGTGTGCTTTTGTGTTGTGCACGTAGGAAATATGGGTTGGAATTAAATTTTAATTTGTCGTTTTTGACGTTGTGTGTGCTTTTGTTTTGTGCACGTAGGAAAGTTAAATCTTTCGTTTTATGAGTACTTTGGGTATTTACGTCGTCCAAAAGTACATGGAGATACTGTATGTTATAGCAATTACTTGGAACTAGAGTAAGCGTTAAGTTCCTTAGGAATACTGGTTCCGTGTTTACAATTAGAACGGATAACGGTATGAAGCTTTTATGAGGACTAACTAGGCAAGTTGCGACAAATACTCCTTCTTGGATCTCCTGAGACAAACAGATCACTTCTTGGTATATTTGTAACGGTATGCTCAGTACCACTTGAGATCGAGGGGGTATTCTATTGGATCGCTGAAGTACTACTTCATATTGCCTACTTTCCTCTTCTTTTGATTTGTTCAGAGTTTCTTCCATTGGAGGTAAGGCATTTTTGTTATCTGGTGCCCGTGATTTAAATTGCTCCTCCAATTGATCACTTGGTATTTCCTCTCCATCTTCTAGGGATGTTTTGAGAGGTACCGTGAATTCAATAGGGTTGGTTTCCGTGCGAAGGAACCGCAGTAATTTATTAGGCCCTTCGATATTACAATTTTTTGCAAGAAAGTCATTGCCTAACAGCCCATCGTGGGAGATTTGGGCAATGTCTTCTACTACCTGGAGTTTGCATGGGACACTGCGGCTTAATAAAAAGTTGCCTTGGCAGTTTCCCAATGTTTCTCCTTGTCCAAATGGAGTTTTCAAAGTCACCTTTTGCTTTCGTTCTATATGTTTTGGGTTATCCAGCGCTTTCTTTTTTATGATGCTTACTTCAGCTCCGGTGTCTACTATCAGCCGAACGGCTGTGTTTTTGCCAATGTCCAGTGGTAAGTCTACCACTGGTACATTTTATCTATTTAATTGCTGTTTTGTTTGAGAGGACCCTGAAGTAATTTGAGCAGTTTTATTTAATGTCGAGCCATGGATTTTCGGTCGACAGTATGCCGTTTCCCAAATGTGTGGCCTCCCATCGTTGTTTCTGGTGACAAGTGGACACCGTATGACTTCTTCTCCCACAGAAATCGCACATATTAGGTATGGGGTTAAATCTTTGTTCCCTATCTGCAGAGCCCCACCGAGCATTGTTTTTAGAGCTTACATGTTCGGGTGGCGTTTTAATATTCTGTTTACAATATTGGGCATCCTGGCCCTTCATTCTGCAGTTAGTACAATAAGGAGTATTCTTACGCTTTAGGCACTCGTCATACGTGTGCCCTTTATAATTGCAGTAGCTGCAGGTGACCTTGTTTAACAGCACTTTCTGTTTATCGTACTTATTTTCTGCCTGTTCGTAAAAAGATTTCCTGTTTGGAGATGGACTTCCTAAAGATTTCCTTGTTATGTTTGTTTGAGGAGAGCGCCAATAATTTTCTGAGTTTCTGTCGGTACTAAAGGATACTGAAATTTCTCTTGGTGGTTCCGCTATTGGAGCTATACCAATTTCAGTTTTTATGTTATGTCTTCCGAGTTCCTTTGTGTAAGGGTAGGAAGACAAATTTACACTCTCAGGTATGGGATAACCATAGGTATTAGAGAAATTTGGGATATTATGTCTTAGAAAACGATCCACTTGGAAATATTTTGTTGGGTTAGGGATATAACTTGTTGGTTGTGGAATGAAAAAGAGTCCTTGCTGCAACCTTTCCATATCTAGTGCCTTTTGAATGAGAGTTTCCAAATAATTTTTATTCAATGTGAGTAAATAGGCGCTTAGATGGGGATTAGTTGCACCACCCTTTATGGAAGCCATAGCCAAATTTTCTATTTGCTGCTTTACTACTTTAAAATTGTCAGATCCTTATTTACTTTGTGCTGCCTCGTTGCATTGAATTAAAAGACTTTTTAATCTATTTGTAAATGAACTAAATGATTCTGGCGGATATTGCCGGCAAGTAATTAACTTGTTTATTAGTTCATGGTATGTTTCACGAGGTGAATACGTTCGGTAAAGCAGTTGTTCGACTTCTTCAAATTTTGTGAGAGAGCTGGAAATTGATACGCGTTTCCTCTCAATCTGGTGGGGAAAATCTGCATGAAGGCTTTCCTTTCCTCTTCCCCTATACACTGTTGCACTTGCTTACAACAGCCTATAAAAGTCTGTAATTCTGTAAGAATTTGCGCTGTTATGTGCGTAAATTATACCCTGAAAAAGTATAGAAAGGGGATGATTTTACAGGCATATGTACATACATGTTGAACATGATTAGCTTACCTTCAAAAACATTTGAAGAAAGCAAATCAGTTCCTAAAACTCACATAGAAAACCCTAAAATTTGAAAAATATTAAAAAATTGAATAAGTTCTTCAAATTCAATTCAATAAAAAATTCCAAATTATAAATTTTCACGTAAGCTAACCATGCCTAAAACATGGTTAGCTTATCTATTTAATCAGTGAAGAAAATTGCGTCAGCAATTTTCTTCACATTCCATAAATTAAAATAAAATTATTCCCATGGCAAATTTTGCCATCAGCAAAATTTGCCAGTAGAAATATTTACTTTAAAAAAAAATAAAGCAAAAGACAAATCGTACCTTCAGTACGATTTGTCGTGAAAATTTCAATATGTATGTACGAACGTACATACATGCATATCACAAAAAAGCTTTCGCGACAAGAAGAGCGCGCCGCGAAAGTACATTGTATGTATACGCGCGCGGCATCGTGACGGTGGCTGATGTTTATAAAAGAATCAAATTTCAAGCCTCCGTCCAACGAAAAATATTCTGGACTTGTTTAATCAAGTCCAGAATAAATGAAAATTTTCTCAGGGTGAAAATGCAACTATGCATTTTTTACCCTGAACGAAGGCTCTTGATCGCGACAAAAGTGATCAAGAGCCGAGTTTGATTTTTAACTTGAATAACGGCGGTTCGGCAGTCGAATTTAAAAACGAAAGAAAAGAGTGATATAAATTTTATACGCGGCGGTAGCACGGGCTTTTGTTTTTTCGATAGTTCGGTTCGGCGCGGTCTCGGTAGATGGAAACTAAAGAAGCAAGGAAAGAAAGTAAAATTATTTAACCGAGCAAAATTTGTGAGATTGAAAAAAAAAGCAAGATTGTTTAATTCAAATAAGATTGTGAACTTGAAATAATAAAAAAAAAAGCTAATTTGTTTCGATTCAAATAAGATTGTGAACTTGAAATAATAAAAAAAAGCTAAATTGTTTAGATCAAATAAAAATTGTTAAACTAGAAAAAAGGTGTTGTGTTTGCGTGTAAAGAAAAGGCAAGGTGGTTTTAATTGACGCAGCTTCAGGGCGCAAGGGAGCACTGGATACGGCTCCTGCTTGCCCCACAAACAGGTACATAACAAAATTGGCCCAGCCGGTAGGATAGAGGAAGCCTACTTTAAACAAACAAAAGTATAAGCGCTCGAAAACCCTCTATCCTACGAATCAAAAGGAGTTTATTACGAGTTCGAATACTGGGCAAGACACCCTACCCTCCGCCTGAAGTTGAGTCTGGCTTCAGGAGTATTTCGATCTTGTCGGCTCCCAACGCTCGGGGTCGGACAGCTTTAACTGCCTCTGTTTTGAAAAACACGCAGCCACCCCCTCATCAAAGCACAAAGTGCCAACGTGGGACAATAGCGGGCTTCATCCCAGCCCAGGAACATAAGACGTCCATAGCCGAAAATTTCAAAGCGAAACTTGAAGGAAGAATCCTCAACCGACAATCTGCGATCCGGAGCTGAAAGGGACTTCGAAGTAGGCAACGCGCCCCCCTTTCAGCCTTTATCCAGGGGAATTTAAGAAGGCCACGGGCCCCCCCGGCAGCAAAAGAGTTTCAAACGAAAAAACCAGCGATCCTGAATTGAGAGGGACCCCGAAGAAGGCAATAAGCCCCCCTCTCAATTTGAACCAAGGGAATTAAGACGGCAGAAGCCCCCCTAGCTGCAAATTCTACATACGGTGGTCCATGAGCGAGGGAAGCTCCCACCAGGAGACGCCGCCGGAAATCTCACCAATTCCACCAACTCCACAACAATCCTACTCACCGGGCGACGCACAGGAAGATCCGTCCCAGTACGAAGGAGGCAATGAGGGAGCAACATCTGCAACAGAGGGTGCTAATCAAACACCCCCAACAAATTCAACAGCACCAGGAGTAACATTAAGGAGTGGGACAATCCTTACAGGTCCCCCACAAGTAAGACCTTCTAATTTAAACTTAGAAAATTATTTAAAATATCTAGAGGGGAAAGTGCGAGACTCCTCCGAACTTTCTGTTGTACAGTGCGATTCTATCGATAAACAGCTCAAAAAGACCCGTGAACGGCGTCTTGAGCAAATCGCGCAATTCAAAAAAGTACGGAAAAATTTAAAGAAAGCTTAAAGCAGTTTGGGGAACTCTCGCACTCTCTCGAAACAGAAATTACAAATAATAGTGTAGAATTAAGAGAAGGTGCCATTGAAGACAGTGTCAGTGATTCCACCGTGAGTGAAATCCTATTGAATTGGCTGGGCGACTCCCTGTTGGAAACCAGCATAGAAGAAACTAGCTCCCCGAAAGTATCAAACTTTAGCTTCAGAATCCCCAATATTAACATGGCAGATTACGCGAAAATCGCCAAGCTAACTGCCCAGCTCGTTCCCCTATTCTCGGGAGAGCAGCACCCAAAATTGAGCCTTGAGCTCCAAACTTTCCTAGGATGCTGCAGGCAGGTAATCCAGTGCATTTCGGTGGAGGAGCTATCAGCATTTTTGCAAATATTCCCCACCAGACTTCGAGGCGAAGCTTATCAGCTTTTTGCCTCAAATATGCCAACAACTTTCAAAGAAGTAGAAGAACGGTTAAATCGCACGTACCTACCTAGAGAAACTTACCAGGAACTGGTAAATAAATTAATCACTACAAGGCAGTATCCTTTGGAAAATCTTACAGCCTTCACGGCACGAGTAAAACAAATGCTGGCACTCTGTAATGAAGCAGCAGAGTCCAAATATGGCGCTACAGCAGCCCCCGCTGTGAAAACATAGCTAGAAGACTTCGCGAAAAACGCACTAAAAACAGGAGTCAATAACCCGCATATGTGCCGATACCTTCTGACCATGACAGACGGCACGGTGGATGACCTCGTACAAAGAGCACTTGACATGGAACGTCTCCAGCAAAGTGCTCTGTTCCTGCAACCTCCAGGACAATTCCAAACAAATATGATGCAGAATACATTGCCAAATTCTGCCAGTACCAGTGTACCAAATAACGCACCATTAACTCAAAGTAATACCCTAGTAAATCAAAGCGTATATAATCCTGGCATCATATCCTACTCACAGGATCCCCGGCAAAACAATATGCCAATTAACCCAAGCAGTCACATACCAACGTCACAGTTCACACAGGCCGGCACAGCATACATCAAACAGGAGCCACGATCTCCTAATAAAAATTATAATGTACCAAATAAAAATAATTATTTAAATAAAATCAGTTGTAGTTTTTGTAATCTAAGAGGCCACACATATGCTGATTGCCTCAAAAGGAAAAATACGCCTTATTGTGTGAACTGTAAAATGTATAACCATGACGTGCGTGACTGCAGAAAAAACAATAATAGTTTCCAGAGACCACACAACAATGGTGGACCATCGAATCAACGCCCTAGAGAGCCGCAGAATTCCAATAACAATTCCAGAGTATATAACGTAAGAAAAAAGTGTGAATTTTGTGGTCGTTCTGGACATGCAGTAAATAACTGCCAACAAAAACGTAAATGGGAGGCCCGGAGTCAGGGAAACGACGTACAGTCGACCCAAAACTCCCCGGCTCGACTATAAATCTCCCGTCTAATAAAATAGGGTCCCCTCAGCAGCCCGATTCCAGTGTCGCTACAGTAAAACTACCCTTAGACATAGGCCTGAACGGCCAAGCTAAACTAGTAGTAGACACAGGCGCTGAGGTTAGTATAATAAAGAAAAGGTCATTAAAAGATCTCAAAGAAATTAACCACAATGAGGCATGTACACTTCAGACCCCATTTGGTACCGGAAAGACGCTGGGAAATTGCCAGGGAAACTTCGTTTTCAAAAACAAAATTCCCTGCAAGTTTCAAGTCGTAAAGAACTTGCCTGGCCTTTCCGATGATGGACTTCTAGGAAATGATTTCCTAGCAAAAAACTGTAACGTTGAGGGTCCTAATAAGGCACTAAGGTTTCCTCGCACGGAAACTAATCCAGACGAATTTGCTTTGCCATTAGATTTTGAAACGGACAAGCCACATTCTGAAAAAGCAGTCGAAGAAAGAGCACTTGCAGAAGAGGTAGAGTCTAAACAGGCTGAACTATCCACCTGCAGTGTCTTCAAGGCTTCTCAAACGAGAAAAGCTGGCTGTCAAGCTCCAAAAGAGCCCAAGGAATGTGAAAAAGGCTGTCTGGGCGAACAAGAGACCGATGAAATCAGGCGGCAATTGGTTACCCTTAAAAAACCAGTCTGCATACCTGCGCGCTCTCAAATTGTTGCCCCAGTCCCGTTACAAACTCAAGAAGAAATGCTCTGTTTATCACAAGAGATAAGCGATGGAGTCTTCTTGGCAAACAGTTTGCTGTCATCTGGAGAAGAATTAGTGCTGGTCAGTATTCTCAACGCTAACAGTCATCAAGTAGTCATACATAGCTTAAAGTTACAGCTATTTCCAATAAACGACTACATCATAGTCCCATTAACACACACAAAAGACCACAAAAGAACACACATTCCACTACCAAATTTAGAGGCAATATCAAACAACACAAGAGACGGAACTGAGTGTCTAAAGCCTGCCAAAAAGGTGCATATAACTCTTCCGTCCAAAATCCCGAGGCATAAATCACTCTTAAACAAACAACGGCCATATAAAAACGGTAGCGAGTCGCTAAAGCCTATATTAAAGGTGCATATTACTCCACCGTCACACAACACAAAAAATTCTACATGGTCAAAAAGCAGTAGCATTGACGCGCATGAGTATCCCACACAACCTAAGGCAAAGACCACACAGGTGTACCAAACTCAGCCGTCAACAAGGCAGGAAGCAAATACCCTGTCAATTATTAAGAGCAACGAAATACAGCCTCAAAAGCAATCGCAAAATCCTCATCTATTTATAGGTCAAAAACCTAAAAGGAAGAGTAAGTCAAACCAAGGTTCAGCCGACAAAACGGCAATATTACAACATGTACGATATCTATACCCGGATAATGAGACTCCGGACGACCCAAAACAATATCCGCGTATTTCTAGGTTAGAGCAAGAACTCAGCCTAGACCCTAATTTAACCGCGGAAGAAAAAATTTCGATATCAGAACTCTGCGAAGAGTATAACGATATCTTCTTCCTCAAAGGTGACAAACTCACCTATACAAATGCGATAACGCATAATATTCCATTGGTGCAAGATCAAGCACCAATCAATCAAAAAATGTACCGCTTACCTGAAACACAGCGGAAAGTCATTAACGAGCAGCTAAAAGAAATGCTAGACAGCGGGATAGTCCAGTCTAGTAAGAGCCCTTGGAATTCACCTCTACTAGTTGTCACCAAGAAAGCGGGACCTGACGGTGAAAAAAGGTGGCGCGTCGTTGTCGATTTTCGTAAATTAAACGAAAAGACAATTGGAGATGCATTCCCGCTACCCCGAATCGAGGATATTCTCGACCAACTAGGTCACGCCAGGTATTTCACCGCACTCGATTTGGCCAACGGCTATCACCAAGTCCTTGTCGACAAAAAATATCGACATAAAACTGCTTTCAGCACAAGTTATGGGCACTACGAGTTCAAGCGTATGCCATTCGGGCTCAAAGGAGCCCCCGCCACATTTCAACGCCTAATGAATTTCGTCCTAACAGGCCTACAAGGCCTCGAATGTTTTGTCTACCTAGATGACATTGTCATCTATGGTAAAAATTTAAACGACCACAACGAAAAGTTGAGGAAAGTCTTCAATAAGTTGAGAGAAAACAACTTAAAACTGCAGCCAGAAAAGTGCCAGTTTCTACGAAGAGAAGTTGTTTACCTAGGACATAAATGTTCTAGCGAAGGAGCCCTACCAGACCCAAGTAAGACGGCCTGTGTCCAAACATTTCCTGTTCCAAGAACAGTAAGGCAAGTCCAGTCATTTTTAGGACTTGCCAATTGCTACAGGAAATTCATTCCAGACTTCTCCAAAATTGTACGTCCAATCACAAATTTACTCCGAAAGGATGTAAAATTCACTTGGACAGAGAAATGCCAAGAACCATTCCAAAGCATAAAAAATGCTTTAATTTCTCCACCACTTTTAATTTACCCAGATTTTTCGAAATCTTTTAATCTCACTACAGACGCAAGTAACGAGGCTCTAGGAGTTGTTCTTTCTCAAGTAGAAGTCGGAAAGGACCAGCCCATTGCCTATGCAAGCCGCACATTAAACAAAGCCGAAAGAAATTACTCTACTATAGAGAAAGAGTTATTGGCTATTGTCTGGGTTACGAAGAATTTCAGGTGCTATCTTCAAGGCCGGAAATTCACGGTCTATACTGACCATAAACCTCTCAAAGGTGTCTTCAATGTGAAAGACCCTACTTCCCGTTTGGTGAGATTTTACCACAAATTATCTGAATTCGATTACAACATCGAATATAAACCAGGGAAGTACAACACTAATGCCGATGCACTAAGTCGCATCCCTCAAGCATTAAAAGAAGACAATTTAGGCAATACCTTAACGGTAGAAGCCCTAGTCCACCACACGATGGACTCAGATGTGGAGGAAAACAATTCCACAAATAACAAGAGAAAGAAGAAATCCGCTCATTGTTTCGTCGTGACTCGAGCTCAGAAGCAAAAGGCTCAAGAGACATTAAATTGCTCCAGTGTGGAGACAGAAGAGCACACGAAAGCGGACCAAAACGAAATTCAACACACTGAAGCGGAAACACTAAACCCAGCATCGCTTGAGCAAAAAGTAAGTACTGGCAAGACACCCGAAGTTATCACGAGCGCTACGGAAATCCGAACAATCTTAAAAGATTTTACGATTCTCCATTTGGTGGCCATCAAGGTGTCATAAAAACTTACAAACGCATAAGACGCAAGTATTGGTGGAGACACATGCTTAGCGATATTAAAAAATACATTAAAAAATGCCCAAAGTGCCAGACGATGAAAGCATCTCCACAATATAAAATGCCAATGGCTATCACGGACATCGCAGAGCAACCGTTCGACAAAGTTTACCTCGATATTGTAGGTCTATTAGAAGAGACCACATCAGGTAACAAATATATCTTGACCTTCCAAGATAATTTAACAAAATTTGTCGACTGGTATGCAATACCTAATGCAGAAGCAGTCACAGTAGCGCAAGTTTTCTTTGATGAAATCGTTACGCGCTATCGCATACCCAAAAGAATACTCACCGATCAGGGAACAAATTTCCTGAGTGAATTATTCAAAAGAGTATGTAAGCTTCTAAAGGTAAAGAAGTTACAGACTTCGGCATACCACCCCCAGTCTAACGGAGCACTAGAGCGTGCCCACAGGCCGCTGATTGAATACCTGCGAACAATCGTAGATGAAAATCCCAAAACATGGGACCAATACCTACGAACCGCTGCATTCGTGTATAACAATAGTGTACACGAGGGTACTAAACTTACCCCAATGGACTGCCTATACGGCTTCACAGCGGATGTCTCATCAAATTTAAAACGGGATCCCGAACCCGTTTACAATCATGAGAGCTACTATCATATACTGAAGTATAAGCTCCAAAAATCATATGCCACGGCAAGAAAGAACTTATTGGCAAATAAACAGCGCTCAAAGGGGTACTACGATAAGACAGTACGGCCCTTAACTTTCCATGTAGGAGACAAAGTCCTCATCAAGAATGAAAGCAGAAAACATAAGCTTTCCCAAATCTGGGTAGGACCTTATCAGGTAATCGCAATACCAAGTGATGTGAATACCACAATCAAAATTGGTAAGCGAACGGTAACGGTACATAATAACCGTTTGAAACCATATTTCGAATAAAAATATATCAAACAAAAATGAACCAGGTTGACTTGAAATTCCCACTATAGTGTCCATTAAACCTCATTTCAATACCTCCCCATAAACATTTGCGGTGGAGTCACTCCACTGCCCAGTTTAAATCGGCACAATGTACGTACAAGTATGCTTAAAGGATTGTTTTCTTCTCCTGAATTTTCCACAGAAATGGCGCTAAAATTCGTCATAGTTGTCCTCTTCATCCAGTACACAACTGGAGCAACCGCTGACAAACCTTATGTAATAACCCAGCTAAATGGCTCGGGTATATTTTTCGAGGACCTAGGAAATCTGGTGGTATATCATGACACCTGGAATGTCCTCACCGAGATAGACTTGGATGAATTAGATGCACAGATAAAGCTAGCAGAATATGCAGAGCACTTAGTGCATAAACTCTGCATAAATATAACAAACCCAGAAGACCTCTGTAACGTGCAGCAACTACACATACACGCTATTATAGACAGCGTACGAAAGCGCACGGAAACTATTAGGGAACTAGTACCAGGAAAACGCAAGGCCAGATCGCTATTTGATGGAATAGGCAATGCCATGCACTATTTGTTTGGAACTATGGACAGCAACAACGAAAAAGAAATTTACAGCAGGTTAGAAGAACTTGAATCGAATACACAAGCCCTAGCCGAGCTAGAGAAACAACAAATCAGTGTTGTAAAAACTACCTTGGAAAAGATTCAAAAACCGCTGGCAATGTTTATAGACAGACAACAAAAAATAGCCCACCAGATAAACGATCTCCACCATGTGGCCGATGATTTAACTAGGAGGCAACTGAGACAAGAGATTATATCAAGCTTATTGCTCCAAATCATCGAAGTTGAATATCGACAACAAGCCCTCCTGGATATAATAATGGCTAGTAACACCAATCATATTCATCCACTCCTAATGTCTCCCAAAAATCTGTTGGAGATATACCGCAAGACGGCCTCGAATTGCCCAAATGACCAAAATTGTCTATCTGTCCTATATCAGACAGCAGGAGCTCAGTCGCTCCTTATGCAGAATAAATTGGTGGTGAGAATTACTCTCCCAATTTTTAATCTGCCAAAAATGAGGCTACAACAGATTCAATGCTATCCTGTATCCAAGTCAGCAAATTACTCATTAATTCCTGACCCTGGTTATTCACACATAGCCAATAGCGCAAAAACTCAGGAATTTCTCTTATTAAGAGGCGATGACATGAAAAATTTCAAAAAAATAACAAGTAATTTGGAAGAAAACACGTATGTAGGCCGGCTGAACACGCCTATAATCAAAGCGGCAACGTCCAACGAATGTGCCATTAAATTGCTATACAACCCTCTAAGTGAAGTGCCCAAATGCAAGACCAGAGTACAAATCCCACAAAAAGACATGCTGATCAAATTAAGTAAGCCCAATACGTGGCTATTTTCTTTTATCACCTCCACGGTGCTACACATCACGTGTCCAGATCACTTTGTAATCTCGAAACTGGAAGGACAAGGGATATTAGAGATAACGCAAACATGTCAAGTTCAAATAGGTGACAAAGTGCTTAAATACGAAGGTCAGAGTAAATTTCCACTAAAAATTATCCAGCCGAATCAGTTTCCTGAGCTCAACCACTCTCTACTCAACGTAAACCTGACTGAAATTTTACAAGGAACTCAAAACCACAGTCTGGGGAAAATCGAAATCTTAACGGGAGACGATACCCATAAATCAATTTATACCGACACCCATTCGCTGGAAGAAATCCAAAACAAAATTACTAAATACCAGGAAAAGGTATCGAACAGAAACTCCCATATCCTGTCCACAACTTCTCTATCATTCACGAGCCTATTAGTTCTGGCCATAATGATTGTTGTGGCAGTAAAATATCTACACCCTGTTGTCATCAAGATGAGACAACAGAGAAATCAACCACAAGGTAACCCCGAAATTTCATCAGAGGGAATTCCTTTAGAAGAGCGAACTCCTGCTCCCCAACCCAGTTTAAGGCGAGCCAGAAGCCTCTCCAAAACAAAATCAGTCCAAATCGTTTAAAAAAAAAAAAAAAAAAAAAAAAAATGGAACACTGATACTGTCAACATGAGCCACTTAATCAAAGTAGAATTTATAGGAAAGGTAGACCTGGTAAAGCATTCAAAGAAAATCTATGCATGTATATAACAACCTATGTATATGTAACGATTTAACACAAAAAAAAAACACAGCAATATACGCATATAGTATATAGTATAATTAGTTATAGTGCAAATAATAAAAGGTATATGCACACAAATGTACTAAAATTACATAACAAAATACAAGTTACAAGTTATAAATAAAATCAAAATACATTATATTTAAATCTAACTGGATAAAGTAGTAAAATTAAAGAAAAACCACCTCAAAAGTGGACATAAATAAATAGAAATAAAATAAATATGAAAATATATAGAAATAGAAAAAAAAAGAGGGGCACAAATCTATGTTCTAACTGAACTGAAATTAAAACTAGAAAAGATAAAATAACAAAACTAAAGAAAAGGATACATTTGAAGAAAATAACAACTAAATAAAATCAAAGGAAAAGAGCGTGCCCAACTCTGCGAAATAACAGCAGAAGCAAGTTTAACCAGTTAGAAATCTAGAGAATAAGGAACAGACAAGCAAGCAAAAGCTTTACCAGGCTACTACCCACAAATAGAATTTTAAATTAGAAATTTATATATATACTAGTATGATAGATATAGTAGACACAAAAAATAATGTAAAAAATGAAATTATATTATTATCATATATAGGTAAAAAAAAAAAAAAAAAAAAAAAAAAAAAAAAAAAAATGTTGTAAACCTCAACCGAGACCGACTGAACCAAATTAGCACCCACCTAACCAGACCTAAAAGCAAAACAAATTCGGAAAATTAATTTAATCAAAAGTAATTAGCATATAACAAAAAAAAAAGGGGAATAAAATAATACAAATTAGAACAACGACAACTTCCCCTGAGAATTATTCCTCTTCAAAGAATAATTCTCTTTTTCTAAGGAGGAAGGATTGTTGTGTACCTAAAAAGCCTATAATAATAATAATAAATAAATATAAAGATAGCATTAATCTAACCTAGCCAATAAAATAGACTAAAAACAAGTAGTCGTAAATAGGGTAAAATAAAAAAAAAAAAACAATAGTAAACCAAAATAATTTCGTGAACCAAGCCGATCGCCACACACTGGCTCCCGGCGGGGTCCCACCCAACGTCCCATTAACACAGCGCAAAAGCTTGTTATTACACATGAAGATAGATAGACCAGCCATAGTAAACCTAAAATTAGACAAAGATATACGGGCCACCACCAATCAATACCTGCAAAGGGAAGCGGGAGTATACATAAAAAAAAAATGAACCCCAAATGTGCAATAGTAGGAAAAAAAACTTTTATTAATAAAATGGAAAAAGAAGAGAAATAGGATAGATACAAAAAAGATATAAACTATATAGGCTGGGATTGACTCCTCTGGAGTTAGTTCTCGGTCCTGGCCTCTACCTACGCACCGATAAGGTCAGCAGCGCCGGGGGGCGGAGTAGCCATTAGCTCCCGGAGAAGGGCTGTCAGCGGTGGAGAGAAGACAGGGTAGCAGCAGGCGCAAAGTCCATGCACCCCGCTGATAACAACAGCTCCACCTACAAAAAAAACAACACAAAAAACTGGGTAAGCCAAAGAAATCTGTTTCGTTACAGCAACAACAAAACGAAAACTTACCACACACCGTCCAAGTTTGGCCCTGATGGGGATAGAGTTGCAGGCGAACCTGGTAATAATAACCCGCGGTGGCCTCGGCACCCCAGATGGTAATGGAGCGCCTACGGGTCCTCCTCAAGATGAGCCGGATGGGGCCCCGCCACCCAGGCACAACGTGCAGAACGTATATCCCATATACGACGGTGGAAAGCTTGGCGGGACTCCGGAACACATGGTCAGCGTCTACGATCTCCGCAACCAGCATCATGGTGTCTATTCTAACTCAAACTAAACTCGAATGAGCCACAATACACACCGGATAAGCGAGTTGGCCCAGATAAGAAAAGGGCACCTGGAAAATGCAAGATCGGCACAAATCTTGATACAAAGTTATCCCCGAGAGCTATTCCTCTTCAAAGAATAGCTCTCATATTCAAGGGGGGAAGGCATGTTGTATATGTGAAAAGACATATACACATATACATACCCTAAAACATAAAACTTAGTACAAAATTCTCAATAAGCTAACCATGCTTAAAACATGGTTAGCTTATCTTTTAAAAAGTGAAGAAAAATTGCATCAGCAATTTTCTTCACATGCCACAAAATTTAACCATATTATTCCCATGGCAAGTTTTGCCTTCAGCAGGATTTGCCATGGAAATATTTTAAATATAAAAAAAAACCAAAAGACAAATCTTACCTCCAGTAAGATTTGTCAAGAAAAATACAATATGTAGGTACATACGTACATATATATTGCACAAAAAGCTTTCGTCGTGAGAAATGCGCGCCGCCGAAATACATTGTATGTATATGCGCGGCGCGATTTCAGAACGACAGGACGGTGGCTGGTGTTGACAAAAGCGTCAAATTACATTTTTAGGCGACTATCCGATGAAAAATATTCTGGACTTGTTGAAACAAGTCCAGAACAAAATAATTTTTAATAATTTTCTCAGGGTAGAAAATGCAATTAAGCATTTTCTACTCTGAACAACGAAGCTTGATGACAGAAAAATGTGATCAAGTTAGAGAGTTGGATTTTAAATATTATACGCGGCGGTTCGACAGTCGAATCATAAAAGCGATTACTAGCGAGTTGAATTAAAGAAATCATTTACGAGCAAGTTGGTTGTTTTGACTTTGAAAAACGGCGGGTTGGCGGTCGAGTTTTTACAAGAAAAAAGGAAAACAAAAAGGACTTAGGACTTTCGGCACGGTCTCTCGGTTGAGTGAAAAAAAAAATTAAAATCAAATTGAGTGTAAAACGAATAAAAAAAAATTTGTTGTAAAAAAATTAAAATTAAATTGAGTGTAAAAGGAATAAAATAAAATTTGTTGTGAAAGAATAAAAATCCAATTTTGTTGTGAAGAAAATAGAATCAAGGTATTGGTCAAACAAGAAAATTCATTTAAAAAGAAAAACAAACAAAAGTGTTTTGGATACAATACCCGCCATCCCCACAAAGGTACGTAACATGGCCACATTTGGCGAAGTCCCTAATAGTTGAAATTACGTAATAATACTACCAAAAATTAAAGTTCATTTACTTTTGTTTCCCATTGAATCATTTCATCAAGATTGCAAATGCTGCTCCTACATATTTACGACACATTTATATCGGAATCAGTTACGCTCTGGAATAGCATTTGCATCTTTTCTTAAAAATGCTACACTTGACTAGGGCCAATAGGTAAACTTATTTATTTGATATAAGGGGACGAAGAACCTGAGTATTACGACCTTAAAAACGTTTTATTTTTTCCTTTCAATAGCCTATGTTTCGGTCCCTTGATTGGGCCATCTTCAGGGCATACAGTACTGTAAATAAGTATTTCAGCATCATGAGCTTATTTCTAAATTAAAAAAAAAATATGTACTTACATTTGATAAATAAAACTAAACACGGTAGGTACATATATGAAACAAATTACTAAATAAATAATTAAATGAATAAACATATAAACGTTACACTAGTCGGTATATACGTCGTCAATAATAATATAAAACTAAACATCTATGCTGTAATGTGAGTCTATTGTCGGCTAATCCCGGTTCTGTGCTTTCTCTCTGTGTATGTTAATCAAATGTTTATATTGATGGTTAATGTATGCCGTGTCGACTTTAAAATTAACTGCTTCCGGTTTGTGTATTGTATGTGCAGGGATTCTAAGTTTTTCCTTTTTCTCCAATATTTTTCCTTACTCAGAATCATTACCTTGTCGAAATCAAACTGGTGTTTTTTATCCATGGCATGTTGCAGGCATGCTGTCTTATAATATGTGGGTGCCTGATTATCAATTTGGCGTGTAGCTACAAAAGAACGCCTCAGTCAAACACACAACCAAGGATATTTATTCTTAAAATTTCACGCACAAAAGTCAAAAAATTCGTTGGGCCCTGGGAAAGATGGCTGATAATCACAAGTAATTCTTCTCCTAAAAGTTAATTAAATAGAAAAATTATTAATTTTTGCAAGTTTCAGAGAGGAAAAAAAGAAAGCGTGGTCATATAAAGAGACCAAAGGATTATTGCATTGGTATAAAGCAAGGAAGGGAGAATTTAACTGCTTCCGGAAAAAGAAAGTTGCTTTCCAAAATATAGTTGAAGATTTAACTTCCATGAATATTTTGGTACGTATATAATTGTATTTTTTAAACAAGAATCATCGGTAACAGCCCTAATGGTGGAAAATAAAATAAATTCTCTCTTGCGCGCCTATAAGTTTGCCGTTGACAATAATAATAAAACTGGCAATTCGCCGTGTACAGAACCCTTTGCAGACGATATGGCAGAAATGATGTCATTCCTAATTTTATTTTGTAATTTTAGTACCGTTGAGACTATTTCTTCTTTATTATTCATTTAAAAGTTAAATTTTTCGTTACTTTGTAAATCAAAGTGACCATCAGAAATAGCTAAGCCTGTTCGAAAAACTAAAACATGCACTTTTTGGTGAGATTGGCGACCCCTTTTGATGAATAGAACTAAATTCAGCAGTACAGTGCAAAATTGCACTATACACTCTCCTGTGTAACTTTGCACTGTTCAATGTATGACTGCACCAGTGCAAGTGACATAAAAGAACACACCTAATATATTTTTGTTAATGTCTACTGCAAAAAGAAAAAAAAGAAGAAGAAAATTAACTTGTAGGTAGCAAATTGGACATTAATTTTTTTTAATTCAAATTTTTTAATTTTTACATTTAATTTTAATTTTTTAATTGTTTATTCCTTAATTCTTCAAAATTCACGAACAAAGTTCTCGTGAGAAAATATCGATTACCGTGTATACAATTTTGACAGAAAAAGCTTATTTCCAGTTTTGCGCGATCGGAACAAGGTAGTGTATACAAAATCTTGCGTACACGCGTAGCCCCGAATATCAAGATTATCGTTTGTATATTTAAGTAGGTATATCTTGTAAAATTTTGTGAACCTTTTAAGTCAACTCCGAAATGAAATAATATCGTTTTAACAAATAACATCTCGCGTTTTTAGTTAAGATCACCTCGAAGCCCAAATATATATACTGTGTGCGGCAAAAGTCAGTTAACGCCATCATAAATATATATACATATATATATAAAATATATAATGCTCAGAGTGAGAGTGGCGTTAGTTAGTTTAGTATACTCGTTTTGTTCATCCGAGTCACATCGCGATGGCAGCGCAGCTCCATATAAAGTACACGTCAGCCGAATGGGTGTGTCTCTTGTCAGCGTACCTACGTTACAATGCTGACTACAATACGATTTTTGAAGAATTTTCTGCGCAGCATCATGGCAGACCTAATCCTATGAGTCAAATGGTGTATAAACTACATAAGAAATTTTCAGAGACCTAGTCGGTTTTAGATGAGCCTCGTAGTGACAGAGTTCTGTAGGAAGACCTGCTTTACCGTATATAAGCGATGCCAAAAATGTACTGATGATGGTGGTTCACACTTTGAACATAACATGTAGTTGTTTGTATGTTTTTGTATAATTTTCTAGGTTTTTTTAATAATTTGTATTCTGTCATTTTTTCCTTTTATTAATATGTAATGTCGATAGGATCCCAAGAAAAGGTATCCAGTGATAAAAAACGCGTAATATCGAATGAGTCCATTAAGAAAGGAAAAGAAGATTAATAGTGAAAAATAAAAAAAAAATCGTTGTGCTTCTTCACTGTATCGAACCCAGTAATATTGAACAGTGAACAGTACATGTGAAGGTGATTAAATGCAAGATTTAGCTTCTATAATAATACTTAAATAATTTAAGTGCAACTCTACTGAATCACAACAAGGATTCCATACAATTAAGTTTGGAAAGGTCAACAAAAAATCAAATCAGGAAAATTAAACGACTCATGCTACAATATCCTCTCGGAAGTAAAGAAAAGGAAGAAAATCTTGTAGAATTATTCGAGGAAACGATGGCGTTAACACTAAGCATCGCCCTCTACAGTTCATCGAACGATTACCGGATGCGATGGAAACTGTGACGAACTTTTTAAATTTTTAGAATTAGTCGAGGATATTATCCCTGTAGTATCAAAATACAAAATAAGTGACCAACAATTATTGCTTAATAGAATTAAAAGTAAGCTAGATTTTAAGGCTAGGGAAGTTATCGAGATTAACAATCTTGTAAAAACTTGGGCCGAAATTAAGGCGGTTCTTACTAACAGTTTTGACGACAAATGATCGTGCTCTCAAATTTTTCACGAACTACGCGGAGTAACCCTCAATTCAAATAGTGTAGATATGTACAACTAAATTACAAATATTCTAAGACGACTAAATAAGAAATGCAAAGATCAGCCCAATTCACAGTTCAGTGTCGAAGCGAATAATAAAACCCCGCTAAATATTTTCAAAGACAAATTGCCAGAACCAATACTTTCTATCTTATTTAGCAGGAAACCTGTCAACCCAGAGGAGCCCGTAGATATCTAGGTTAAGGGCAATACGCTTACTTTAATCCATATAAAAATAAACGAAGCGACGATAAAAATTTAAATAGAAATAGTTACCCCCAACGATACACTAAGCTCAGTAATAATCGTCTCAACAATAACCACAACGATTTCAGTGGTAACAATAATATAACACTTATAAGAACCATCAAAATCAACACTCTAATAATTTTAGGAGATTTAACCAAAGTAATCAACATAATTATCGATACAGTTTTCAAAATTCAAACCTGAGAAATTTCACCGCAAATAGGTCCCAAAATGTAAGTTTCCGCATCCGCGTAACAATAGAGTAGAGCCCATGGAAGTCGATAGATCTATTAACTCTAGAATTAACGAATTAGAAAGTGAGAACGTAGTAGAAAATTTTCCTTGGAAACCAACTACCACTTCCTTATATAAAGTTACAGACAAAATGAAGACCCCTTAAACTTATAGTAGATACAGGTGCGACAACTAGAATAATGAATACAGGAATTTGTAGCCCCATATATAGAAGTAGAATACACCCAATCAACATAAAGACATTAAAAAAAAAATATCCCTTGTGATACTATAGTGACGATAGACCCTTTCATTGAATTCGACTAAAAAAAATTGAATTCGTTGAAATGCAATTCCATGACAAATTCGACGGAATATTAGGAAATAATATTATGGTAGATCTCGAAGCTGAAATTAATTCCAAAAACAAAATTCTCAAGGTGAATTCGGGAAACGAAATTCCGTTATTCTTCGCTGAAAATGAGTAAAGAGAATATGTTGCCCCGTACCTTCTGCAGAATTGAATGCATTTCAATACGAAATATTTCTCAACCAAAATGAGATTAGGTGTAACCACCTAGATCAGCCTACAAGATACGAACTTCTGAAAACTTTAAGGAAGTTCAATAAAGCATTTTATCGCGAAGGTGATGATCTTACATTCACCCAAATTTTAGAGCAAGGTGTAATTATACCTAGCGATTCCCCCTATTCCGCCTCCAATGGGTCATTCCTAAAAACGAGACGCATCAGGGAAACAGAAATGGTGCATATTCATCGACTATAGGAAGTTAAATAATAGTGTTACAGTCGACGACAAATACCCAATTCCAAATATCGACGGTATTTTAGACAAACTGGGACGCGCTATGTATTTTACAACCCTCGATCTAGCCGAAGGTTTTCACCAAATCGAAATAGCTCAGCAAGATATCGAAAAGACCGCCTTCAGTACCGATAACGAACGGTCACTACGATTTTGTCAGGATGCCCTTCGGATTAAAGAATGCTCCGGAAACGTTCCAGTGGCTTATGAATTCCATACTGAAGGATTATATCGGAAAAATCTCCTATGTGCACTTGGATGATATTATCACTTTCAGCACTAGTAAATAAGAGCAACTTTAAAAATACAACTCGATAAAAGCGAGTTTATGAAGCAAGAAACCGATTTTCTGAGACACATAGTTACAGTTGGCAGAATAAAACCATATCCTGACAAGGTTGAAGCAATCAATAAATTTCCGATTCCTAGTACCCCGAAAGAAATTAAATCCGTCTTGGGGCTGGTCAGATACTATCGTAAATTTAGTGAGGATTTCACTAAAATAGCAAAACCAATGACAACCTGCTTAAAAAAAGGTGAATGTATAAATGTAAAGGCCTGGAATATAAATAAGCCTTCAGTAAATTGAAACTACTAATCACTACAGATCCAATCCTAGCTTATCCAGATTTTCCAAAGAAATTCAATGTAACTACTGTCGCAAGCACTTTTGCCATTGGCGCGAAACAAACTACTCGACCATCGAAAAGGAATTGCTCGCTAAGTATTTCCGCCCATATCTGTACGGCAGGAAATTCACTGTTAAGACAGATCATAAACCATTACAGTGGCTTAACAACTTAAAAGAACCTAACTCTAAGTTACAAAAATGGAAGGCAAAATTGGAAGAATTTAACTTCAATGTAGAATATTCAAGTGGCCGAGAAAATAAAGTCCCCGACGATCTATCACAAATCGATGAAATTAGGTCCACAGATGCGACAGTGCCCTCAGCCGATGAAGATAAAACTCAAATTATAATAGAAAAAAGCTCACGTGCAGAGATGACCATGCATAAAATCCACGGGAGAAATAGAAAAAAGTTTGTACATCCCAAACCTGACTTAACTTATCTTATTGACTGGTTGAAAAATCATGTTCCTTGCAAGGGAATATTATCGAAGATATTACTATCTATAACGAGTTCCAAAATACATACCTTGAACATTTTTCAAGGAATAAGTCATTAAAATTAAACAAGTGCTCTTTCATGTTAAAAGCTCTGAACTCCAACAGCGAGTAGTAGACCAGCACGTAAAGACAAATCACCGACGTATAAATGACGTATTCTCCGAATTAAAGAGGGGAATATACTTTCCTAAACTCAAGTTAGAAGTCCAAAGAACTATCAATAACTGCCATATATATAATAGTGCCAAGTACGAAAGGCACCCAAAACTTCACTTCACAATAACCGAGACACCAAGCAAACCATTGGAAATCATCCATATGGACATACATATGGTTTAAAAGCAAAGGTAAACCGTACTTAACAGTAATAGATAAATTCACTAAGCATGCCCAAATACTTAATACCGTTACAATCTAAGAACTAGTCAGATCTCAAAAATGGATTCATGCAATACGTAGGCTCCTTCAGCTAACTAGTTATTACAGAAAAAGGATTCAATAGCTTAAACTTTACGTATTTCCTAAACAATGAGGGAATAAATATCCATTTCACCACCCCTAACAACCATACTAGCAACGCCGACATCGAACGCTTCCATAATACCCTTAATGAGCACATGTGAATTCTCAATGCTGTCGAGAAAGAACAAAGGATACCACCCGATGAAGATCCCGTAATCAAAGCAGCACTTAAAGTTTATAACGAAACTACCCATACCTCTATTGGCCAGAAGCCAATAAATTTTCTTAACGGAACAATAAAACTTGAAGAATACCCAGCGATACATCAACTCCTGATAACTAATAAAAGAAAGGTTATCAAAAACTGCAACTCGGGAAGATACAAAAACAACCCCTCCAATTAGTCTGGCAAAACCATCAATAGAAATCAATGAAATACCCTCCAGGAACGGATATATTCTGATAAAAGAATCAGAAATCAGAATAATAAATGGCTACAAAAGAATAATGCACATTATTAATAATACGCCGATAGCATTATTAAAATTGAAACAAACCTACTCCTGCTTCAAGAAAAATCCCCAATTCATGCCAGCACATGGTACAATTTCAAGTATCTGAAGGATATCTTTAACAATATCGTCTCGCATCACGTAAGTAAGGTAGCCTTGATTAACATTTTAGGCAATGGTCTGCGTTTTGTGGCTGGCGTAATGGACAACGAAGATCGCGACGAAATCCAAAAACATTTCAACATAGTTGAACAAAATAACACGCAAATTATCGCTAACTTAAATTCTCAAGTTTCGATTAACAGACAAATTTCGGATCAAATAAAGAACGCTACAAACCATATCAATGCAGCACAAGAAAAGATATCTGCAGAGCTAAATAAAGTCGAAGAACATGTAAATTTAATGGACAATAAACTCAAATTATTTATGAGCGTCACAGAAATCAATGCAAATACTAATTTTTTATCTGAGCAAATTTCAAACATAATAGAAATTATCTTAGCAAGTAGTCCAGAAATTTTACGAAAAGACATTTTAACAGAAAAAGAAACAAAACAAAACAACATAACTGTTGATATGTTACCTTACATTAAGAATTTATAACGTATAGGAATAAAATGCAAATAATGCAAAAAATCGTGTCAGATTGTATTTTAATAACAAAAAGCCTAAAGGAAACGCTATTAACAAATAATTGTGGTCAACCAAACGTAATTAAAATCAAGAATAATAATATTATCAAATTAAATTATTCCAAAGTCTCGATCGGAAGGCTTCAATTGGGGAACTCAATACAAACCTATCACGACAAGGTCCTCCCCAATGTTGAAAGAAACATCAGCAATACAAAAATTTTTGAGAGATTCCACGATTTCTCTTCACCCTCTTGACCGATTCACCGAAATCTTTCTGCAGATGGTAGCCAACACCCACACCCACCCACGGCATACCATAAGAGCGGGGACCTGCGTATTCGGCCTAGCCCCCTCCGTCCCCGCAAGAGGATTTCCATTTAAAAAAATTTTAATAACACCAGGCATATTGAGGAGGTCAAGTACGAAACACAGTAGAAATGGTATGGATTTAATCATCATAGTCACCCTACTAATTCTCTGCCTTTACATGTTCCTGCAATGCAAAAAAGTGAAAACAAAGGTAATCCGAAGCATAAGATAAAATTATGTCTTTTACATTTTCTCTCATTACAGAGTACTTAGAGTAATGTATAGTAGTGTAGTCGTAGTCATATCTCCGCAGAATGATGTTAGCCGATAAAAATTAATTCTCCATGAAATGAAGTTCCAAATGTCTTTCTAAATTGAATCTTTCATTTATTTTTATATCTTTTTCCATAGCCGTTTGAAAGATTAATTTATATATATAGAAAGTACGGAAAAGGATAACATGTAGTGAATTGATAATCATATATCCATTTAAGTAATGATGGAGAGCCTATTTAGTACTTATTTGCTGTGATTTTACATTTTTTTGTAAGCAATGAATTGACTTAAGTTAGTTTCCACCTTTATTAACTGAGCTAGCACTGGCATTAGTCGTAGAATCAACAAGATAAATAGAATATGGTGACGTAGTTATAGTATGGTATTTAAGACTAGCCTGCGCATTGTGTACCTCACAAGAGAAGTTAATATCCTGTATATTGCTAAGGGTGGCTTAATGAATTGCATAGTTTTTAATATGAATAACAATGAAGGTTGTATAAGTACACTTCATCCACGCTTTCAGGTCATTAAAGGGACATTGCGTACATCTGGGCTTAACGTGCAAAAGCCACATACTCATCCTGCAGTTCCTCATATTTCCCAAGTGGCTTATAGTGATTGCTGCTAAAGGTAAACTCCCTACTGCAGTTCAAAGAAATGGTGTCGCCCTCGTGTTTCATGGGTGTAAGTACATACTGCCACATTTATCTTAGCAATTTCGTGCTCCCATTTCTTCTGGTTAGCATCCACTAAGACCTCAACTTGTTCCCTATAGTATGGTTGTAGCGTTCATGAGAATTATTTTGAGGGTGGTAGCTGCAGTTGTACCAAGTTTGAGGTACATCTTACTCTTTGAGTAGGCATTTAAATTCTTTGCATTATCGACAATTACCGTTTTGGGTATGCCGTAATGCAAAAAAAAATAGTTTCCTCTATTTTTTAATAATATAGCTGGCTTTAGTGGAAAAGAGTGGAATTATGCAACAGTACTTTGTTATCCAATCAACCACGACGGCGTTGTACAATTGCATTGGTTTTATACCAAGGCAAGCAAAGCGGCCAATAAAAGAATTTGTCGCTCTACAAACATTTTGGTGACCCCCACGTGATCTATCATGAAGAAGAATATCACACTAAAGTCAATTAAACATTCATCAGGCACGGAGGAGCTCCTAAGCAAGCAAGCACAGATTGGAGAAGTCATTTAAAAGGTTTATAAAAATCTCAAGAAAGATGCAAAAGATCTAAAAACCGAACCATCATATTACAGCAAACGCTTAGAAAAAGTGGGAAGTATTTCAACAAAATCATGAGAAATTATCTTCCTCTGAGATCAACATAGATAGTGAAACTAACATCTGTATATGAAGCCTTCAAGCAATGCTAAGAGAATGATTGGCGACGGTTTCAGAAGACATCAGAAAAGATCTAGATTCATAAGCAATAACCAGTGAAGAAACTCCGTTAAACACACAACAATCAAACCCGAATTCAAGGTGTATGATGACTCAGCAACCTCGATAAAAGAAACCAATAACGCTGATGAAGCCACCAAACTAGTCAGAAAACAACATCTAATGATGAGCAGTTTAATAAGGCATCTTGAAGAAATTTCCAACAACGAAGGAGAAATGTAGAAGATCTATTGCAACCTTAAATTAGAATTAATTTAAAGATCATGAACCGACATAACTACGAATGATGAGATGATTTGGGAGACTACAAGTAATCTGCCACTAGACTACACTCAGGATATTTCCAATGACCTTGCTGACTGGATTCCAAAGATCTTAATAAACCTACAAGAAAGGTTCGAAATTTCAAGAACAATCAACAATCCTGAGAAGAGTTTCATTCAAACTTGAAGCTTCCCCAAATAATGCTACCTACATTCTATGAAGCTAACGCCAGATGGTCACATTTCATGGTATATTCGTACAGCTGATCTATTCACAAGATATCAGCGATGCACAGAAAATGTTCTACCTGACACTCAATCTCAGCGGTGAAGCAAAGTGGTTAATTCAACATCTTCCTGCGCCTGATGCTAACTATTCCGCCGCTTGGCAAATCTTGACGACACGCTACAACAACAAAAGATCATTGTCACATAATCTCATTCCGCATCATCAATTAAGATTCTTAATAACACCATCAACGAATGCCTTCCCGGGGTTAAAAATATAGGCATATCAATTGATACCTGGGACCTACTTTTGGTATAGTTATTGATAAAGAAGCTAGACAGGATAACTCATTCCCCTTACGAGTCATCGCTAAATTAACCACGAGAGCTGCCCACCATCCAAGGACTCCTTCCGTTTTTAGAGAAGCGATTTCAGGCTATAGAAGCACTGGGCAGAGATATACACTCGGTGTTCCTAGAATATTCAGGAAATAAATCAAATCATAAATATTCAAGGGCAACGCTCTAGAAGCACTGGGCAGAGAAATACACACGGTGTTCCTAGAATATTCAGGAAATAAATCAAATCATAAATATTCAAGGGCAACGCTGAAATCAACAATAAGGACACCAGGCTGCGTCAATTACAAGAAGAATCAAACTCTGTACTTTTGCGAGAAATTCTTATCATTATCACCTCTCAAAAGGTTGAATTCAGTCAAGAAACACAAACTGTGTGTAAACAGCCAGAAACAGCGGTAAATGTGCCAAGAAACATAAAACATTGCAGGGGTGGTTCCTCATTGGAAGCAAAGGAAGCACTGCTTCCCTTGACAAAATAAAAAAAAAACCAAACATATCATTACGCTTTAAAATATTCTTAGAACATTTAAAAAAAATGTATAAAATTCAAAGAAGTTTAGTACTCTGGCATCACTAGATACAACCTGAATATTTTATAAGTAACGCCCTATTTTCTAATGCAAACTAAGAACATACCACCCAGCCCAATGTCATTATATCGCTACTAACATTCTGTATGGTACGCTGTCCAAAATGTAGCGTATGACCCACCCACCATCATTCCACTCAGCACCAGATCCACCCCGATTTGTCTTGTCAAGCAAGCTACATAATATTCACATGGTATGGATGGAACGGCATTAGGATCAAACACCGTTCCACTGGCATCGCAGTGACGCTAAAATCCCTACAGCGTATTTACAACAACAAAGCCAATGTAAAAGTTAAATACATTTAACTTTTTAGACTCATATTCACTCAAGAGTTTGCATGCGTACATTGCTATGGTACGCTGGCCGCAGCGTAGCGTTTGGCAATTGATTTACACCCCGTGATAGTAACTTTCATTGATAAATTCAGAAGTATATGCTGGTGCGGGTGGGTGTCGGTCATGCTCACGATTTATTTAAATGCTGCCAGATGTTAATAATAAATTCGTAGCTTTTTTAAATAACATTTATCCGAACTTCGGACGAATATTGTGAAATTTTAAGAATAGTTTTAGAATAGTAAACGTGGAAGGATTTACATGGGATTTTTTGTTTTAGAATTAGTCAGTGGATTTAATTGTTTAGGTTTTTGGGGGTTTTGGGGGAGGGTGGTAGCTACACTCATGACGTTGTCAAATTTTGGCCGTGTGTAATACCAAATTGAAGCTCTTGCTGAGATTTATTACATGGCATATTTTCTTTTGCTCTGTAAAAAACTTTATAACCCGCCTTTTTTACCCGAATATCTTTAAAATGCGTGATTTTAGAATTTATGTACAAAGGAGGGTGTACGTTCTTGCGGGGCTGATTTTTCTTTTAAACGCTTCCGCATAATGTTTTACATATCTCATGTGAACATTTAAATTTTATATGTTTAACCGATGGGCTTTGATGTGGAATAAATTTTCAGTTTTTTCGTGTTGAAACGTTTTTGCATGGAAAGTACTTACATAAAAGTGCAATAATCTTCTAAACTATACTTAAATTACATCACAACATTCGCAAAAGAACGTAGATGCGATTTAATATGCATACATTAGATAGATTATCAATACGTTTACATGAATACTTAAGCATACTTCAAGTTTGCTTGAAGTAATCAAAATATCATGAAAACGCTTATTCAATCCGTAAATTTCAACTTAAATAATTGGAAAATTAAATTGAAGAAAAAATTCAACTCAAGTAATTGGAATTAATTCAATGAACCGCCCTACCTGAGCTTCAAGTGGATTTCAAGCCAAGTATTTAACGTAAACGTACTGTATGTCCTGTTTTATGAGTTTTTAGCAAAAATGTAATAATTAGAAAATAAAATATATTAAAAAAACTTTTTATATAAATAACCTTCATAAATAAATTATAGGCTAAGGAAAAAATAATTTTTTCTTTCACCCAAGAAGAGTTTCATTGCAAAACTGAACCTACACAATAACAATATTTTAGTATTGTATTATCCGGTTTGGCTTTAAATGTTTGAATGCTTTTTATTAGAAAATTTTGATAAACATATTTTATTCATATTGTGCAAAAATAAGATATTGACTATCTATAATATTACGTACGTTTCTATTTAATTGCGAGATAATGTAGAATTCTTGCTTTTATTTGAGTATTCCGGCGAACGAGTATACCTACCCAAGTACAATAATAATCGTAATTGAATTCAAAAGAATGAATTAGATGATTAGATTTTTTGCGTACGTTGTGAAAGGGGATATTGAGTGAAATTTTTGTATTTGCTTAATTATGGGGCAGGCAGTATTTGGTGTGAATGGATTAAATGAAAGATATGATTGCATCGCTGATTTATTTAACGATGATAATGGCTTCCTTCTCTTTCAAGAGCAAGAATAAATGTAAATATTTATATTGTGTATTATTGATATCATTGACCTTGTTACATGTATAATTACTTATAGTAGCAATGAAATAGTTTGAAAAGCGGAGTTATAATTTACATACAAAAATTGTATTGCTTCCCTTCTTCTGAATCCACGAACCGCCACTGACACATTGGTAAATGTCAACGCCACAGAGTTTGGTACCAGGATACAAGTCAATCTATCACGGATTCAGTCACGAGTTACCCAAGTTCATAATGGAATAGAGTAAGCCGAAAACAGAAAGGCATTGCCTTATCAAGTAGATTACATTCCAGGTACCAACCAAGAATCAACTACTCTGACAGCAGCGCAGACATCAAATCTCAATAAAACCAGTGTAATACTTGGTAGAGTCATAGTTAAGATAAGCAGCAACAGCGGAAATGTGAGTCAATGTCGAGCTATTCTCGACTTTGGATCTCAGTTAAGTTTCATAATTGAGAATCTTGTTAGAAAACTTTTAAATCGAAGCTCTGAAACAATGTATATTCAGGGCATTGGAGAAAGTAAGCAATAGGCTCAGCACAGAGTAAACTTGCAATTGAACATTGCTCGCAACATCCTCCTGTCTCTAGAAAGAAAATTCACCAGGCATTCAGAAATCAAAGAACAATATGTGCAGTTCATGCGTGAATATGAAGCTTTAGGGTAGATGAAGGAAATAAAACCCACTGAGATCGGCAATCCATACTACTTCCTCCAACATCACTGCGTCACGAAATTGGATAGCGGAACTTCAAAACTTCGTGTGGTATTCGATGGCTCAGACCAAAAATCATCTGACGTGTCGCTAAACCAAGTACTCTGGAAGGTGCCCATAATTTCAAGATGTGCTATTTTCCATCCTGACTCGATTCAGATTTCCGAAGTTTGTATTCATAGCAGACATCGAGAAGATGTATAGAAAAGTCCTGCCAGGTGAAGAGGATCAAAAATGTTGTGGAGAGAAAATCAAGCTCAGCCAGTCAAATACTAGAAGCTCTGAACTCTAACGTACGGACTAACAACAGCACCATTTCTGGCAACTAAATGCTTAGAGCATTTAGCTGACGAAACGACCCTAACTCATCCTCTAGGGTCTCAAGTGTTAAAAAGAGATTTCTACGTCGATGATGTCCTGACTGGATCCAAACAGCTTCTTTAAGCCATCGAGACTCAGCAACAATTAAAGAATTTCCCTCAATCAGCCGGCTTCAATATGCGTAATTGGTATTTGAATCACCCCAAATTGCTTGAAATGTGCCTCAAGAAGACATCGAGCTAGAGCTAAATCTCAATGATACCCTGGAAGGATTCATAAAACCACTGAGACTAACTTGGCTTCCCAAATCCGACATGTTTTCTATCAAAACATCATGGAAGGAAACCAAGAGAGTCATGAAAAGAACTATACTATCCGATAATGCACACATCCTCGATCCTCTTGGATTCATCAGTCCTGTTATTATAATCGCAAAACTGTTTATCAAGAGAATTTGGAATTTGCATCTAGCTGGCTTCAATATCGGGAAGGACTTAAGTCAGTCAATGACATGGCATTGCATCAGGAAAAATCACCAAGGTACTTCAAATTCATGCATTTTCAGATGGCTCGGAATCAGCTTACGGAGCAGCAATATACCTTAGAGCAATTCATCAGGATACGATAACTGTGCGGCTACTATGCGCAAAGCCAAAGGTTTCCCCAAATAAGGCAACAACTCTTCCTCGCTGAGAGCTCTGCACAGTAAATATATCAACTCAGTTAGTGCAACGCGTATTTTCAATTTTAAGACAACCCAATATACGATGCTACTTTTGGACATATTTTGAAATTGCACTTTCTTGGATCAATTCTGATTCATCATCATATCAAATGTTCGTTGGCAACCGTGTTGCGACTATTCAACGGTTATCGAAGGAGGTTCAGTGGCGCCATATCCCTTCTAACACAAATCCAGCGGACATAGTGTCAAGAGGAATTCCTCCAGAGTAATCAGCTCAGTGTATCCTCTGGTTTTATGGTCCAATGTTTCTACATGATACGGAAACAATCTGGCCTGGTGGTGCAAACAACGTACAGTACTAAAGAAAAGAAAACCTACGCCTAGTGCCGTGAAGGTACTCTTGACATACGTAGAATTAAATAAAGCCCTATTGTTACCTTTATCCCAAATTCAGCGAGACGGATTCAAGTGACATTTAATCCAGTTGCAGAAAACCAATTGTGTTGATGTTACCAGCTCCATAACTAGTCTTTCGCCCTTTCTTGATGAAAGAGGTATCATTAGAGTTGGCGGTGAGTAAGGAAACGCAAATATATCTTACATCGCAAAACATCCGGCACTGTCACCATTAGGGCATCAATTAACGAAGCTCCTGATAACAGACATCCATCTCAGCAATCTACACACTGGAGTTTAGGAGCTGCTTGCAACAACAGGGCAAAGATTTTGGCCCATAAAAGGAAAGAAACTTGCCAGATCAATAGTGCAACAGTGTATTCGCTGCAATAAGCCCAAGCTAATGACCCAATTCATTGGTAATCTGCCTCCAACCAGGGTGCAATCTTGAAGACCCCTCATAATCCCTCGGGTTGACTTTTGGGAACCAATTTGTACCCACTATAAAATACGAGGGAACATCCTCAGAAGTCATAGGGAGCAGTATTTTGCTGTTTTACAGCGATGCAATACACCTCGATAAAGTCAGCGACCTTTCTACAGAAAGCTTACTTGGCTCCCTCAAACGCTTTATTCCCAGACGTGGACACTGTTAAAATTTGAGCTGCGATAATGCAAAAAACCTTGTTGGTGCAAACGAGCAACGGAAAGAGCTGCAAGATGCGATATACAACGAAAGGGGGAAAAAGAGCACCGAATCCTGTCAATCAAAGTGAATCGACTTCAATTTCATACCTCCATCTGCAACTCATATCGACGGATTGTGGGAGGCAGCAGTGCAGTCAGCCAAATTGCTACAAAGAGCCGTAGCGTCTGCCTCTTCGGCATATGAGGAACTAACAACAATCGCAGTCGAAATCGAAGCAATCGGAAAGTCAAGACCAATTACGTCATTATCTAAGATCCAAATAATCTCGAGGCTCTAACTCCAGGCCACTTCCTAATTGGTGAACCACTTACAGCAATTGTCGACCCACAGCAAGTTCTGAACCTTTCAGCCTTATAAAGCGATGCAAACTTGTAGCTCACATCAGCCGTCACTGGTCAAACGAATATTTAAGCGAGCTGCAACACAGAAATAAATGGATGCATCAGGGATAATGGTTCTAATCAAATAAGACAATTTAGTTCCTTTAAATGGCAGCTTGGAAGAATAACCAAAACGATAACGGATGACGCTGGATTAGTACTTGTTGCTGACGATAAAACTGTCTCAGGTATCTTCAGAAGACCGATCCATAAATTGACTCCGCTACCCCTGAATATCGAAGAGGAGAGTTCGATTACACACAACGGCAACACGAGGACCAGGAGACTGCTGAATCCGAGCCAAAACCTGTAACGAAGAGCTTGTCAGCCGGCAGATTTACCTACATCCACTTGTACCTGAATGTAGATATGTACATACCGCATCCGACACCTTTTTGTTACAAAATCATCGGGGGGATTAGCGTGGGTGGCTGCACAGCAAATATGCCGCCAGCGATCAGCCGGCTTGGGGTGGTTCTTGCCAGAAAATAGACCAGACAGACGGACGGACAGTAAAGAAAAGACCTGGTATGTGTGACTGCAGACGGACGGACAGACAAAAAAAAATCTTTGTGGGCTTCCTTCTGGGGGTACCTGAAAGGCTGGAAAAAAAAATCAAAATTTATACGATTGAATGCTGCAAAGAAAAGAAGAACAGAAGACCTCAGCAACGCCGAACAAGTGATTAACACCCGGAGACAGGTAAACGCTGAAATTGAGAGAGAGAAAGAGCGTGGACTCCCGGTGATAATGGAGTCCTGACTGGACGTAGACGGCTCATCGCCCCCATCCACCCTGGTTAAGACGTCGCAGTACAAATTAATCTTAGCCCCATTGAAGAATGTGTGTGTGTTACGTTATGCTGCCCACCTCTCTTGAAACGCACCACATGTATACCTATTATTTTGCCGGACGGCGAAAGAAAGAAAAAAAATATGGAACAGGTTCGGGGATGTATCAAAGACGGATACGTCTTCCAATAGATTTTCTTCTTCTTTAATTACCTTTTGAGCCCTCACCTTTGCAAATGTTTACTTAATTAATCTTTTAAACATATGAAGCTTACTTACTTATCGTATATAATAAGCTAGAGCTAGGATAACTCTCTAGCTGGCTTAATATTAAAGAGGATATTCTAACTTACTCAACTATGACCATCACTGATAACCAGGACATAAATCAATGAAAAAAGATCGGTAGTACGAGACTACTTACGAAAAACTGGGGAACAGTTATGGTCGTAGTTGGCAAGGAAAGAAAACTTGAATATATACAAAAAAAAACACAAATTGAACCTAAATGAGTAACGTGACAATAGAAAGAAAAAAAAACTCTAGACTTAGTTAACCATGCGCAGCCTTGTCGAATCCTGGTTATCGAAGAGGAATCCCTCGCTGGCTGGGTAGAAAATGTTGAGGTTGCACCCTTTGTACTGCGTGATTGCCGCTATTATCACTATAGCCTGGATATTTCATTCCGCTGAGTCGATTGGGCTCATTGGCCTCTTTTTTTATTTTTTTTTCCTTATATTACAATAAACACTTTTCTCTTCTTCGTGTACCTAACGCTACAATTTGTTTGTCACGCCTAGAAGGATCATAAACGCCTAGGGCTTGATTTGCCACTCGGGTTGAGAAATCACAAATTATTATAGAACTTAGTCTCTTAGTTCTTTATATTTACGGCAAGAGAAAAAAAAATGTTTTCACCGACAATTCAAATCCAGCCAGGTGAGCACTCTTCACGAAAGAAAAAAAAGATACAGAATCTTCTGAACAATAATAAAATTTTCGTATTTTTTCAGTAGGAACAACAAACAAAATGTTCACTGGCACTTTCAATTCAATCAGGTGAGCGCTTTGCACTAAAAGAGATATAATCTTCTGAATAATAATAAAATTTCTTTATATTTTCAGCAGGAAAAAGTTCACTGACACTTTTAATTCAATCAGGTGAGCGCTTTGCACTAAAAGAGATATAATTTTCTGAATAATAATAAAATTTCTTTATATTTCTAGCAGGAAAAGTTCACCGGTACTTTCAATTCAATCAGGTGAGCGCTTGGCACTAAAAGAAATAGAATCTTCTGAATAATAATAAAATTTCTTTATATTTCTAGCAGGACAAGTTCACGGCACTTTCACAATAATATGGAATTCTCTAATTATTAACAAAATTTCCTTATATTTTCCGCAGGAAATATGTGCAACGTAAAAATCCAGCCAGGTAAGCACTTTCACATTAATATGGAATTCTCTAACTATTAATAAAATTTCCTTATATTATCCGCAGGAAATATGTTCACTAACACGTAAAAATCCAGCCATGTAAGTGCTTTTAACAATAATACGGAGTTTTCTAATTATTAATAAAATTTCCTTATATTTTCCGCAGGAAATATGTTCACTAACACGTCGAAATCCAGCCAGGTAAGTGCTTTTAACAATAATACGGAATTTTCTAATTATTAATAAAATTTCTTTGTATTTTCCGCAGGAAAGATCTAGACGGCAAACTGTTCGATACTCCAAAATGCAAATAAAAAAAAGAAAAAAAGCAACACAGGCAATCAGGAGTTCACGACTTATCTCGAGCACCGCACGCCAGAAAATCCAAATTCAACTCGGCGCAGTCAGCCTACATTCCCGCCGTTCTGTCTTCCAACCGACCGAACGACGAGCGTTTTCGTTCACAAAAATCCTCAATGATCTCCACAGCTGGTGTCAATTCAAAGGGCAAGGAAAAGGGTAGCGTACGGGGAATACGCTACAAACCAGAGATACGGAGTTCCTCACGTCCCTGCTTAAACCTGATGCTCCTTACATGCCTAATTATGCTAGTGATCGGAACACCTTTGATCGAACTTTTTCCCTTTGGCTCACAGCCTAGGGCCTGTTCATCTCAATTCCAACGAATGGAACCCATTTGTTTATTACTACTTGTAGAACTATCCGAAGGAAGTTACAGCTATCAATAGAAGCATTTACCATTTAGAGAAGATATGCAATTTTCTGGCTAACAAAGTTCGTTGTAATAGTGTTCTGAATGAATTGATGCTACTCAAGGGACAACTCTCTAATGGCAACGAGCTTCTACTGCCTACAACCCAATTCAAACGAGTGAAATGAGCTCACTAAATATCGCAGGAAATATTGCTAGTGCATTTTTTGGTGTTCTTGATTCCGACTATGCAGAGAAACTATCATCAACAATTGGCAACATAAAGGAGAATGAAGCTCTTCTACTTGATCAAAAATCAAGCCACCATAATTGAATCCACTGTATATATGTAAATGTATTAAAACATGATGAGGAGGCATTTTACAATCAACTAAGAGAAGTTAACAAAAACAATTCAACGAAATACTTGATAAAATCAACATGACGTATTGCAAGATCAAAATTTTGCACAACTCTTTTCAACGCTAGCAATTGAAGCAACATTAATATCACTAAACTATTAGCGCACACAAACGTCAATATTAGAGGTTCTGATAGACACCTATCATGGACAATTCAATCCACAACTACTAACTCCGAGCCATTTAAATAAAAAAATGATGATAATCAAGGATCATTTGCCATCGCATTTCCATATTCCCTCGAAACAAAATAACATCTTGCAACTCTATAATCAAATGAGAGTGTATTTTTTTGAATTCGATTACCGCTATTTTCCTTTGATGAGTTCGACTTATTTCACGTCATTCCTGTCCCAGTTCTGGTAAACAATAAAATCATCGCCATTACACCATCAGCTGAGCTCTTAGTTATAAATCTTTACAGAGGTCAATATTATTCACTCAACGAGCAAGAATTAGAACATGTATTACCATCGATGAAACTGAACACATCTGTAAGCAAAGACATCCATTTTATCGAAGAGAAGTAAACATCAGCAGTTGTGAATTCAATCATGTAACTCACACACCTCTTGCAGAAAGTTGCGAGATCACAAATGCAAAGAAATTACCGAAGTAAATTCAACTATATAATCCCAATCAGTGGATATATTCCGTAAGAACTCCTACCATTATAACTATATGTCGTTTGTGGAAGTACTGTGGAAAATAGTAGAACGAGTCGGGATTTTAAAAATGCAAAGAGATTTCGAAATAAAACAAGAGGTCCTAACAGTACAAACCCATAATGTTTATAGTAGGATTATTCGTAGCAGCCAATTCAATCTACGCCAAATGGAAAAGCTGTACAAAATCCAACTCAAACATTCCAGTCCCGATGCCACTGACATTGCAGACCGCACAATTTGTGATCAATGTTGAAGAACAAGCAAGTTATTTATATACGTCCAGAGCATTCATCTTTTGTGTACTGGTTTTGTACTTAGACACATGTCTTCTACCTGCGCACTCGTTTTGTACTTGGGCACTCGCATTGTATAATTGCATTGGTTTTGTACCAAGCCAAGTAAAGCAGCTAATAAAAGAATTTGTCGCTTTACAAACACTATATTTAAATTTAATGTATAGTTTATTATCATCTATCTTTCAATTTTAAAATCGTTTAGGGCTTATTGATTTTTTTGATAGGAATTTTACATACCACATGTCATTGGAGTTTCCCTCGACGATGACTAGATTTACATCAAGTATCCGCGACATGCAGTCCGCCACGATATTATGCTTACCTTTATTGTAGAAGTCTTCGGAGCCTGCAAGCCTGCCCGTAGGACTTTGCTGTTTAAAAGCCTCACTAGTGAATGATGATCTTTGAACACTCGGAAGTGACTGCCCTCAAAATAAAGTATAAACTTCTCTATAGCAAATAGGATTGCTAGGCATTCTTTTTCTGGGGTAGAGTAATTAATTTCAGCTCCTCTAAGTTTTCTATTGCCAAATGCTACAGGATATTCCTCGTCCCCTTCTCCTTGTATTAACTAGTAGTATCCCAAACCGATATCGTAGGCATCGCAGTGGATCGTGAACTCATAGACGAAATCTGTCGTAGCTTGGACATATTATATTGGAGTCACATATTTAAACATTTCACCACAGATTTGTCGTACTTTTATTCTCACCATATTTATTTTGATTTATCTATTTCAACAACCACAAAATAAACTAAAATGAATTTGCAATGTATGAATGTTAGAATATGTAACGCCTAAAAGTACGACATATTAGTGAACTGCTACCGAGGTTGTGACAAAATTATAAACTATAATAAATGGACATTCTACACTAACTTAGTGCAATACAAGTGCAATACAAGTGCTTAAATTTAAAAATTATGTTTGAATTTGTATTGTGAAGTGTAATTTTCAGTTCATTCTACGTAATACAAGGATTGCTGATCTGAATATGCACCTAGGGGATAATTCTGATCTTTTGTGGTACTTTAATGTCATACGAATTTTTTTTATAACGTAAAAAAATTTCGTATGACAATATTATAACGTAAAAAAATTTTGTATGACATTAAAGTACCACAAAAGATCAGAATTACCCCCTAGGTGCAGATAGCAATGCACTTTTTAACTATAGCAATGCACTTTTTAACTCTATTAAGGCACTTTCACATACAAACAACAAGCGAAAAACTGTAAAGCGAAAAAAATCAATTTATTGCACTTTAAAACAAAATGTGTGCTCCAATGATTAATAAAATCCTGGGAAATAGGATACACTACTAATTTTACTAATAAAACGGTGTATTTATCTCAGATTTTCAGAACACAACTTTAATGTTTTATCGCCCAATGTTGTTTTTTTCTTAAAAACCTGAAATAAATATACTATTTTCTCAGTATAATTCTTAGTTTATCCTATTTCCCTGAATTTTTTTTATCATTTATCATATTTCATATATTGAAAGTGTGATTGGATTAAAATGTAAAAAAACTTGGAAAAGAATAATGAAAGAAGGGGTTGTTGTGGAGTTGGGGTAAATTTTTTTAGATAATAGAGGAGTATACGTTTTTTTCAATTTTTCATTTCTAACGATATTTAGAAAGGGTTGAAGGACGGTAGTTTTTTTCAAGTTTTTCATGAATAACTTGAGAATGGAGTGGGGGATGGGCGTATGTGCAGTGTTAAAAAAAATGGGAGGAAATAGCGGCCGTGATAGCGGGGGAAATTGATTGAGGAGGGTACGGTGTGAGCATAGGAGGGGAAAGAATGAAAAGAAATCGAAAAAAAATCGTTTTTTCAAAAGTGCTGAAACATTCCATTTAGGATCTCAGGATCTAGGCATAGGATCGAAAAAGTGAGATATTGCTTTTCGCAGGAGGTATGTGTGCTTGGCATAGGCTATTAAATTTTTCGAGTATCGGTTATTTACGGATTTGACAGGGACTAACAGTAACTTTTTTTCACGATTTTCGAAGGTCCGTTGATTTGTGTGGAAGAATCGAAGAGGGATGCGGTTTTTTCGCTTTAATGGGGTGGGGAGAAAAGTAAAGTGGGGAAATTTATTTTAATTAGGGTTTGAGGAGGCAGGAGTAAAAGAATTTCCTCGATAGGTTATATGGAATAGGGCACGTGGGGTATCAAAAGAAAGAGGATGAAAATGCGGTGGAGTGGTTGGATAAATTTTAAATTCGATTCGTGCAAATAACGGTTTTTGAACAGTTTTTTATTTACCCCAATGTTTACGTGGCTGTAATTTTGCGGGTGAGGGTAGTAGAGAGATGCGGTTGCTTTAGTTGTAAAAATAGATTGGAAAAATTTTGATTGAGAGGGTCAGGGGTTGGGGGTAGTACCACCCCCAATAGGGGCTATCCAAATTGGGACGTGTGTGGCATCAAATGAAAGCGGGGTGAGAGTATACGAGAGTGGTGGAGTTATTCTTTTAATCATGAAAATTTCATGGAGACGTTTTTACCGTTAAATATTGCGTTTTTACTCTTGGGTCATGTACACCCCATTCCTATATTTTACACGCATTTTACCCATTCAATATGCATTTAGAGAGCTATTGTGAACATTTTTTAGTATGGTGAAAAAATTCTCAGGACTAAGGTTCCTTCACAAGCGTTAGATTAAAATAATGCCATTTTTTCACTCAAAGAACGGCTATTTTGTATTATCAGACAGGACTATTTCTGAGGAAACACGAAAAGTAAATAACGGATTAAAAGACTAATTAGATTTGTGTTTAGGGGCAACATTTAGATGCGATTTCATACAACAAACACAATGCTTACCGTTTATATTTAAAAAATTTATTGCATCTCATCTCCGTTGGAAGACGACCAAATCGAGTATTTTTCGGGTCATTTTAAAATTTTGTTCACACCAAAGTCGATGGTTTTCTGTAAGTTTTGGCTGGATTTCAACCATTCCTTTTCACAACATTGCTAGGATGTGTAACATTACGGAGAGTGTAAATTTAAGGGTAGCGTCCGTCCGGTGGGAGGGTGAAGATAAAAAACTTTAAAATTTTCGGTTTTTTTGAAAAATGATTCTTTTCAAATCAATTTTTTTGTAATGAAATTTTCAAGAAGGGTTGAGTAGGGGTTGTTATTTACAACCCCTATTTGCCCTAAATATAAATCTCTTTTACCAAACCTCGATGCGATTCTAATTACCGAATCGCCGATGATTTTTGTAAGATATTGTTACGTGCAATAGAAAGAGACAACTGGTGACATCTACTGGCAATGGAGAGTAAACAACTTCAGGTTCGGGGAATCGATTATGAAATCACAGGAAAGTTCAGGAATAGAGCAAATAGAATAGTCAAGAAGCTTTTGGAATAGATCACTCCAGAATAATCCGGAAGTTTCTAGGGTATAAATATAACAGTTGTCATCGCCAGAAAAAGAGTCTTGTCTTAGACGTTGCAGTGTTAAGAAGTGAAAGTAATAAAGAAGCGAAGGTTTAGTAATTAGATTGCGATAATTGAAAGTACAGTGTCAGCGATAATTAGAGTTGAGTTGATTAAATGAATGTTTGTGAACTTTATATTATTTAAGTGTAATAAAGAACTTATATATTAATTATTTAATATTGTGTTTTAAATAACGAACCAAAGGCCACGCTCGCAACAACTGGTGTCACAAGTGAAATAAATTCGCGAAATAAAGTGGTGGCAATTGACTTAAAAATTCAAAGTGTGATTAATTTTGAGAAATTGTGTTAAATTTTGAAAGTTCTGAAAAATAATTAATATTCAACTGTGAGTGAATTATTAAAGTAAACTGTAGGAGCTTCGGATACAGGACTTGAAAGTGGAGTTAGGGAACCGGTCGTTACAAACGACAGGTCCAAAGAATGTTCTCGTCGAGCGACTGAGACAAGCTCTGATAGAGGAAGGAAAGAATCGTGAAACATTTGTTTTCGAAGAGAACTTAGAAGAAACCGAAGCTGAAGAAGAGCCTGCGATGAAAATGGAACAGCTTTTGAGTACTTTAACGGGTAAAATGGAAGCCCGTTTTGATGAACAAAAGAATTGTCTCGATGAATAAAAGAATGCTTTTGAGGAACAAAAGAATTCTCTGGAATCCCGGTTAGATGAGCAGAAGAAATCTATGGACGAACAAAAGAATTCCCTCGAGGAACAAAAGAATTCTCTGGAATCCCGTTTAGATGAACAGAAGAAATCTATGGACGAACAAAAGAATGCTTTTGTTGAACAAAAGGATTCTCTGGAATCCCGTTTAGATGAGCAGAAGAAATCTATGGAAACGTGCTTGGACGAAGAAAAGAGTTCTCTGGAGAATTGTCTCGAAACTCGTTTGGAGGATCAGAAAAATTTTCTAAAAAGTTCTTTAGAAGAACAAAATTTGAAAATTGAAGGAATTGAGCAGGAATTTCAACAAAAGGTTTCGGAAGTTCAATAAAAAGTCACCGAGCAACTTGAAAACGTTAAAGCAGATCTGGAAAGAATAAAGCATCGTCAGCCTCTAAACGTAGCAGCTGAAATATCCGGAGCAGGTAGAATGAAAGCTCCATTATTTGATGGACAAAATTCGTGGCATATCTTCAAGAGACAATTCGAGGCAGCTTCAGTGGTAAATGTATGGAATGATGAAGACAAAGCTATAGCTCTGTGGCAACGGAAGCATTTGTGAACGCTATTACAGGTCAAAATTTCCAACAATAATTAAGGCTAGCAGGAAAGAAATCAACAGCAGAAGCGCTAGCCTACGCATTAGCGTACGAATCCGCCAGACAAGCTTCACGGAGTGCAGGACGAATGAGAGAAATTTCAGTGGAAGAATGTACTTGTAACAGAGTGGAATCATCACAGAGCCCGCCTTCACATGGTGTCCTTCGATGCTGGAATTGTAATATACCAGGGCACCTTCAAAGAGACTGCAGAAAACGTCGACGAATGGAATAACCAGAAGAAGAGGGGAAAGAAGAATGCCAAAGATGTCGAGCCAGGGAACAAGTTATTCGTGGAGGGACACGTTGGTTGGTGGAATCGACAGCCCCGAAGTCATCATCCAATTAGGTCAGTTACAGAGAAATAATAGCAGTCTTGTTATATATGGAAGTGTACTATCGATCAAGATCAATTATTAGAGCAGATCTTGTTAAGAACAAATGGCTTCACAACACCACCAAATATCTAATAAGAATAGCAACTGGAGCAGCAGCACAGGTGTTTGGAGAAATAAGTTTAGATGTTCAACTAGGCGAACTGCTATTTCCTCACACTTTCCTGGTTTCAGACATAATGGATGACTGCATTCTTGGAATAGACTTCATGACCACATACAAAATAAATCTGAATGTCGGAGAGCGGATTCTCAAATATGGCAATATAGAAATTCCTATGAGACTAGGACAAGGAGCAGATTATCCTGCTAAAGTAAGGACGATGGTCTGCGAAAATATTACTCTTTCGCCATGTTCCGAGACAATAATATGGACAAAGCTTACTGATGACATCGGGACCTGCCGATTCTATCTGGTGGAGCCTAACCCCACAAAAGTTACATCGAACATCATCGTTGGCAAGACTTTAGTGAAGGCAGAAGGTGCAACATTAATACTAGTCAGAGTGCTTAACACATCCAAAAATGAGGTACAACTAAAAGAAGGTGCTATAATTGGAAATTTTGAACCCGTTTACCAAATCGTCATTTTGGATAATGGTAGTAATGTCAAGGAGACAAAAACTATACCAGCTACTACTCAACAGGTTCAGAAACTTCTTTCGTCCAGTGCCTTAAGTGAACAACAACACAACAATGCCAAAGAGGTGATCGATGAATTTTCGGAATTATTTGCAATAAATGGTGATGACTATGGTAAAACAAATCTTGTCCAGCATCGGATCAATACAGGAGATTCCAGGCCTATTCGACAGACACCACGAAGATTGCTATTAGCCAAACAACCAGAAGTTGCAGACATGATGAACTCCATGAAGAAATAAGGCATAATAGAAGAATCTAACAGCCCTTGGACATCGCCGGTTGTTCTGGTTAGGAAAAAGGATGGCAGCACCCGATTCTGTGTAGACTACCGCCAACTAAATAACGTGACGAGAAAATATAGCCAAGATTGCCAAGGATTGATGACATATAGGATACCCTTTCCGGAGCGCAATGGTTTTCCACGCTGGATTTGAAGAGTGGTTACTGGCAAGTGGAAATACATCCCGAGGACCGAGAGAAAACTGCTTTCTCAGTTGGCAGTGGCTTATGGCAATTCAAAGTAATGCCATTTGGGTTATGTAATGCTCCAGGCACATTCGAATGACTAATGGAATGTGTTCTACGTGGTTTAACTTGGAAAACATGTCTTGTCTATTTCGATGATATAATAGTAATCGGAAGGACATTGATGGAACATAAAAACAACTTACGGGACGTACTTCAAAGGCTCAAAGATGCAAAATTGAAGCTCAGTGCGAGTAAATGTGCTCTATTCAAAAATGAAGTTAAATATTTAGGGCACATAGTTTCATCACAAGGAGTGAGAACCGATCCAGAGAAGATAGAAGCCGTCAAAAATTGGCCAGCACCAAAGGACAAACATCAATTACGGAGTTTTCTTGGTTTAGCTACCTACTACAGGTGATTCGTGAAAAGTTTTGCAGATATAGCAAGAAGCCTACATCAACTTACCGAAAAGGGAAAGCCGTTCATATGGTCGGATAAATGCAACGAAAGTTTTGAAAATTTCAAGCAACAGCTCTGTGAAGCGCCAGTACTTCACTATCCATAGCTGGAAAAAACATTTATATTAGATACGGATGCCAGCAATGGAGGTATTGGTGCAGTGCTTTCTCAGGGGGAGAATGGTCAAGAAGTTCCAGCACTTTCAAAGTCAGAGAAAAATTATTGTACTACAAGAAAAGAGCTACTTGCCATTGTAAGTTCAACAAAGCATTTTCATAAATATCTCCTACGCACCGACCATGCAGCGCTTAAATGGCTTCTGCAGTTTAAGAATCCTGAAGGACAAGTGGCGAGATGGATAGAGGACTCCAGGCTTAGGATTTTGAAATACAACACCGAACAGGTCGTATCCATGGAAATGCAGACGCCCTTTCACGACGTCCATGCAAGCTTGAATGCAAACATTACGCCCGGATGGAAGAAAAAGAAACAACAGCAACTATACAGTTGGTAACCGTGGAACCAAATACAGGTTTGGACAACGAGGACCTGCGAACAGCACAACGATAAGATCCGGACATTTCACCTATTCTTGTTTGGAAAGAAGACAAGGCAAGACCAGACTGGAAGGATATTTCGGAACGGAGTGAGAAACTGAAAAGTTACTGGGCTCAATGCGACTCCCTTCATGTTGAATGTGGTATATTAAAACTCAAGTGGGAAGCACCGAATGGCCAAACTTTTCGAATGCAGATAGTCGTGCCGGCAACAAACGTCAAAGATGTTCTAGAAGAAATGCACGGTGGAACCTCTGGAGGACATTTGGGAGTGAACAAAACCATTTCCAAAATACGAGAAAGGTTTTATTTGTTACATATGCGAGAAGATGTGGAGGAGTGGTGCCGCAGATGCACAGTCTGCGCTGCTTGCAAAGGGCCGCAACACAGAAGCAGAGGAGATATGCATAAGTATAATGTCGGAGCCCCCTTTGAAAGGATAGCTACAGACATCGCTGGGGCTTTTCCAGAAACGGATGGCGGTAATCGTTATATATTAGTTGTCATTGACTATTTCAGTAAATGGCCTGAAGCTTATGCAATCCCTAATCAAGAGGCAACCACAGTTGCGGAACAAATAATAACGAATTGGGTCAGTAGGTTTGGAGTGCCTCACGAACTTCATTCGGACCAAGGACGGAACTTCGAATCGCGGACTTTTCAGGAGATGTGTAAAATGTTGGGAATAAGAAAAACTAGAACAACTCCTCTACACCCACAATCTGATTTCATGGTAGAGCGCTTCAACAGAACATTGATCGAGCATCTAAAGAAAGTAGTTGACTATCATCAACGCGATTGGGATCGACATATTCCTATATCAGCCGTTCATAGTACTACCGGACAAACCCCAGCTAAAGTCATATTCGGAAGGGAGATGCGATTACCTAGCAACCTTAAATTCGGTACCCCCGAGGTGAGCAAAAGTTACCAGAAGACTACGTATCGGAGCTCAAACAAAAATTAGCTGATGTACACGAGGCCACGAGGACGAAATTAGCAACAAATACTGATCGTATGAAGACCCACTATGACTTACGCGCTAATTCCGCAGGATTTAACGAAGGTGATCTTGCTTGGCTGTACAACCCGAAACGACGTAAGGGACGTTCTCCAAAATTGCAACAACACTGGGAAGGACCATATTCAGTAGTAACTAGAATTAATGACGTGGTATACAGGATTCAGCGTGGCACAAGAGGCAAGCACAAAATTGTTCATTTGGACCGCTTGTGTCAATACTACGAGCATCAAGACCGTGGACCACCTGCTGTTCGGGACGAGCAAGTTTAAGAAGGGGGCAGTGTTACGTGCAATAGAAAGAGACAACTGGTGACATCTACTGGCAATGGAGAGTAAACAACTTCAGGTTCGGGGAATCGATTATGAAATCACAGGAAAGTTCAGGAATAGAACAAATAGAATAGTCAAGAAGCTTTTGGAATAGAACACTCCAGAATAATCCGGAGAATTTCTAGGGTATAAATATAACAGTTGTCATCGCCAGAAAAAGAGTCTTGTCTTAGACGTTGCAGTGTTAAGAAGTGAAAGTAATAAAGAAGCGAAGGTTTAGTAATTAGATTGCGATAATTGAAAGTACAGTGTTAGCGATAATTAGAGTTGAGTTGATTAAATGAATGTTTGTGAACTTTATATGATTTAAGTGTAATAAAGAACTTATATATTAATTATTTAATATTGTGTTTTAAATAACGAACCAAAGGCCACGCTCGCAACAATATTACCTTTCATCCGCCGTTACATTATATACAGCGCCCTGTTTTTTTTTATATCCTGGAACAATTAAGCAAATTTTTCTCTTTAAATTATTTGCAATCACTTAGATTTCCTAGAAGTCATTTAGGAGGAACTAATCAAATAAGATAGCATGGTTTGCTTAAATTGTTTCTAATCAGATTCGTTTCTCATTTATATTGAGAATTTTACGAATGGATGAAATGATTTAATTTTAACGGGAATTATAGCAATTGTGTAAGTCCCGTTCTAAATACAAAAGCAATATATATTATTGTCCCGTCCCTCATTTACTGAATTATTTTCAAAAATTTTGCGGGCGGAGCAAAGTGTACGGGGGAGTTACGGGCCCTGCGTATTTCAAGGAATCATTTGCTTTACGGCGTGAGTGCAAAGACGATATTCAAAGACTTTATGCGGAGTTCTGATATTGAATCAAGATTAGATTGAAGGATGATGTGAGAGGAAGAAAGGAAACTCCCAACTTTTAGGGATATATTTACACTGCCGCGCATGAATGAACTAATTTTTTGTTTGTCTTTTTTTTTAGAAAAAATGGAAAAAATCGGAATAATTAGAAAAATCGTACACATCACAAATAAATCACAATAATTCGAAATATCGCACACATCTTAAATAAATCGTAATAATTGGTAAAATCTTCTATTACAACTAATATTACTCCGTTGTTATGAATGCATAGAAATTTATGCGGCGTTCTGCCAAATATATACATCGGGATGAAATGTGGGTCAGAGAAAATGTGAAGAAGTTTTTGGTGGAGAAGTGTTTGTGGAAGTAACTATGCACGGGGGAGGTACTGTCGTGTAAATACATTGGTACGGGAAATGTTTTTTTTTTTTTTTTAGAAAACTTGAAAAAAAATCGTAAAAATTTATAAAATTCGAGAAAATTTGGAAAAAGTTGGAAAAATTGGAAAACAATGGGAAAAATTTCAAAAAAAATCAGAAAAATCGGAAAAAATGAGAAAAACCGCGAAAATTGGAAATAGGTCGGAAAAATATAAAAAAATGCGAAACTGGAAATAAATTAGTAAAAGTGGAAAAAATTTATAAAAATTACAAAAAATAATAAAATTGCAACAAATCGTAAAAATTACAAAAAATAATAAAAATTGCACCAAATCGTAAAAATTGCAAAAAAAAATGCAAAACACAATTCACCACACACACACGCACAATTTTTTGCAATTCTTTCGATTTTGTTTTAATTTTAACGAAACATTGTAGCAGTTAACAAAATCAAAAAATTGTAGAAATAGCGAAACACACACAAACTTTTGTGCAATTCTTTCGAATTTCTTTACAATTTTTATAATAAAGTGTACCATTAAAAAAAATTGTGGAAAAAACGGAAAACACATCCAACTGCACTCACACGCACACTTAATTTTTGTGCAATTCTAACATGTTTTTTTTTAATTTTTAGGACAAATTGTAGCATTTAAAAATATTGTAGAAATACCAAAAAACACACTCGACCACACGCACGCGCACACACACATACACTTTTGCGCAATTCTTCCGACTTTTTTATAATTTTTGCAATTAAAAAAATCTGAAAAATTGAACAAAATCGTAAAAATTGTAAAAAAAATGGAAAAAAATTGGTTAATAACACTCGACCACACTCACACACAGAAATACACAATTTTCTGCAATTCTTACAATTTTTTTCAGTTTTTACGAAAAATCGTATAATTAAAAAAAAATTAAAATCGCGAAAAACACTTGACATTCTATTTGCGACTTAATTTTCGAAGTTTTTTCCAATGTTAAAGGTTTATTTTTCAAACTCTTTGCAATCTAACGATTTTTTTTACAATCTTAACGATTTATTTTTCGACCTTTTTGCAATCTTAACGGTGTTTTTGCAATCCTTACGATTTTTTGAAATCCTTAAAATATTTTCGCAATTTTTACGATATTTTTGTCAATTTTTTAGTTTTTTTTTAAATTTTTACGAATTTTTCCAATTTTTCAATTTTTATTGTTTTTTTCAATTTATCCATTTTTTTTTAATTTATTATTCTTTTCAAAATGTTTGCGGGCGGAGCTAGGTGCACGGGGGAGGTGAGGACACTATGTACTTCGAGGAATCCTATGCTTTACGGTGCGAAAGCAAAGACGATATGCATAGAAATTTATGCGGGGTTCTGATATTCAATAAAGAAGGATGATGTGGGAGGAAGAAAGGAAACTCCTCACGTGGAGGAATATATACACTGCCGCGTATCAATAGTTTTTCTTTGTTTTGTTTTTTTTTTAGGAAAAATTGGAAAAAAAATCGTAATTGAAAAAAATCGTAATTGAAAAAAATCGTAGAAATAGCGAAAAGCACAGTCGACCGCACACACTCAATTTTTGTGCAACTCTAACGAATTTATTTGCAGTTTTTACGACAAATTGTAGCATTTAAAAAAAATCTTAGAAATAGCGAAAAACAAACTGCACCACACACTCAATACATTCATTTATTTCCTTACAATTTTTACGAAAAACATCTGCTGTATTCTTTTGGTTCCGTGCAGTGCACTGCAGAACACAGGAGAGTGCGAATTGAATTCACTTGTAGGGTGTATAAAAGTAGAAAAGGTTTTGAAAGTATAGAGAAAATGATCAAATGATTTGAATCCTTGCAAAATGTCAAAATAGAACTTGATAAACTTCTAGGTAAAATTTGACAGGTTTAACGTTTTGTAAGAATTAAAGTCATAGCACCTAGGTTATTCTCTCTATGCTTTCAGAAAAATGTCTACTTCTATGCACTCTACAAGCCAATTCTATTCGAAATCTCCTGTGCTCCGCAGTGCACTGCACGGAACCAAAAGAACACACCTTTTATAATTTTTATGAAAAATTAAAAAAAAACCGAAAATTGCAACAAAATCGTAAAAATTGTAAAAAAAAATGGGTTAATAACATACACGCACACACACACACAGCCACACACACGGCCACACACACGGCCACACACAGCCACACATGCCACCCACACGCCACCCACACCCACACCCACACCCACACCCACACCCACACCCACACCCACACCCACACCCACACCCACACCCACACCCACACCCACACCCACACCCACACCCACACCCACACCCACACCCACACCCACACCCACACCCACACCCACACCCACACCCACACCCACACCCACACCCACACCCACACCCACACCCACACCCACACCCACACCCACACCCACACCCACACCCACACCCACACCCACACCCACACCCACACCCACACCCACACCCACACCCACACCAACACCCACACCCACACCCACACCCACACCAACACCCACACCCACACCCGCTTTTTCCGACATTTTTTTTTGTAATTTTTAAGACAGTTTTTTTTTCTATAGAGTAGAAGAATAGTTTGTGTGGGAAGAAATTTTCAACGGGGGAGGCATTAGGCAAAAAAACATCGCGGTATGCCACTTGCATCGACCTACCCAAACCACCTTTTTTACCTTTTATTATTTTGCTGACCGCTGGATATGTTTACCAATAGGGCAACTCTTTCGTAGGGATCCCATTCAAAAATTCGGTTTTAACTCTATATTTTGCACTGCCTGACAATGCGTCGACGGACAAACACTCGCACAATGATTTCCTTCACTAAGGAATCGCGTGATCATATCATATGATAGCTTTGATATTATGCATTGCTAACCACCCACCCAACCCTTTTCAAACACCATCCCCACCCACCTAGGTATCCACACTCATGCCGGGCCGCACCGGCGGGCTCCCCCTAGTTAGAGCAAAAATCTTGTTTTAAAGTGGAATAAATTGAGTTTTTCGATACATTTTTCGCTTCTTGTTTTTGATGTGGAAGTACCTTATGGGTTTCGGACGCGAAAAATTTATATAATATAATTTATTTGTATTTAGTTTTTCGGGATCCGAGCGCACTCCCTGTTTGTCAAAATGATATGCGAGGTATTTCAACGATGGTCTACAAACTTTGCTTTTATCGATATTAATTTGTATGTTAGCTATCTTAAGCTTCCTGTATACGTAATCCTTAAAATGTTAATTGAAATTCTCCGATCGATGATAATGTTATGGAGGTATCATATTCAGCTGAATTTTGACAAGGCCATCCATTACCTTCTGCATCGTTTGCCCTTCATTGCTTAACCCAAATGGTAAAACCTATTATGGGAATCACAAATGCTATCTTTTCTTTGGATTCCTTAGCATGTGGGATTTTCCAAAAGGCACTTTCCAAGTTAATCGAGGATGCGTACTTGGTTTTATCTAGTCTGTCTGAAATGGAATAAATATACGGGAGGGGGTATGCACTGTGGTTTTGTGACTGCGTTTAACGGTCTACTGTCAAGTCATGAACGATGTTTTCCGTTCTTTTTTTTCACGACTGGCGAGCACATTGACCCACAGATGACTCTACCACACCTAAGTATATTATTCTCTGTAGCTCGTTGTTAAATCATTTTTGTATAACTGGTGGCATAGAATAGTATCGTTGTTTTATCTACTATGTGCTCTATTATGTTTATTATGCACATAGCGGAATTGAACAGGGTATTTGCTTCAGGGTAATTGAATTACGTAGTTAATTAGAGAGCCCTGATACACACAAATCGGGGCAATTTGAATGGCAACACGCATGTCTGATGTTTATTATGGATGTATAATTGCATTAATTGAAGCAAAGCGTCAGCAAGCGATGCAGATGATGATTTTCCAATTGTCACTTTTCATTTCCGCATTGGTTTTAGCTTGTCACTGTCTATCGTTGAATATGTGCTAAAACAAATTTTATATTTCTATCGAATAACACTTGGCGCTGTTATCAGGGTAACAGCAATTTTTGGCATATAGAATACCCCGAAATTACTTGCTTGTTTTTCGGGGTATTTGCCAGAACACTCAGGTTATTTGGTGACACACACGGAGTAAAAGCAGGCTAATTTAATTAACTGTGTAAAATTACCCTATGTGCATCACAGGTATTAGATGTGTTCTACCCATGCCTCGTTCCAAACGTTCTTTAAATTTATCGACTATCCCAGGAAGTCTCATTTTTCCAGAATAAATTTATTTCTTTTCCGCCATTTTGAAAATTGTATAATGTCAAATTACTATCACCTCACCTGCCATAATTTTTCATAACATAAGTTCGCTGCCAGATGGCAGTAGGAATTACACGTGCTGGAAGAATGGTAGTGGAACTTACATGCAAACTGTACTAACTCGTGTAACCTCCGGGTAAATGTCATAAAAGGAGCCACATTCAGAATGTTCACTTAAGTAAACAAAGTGCACCACAAAAAGTGAATATGAAGTGTGAATCTGAGAGAAAAAAGTTGTTATGTTATATGCAGACTAAACGGAATGGAAAACACGAAGAAACGCACCAAGTTTATTAGGAAGGCGGTGCCTAAATGGCCCAAATTGCGATCCATCTTCGATGAATAGAAAATGCGGTACACTATGACTTTGGTACTGTGAAAACAGGAGGTTTAGAGCCGACTGAACGAATTAGAGGCAAATACACCGACCTTAGCTGAATTGGAAAAACAACTGATCAGTGTAATAAAAACCACTTTGAACAAATTCATAAACCCTTTTCATCGCTGACTGAACGACAACGTCAAATAACCTATCAAATCTGTAGAATGCAACAGACGATGTAACTGCCCATCAAAAAAGGCAGACAAGCGTCTCAAATCTCATACTGCAGAATACAAAATTAGTATTCAGACACCAAGCTCTATTAGACATAATATTGTGCAGTAGGAATAACCAAATTCATCCTTGTGTTATGTAAGGATATATCCTACAAAAACTTGTTGCGGTTTCTTTGCGAAAAAACCGTTTGACTTAATTTGTTGTTCTTTCTACCGTACTGCTTTAATTCCTCCCGGTAGCGACTGTAGTAGCTTTAGTGTGATAGTAGCTGCGTGGAGTAGCTATTGAAGCATAACTCCTGGTCTTAGTAGGGAGTAGCTTGTTAAAGCACAACTCCTGGTCTTAGTATGGAGTAGCTTGTTAAAGCACATCTCGTGGTATTAGTATGGAGTAGGTTGCATAAGCATAACTCCTGGTATTATTATGGAGTAGCTTGTTAAAGCACAACTCCTAATTAAAACAAACTGTTAGATGTTCACTAGACGACTCTCTCGACTCAATTCGACTGCACTTTATTTTTCAATTCCCTCGCTAATTTATACTAATCTTATTAATACGGAAAATGTAAAATACTTCCGACCCAACATTTTTTATATAATAGTACAAAGTGTTAGGTCATTTGCATTTCATTTATTTCTGTTTATAAATAAATCGCGGCACTCGTCGCTTCCGTACATACATACATATATTTTCCTCTGACTAGAATCGTGCTGAATGTTGTGTTAGTACATTATCGGATTTGTTGTTACATACGTACATACATAAATCTTCCCAAACGCTACCCGCTTGTTGCTCGTTCATCGTGACATTCACGATTTACATACATACCTACATAAATATCAATTTCTTCATATACAAATGGTGAACGATCATTTGGTCACCTGGGTTTTACCGCTGGCGCAAGGTTATCGTATTACAACGTGCGAATTCTTGCGCGCAGGGTATTGCGTCACTCGATCTACCTTAGTTATTTCCTCAACTTGTTAAGTAATTGGGGAAGGTCAGTAACGAGTGGAATTATAATTCAATGAAAACGATCTAGGCATGTATGTTCATTGAAAAATGATAAAAATATGTATCATTGCGTTTGCTAGCATTTCTTTGATAATTGACGTAGGTATGTACATAAGTTACTATGCTTACTTAAAATTGTGGGTGGAGGTATGTATGTAACAAATCACCCCCTTTTAAAAAAAATTTATTATTCTTGGAAGAGGAATAATGCATTGGAACATGGTTCGAGAAATAAGCATTTACTGATTTTATATGTATTTATATACACATTCGTGGAGGGACACGATATCAAGCAGCGACTAGTCGCATCGCTTCTCCTGTTGAGCAGTCGGAAAACTAGTAAAGACCAACTTTGTGGGGCAGAAGTTGGTTGGTGGAATCGAAAGCCCCGAAGTCATCATCCAATTAGGTCAGTTACAGAGAAATAATAGCAGTTTTGTTATATATGGAAGTGTAGGGAAAAATGACTGTGCAGTTACTATCGATCAAGATCAATTATTAGAGCAGCTCTTGTTAATAACAAGTGGCTTCACAACACCACCAAATATCTAATAAGAACATCAACTGGAGCAGCAGCACAGGTGTTTGGAGAAATAAGTTTAGATGTTCAACTAGGCGAACTGCTATTTCCTCACACTTTCCTGGTTTCAGACATAATGGATGACTGCATTCTTGGAATAGACTTCATGACCACATACAAAATAAATCTGAATGTCGGAGAGCGGATTCTCAAATATGGCAATATAGAAATTCCTATGAGACTAGGACAAGGAGCAGATTATCCTGCTAAAGTAAGGACGATGGTCTGCGAAAATATTACTCTTTCGCCATGTTCCGAGACACTAATATGGACAAAGCTTACTGATGACATCGGGACCTGCCGATTCTATCTGGTGGAGCCTAACCCCACAAAAGTTACATCGAACATCATCGTTGGCAAGACTTTAGTGAAGGCAGAAGGTGCAACATTAATACCAGTCAGAGTGCTTAACACATCCGAAAATGAGGCACAACTAAAAGAAGGTGCTATAATTGGAAATTGTGAACCCGTTTACCAAATCGTCATTTTGGATAGTGGTAGTAATGTCAAGGAGACAAAAACTATACCAGCTACTACTCAACAGGTTCAGAAACTTCTTTCGTCCAGTGCCTTAAGTGAACAACAGCACAACGATGCCAAAGAGGTGATCGATGAATTTTCGGAATTATTTGCAATAAATGGTGATGACTATGGTAAAACAAATCTTGTCCAGCATCGGATCAATACAGGAGATTCCAGGCCTATTCGACAGACACCACGAAGATTGCTATTAGCCAAACAACCAGAAGTTGCAGACATGATGAACTCCATGAAGAAACAAGGCATAATAGAGGAATCTAACAGCCCTTGGACATCGCCGGTTGTTCTAGTTAGGAAAAAGGATGGCAGCACCCGATTCTGTGTAGACTACCGCCAACTAAATAACGTGACGAGAAAAGATAGCCAAGATTGCCAAGGATTGATGACACATAGGATACCCTTTCCGGAGCGCAATGGTTTTCCACGCTGGTTTGAAGAGTGGTTACTGGCAAGTGGAAATACATCCCGAGGACCGAGAGAAAACTGCTTTCTCAGTTGGCAGTGGCTTATGGCAATTCAAAGTAATGCCATTTGGGTTATGTAATGCTCCAGCCACATTCGAATGACTAATGGAATGTGTTCTACGTGGTTTAACTTGGAAAACATGTCTTGTCTATTTCGATGATATAATAGTAATCGGAAGGACATTCATGGAACATAAAAACAACTTACGGGACGTACTTCAAAGACTCAAAGATGCAAAATTGAAGCTCAGTGCGAGTAAATGTGCTCTATTCAAAAATGAATTTAAATATTTAGGGCACATAGTTTCATCACAAGGAGTGAGAACCGATCCATAGAAGATAGAAGCCGTCAAAAATTGGCCAGCACCAAAGGACAAACATCAATTACGGAGTTTTCTTGGTTTAGCTACCTACTACAGGAGATTCGTGAAAGGTTTTGCAGATATAGCAAGAAGCCTACATCAACTTACCGAAAAGGGAAAGCCGTTCATATGGTCGGATAAATGCAACGAAAGTTTTGAAAATTTCAAGCAACAGCTCTGTGAAGCGCCAGTACTTCAGTATCCAAAGCTGGGAAAAACATTTATATTAGACACGGATGCCAGCAATGAAGGTATTGGTGCAGTGCTTTCACGACGTCCATGCAAGCTTGAATGCAAACATTACGCCCGGATGGAAGAAAAAGAAACAACAGCAACTATACAGTTGGTAACCGTGGAACCAAATACAGGTTGGGGCAACGAGGACCTGCGAACAGCACAACGAGAAGATCCGGACATTTCACCTATTCTTGCTTGGAAAGAAGACAAGGAAAGACAAGACTGGAAGGATATTTCGGAACGGAGCGAGAAACTGAAAAGTTACTGGGCTCAATGCAACTCCCTTCATGTGGAATGTGGTATATTAGTGGGAAGCACCGAATGGCCAAACTGTTCGAATGCAGATAGTCGTGCCGGCAACAAACGTCAAAGATGTTCCAGAAGAAATGCACGGTGGAACCTCTGGAGGACATTTGGGAGTGAACAAAACCATTTCCAAAATACGAGAAAGGTTTTATTTGTTACATATGCGAGAAGATGTGGAGGAGTGGTGCCGCAGATGCACAGTCTGCGCTGCTTGCAAAGGGCCGCAACACAGAAGCACAGGAGATATGCATAAGTATAATGTCGGAGCCCCCTTTGAAAGGATAGCTATAGACATCGCTGGGCCTTTTCCAGAAACGGATGGCGGTAATCGTTATATATTAGTTGTCATTGACTATTTCAGTAAATGGCCTGAAGCTTATGCAATCCCTAATCAAGTGGCAACCACAGTTGCGGAACAAATAATAACGAATTGGGTCAGTAGGTTTGGAGTGCCTCACGAACTTCATTCGGACCAAGGACGGAACTTCGAATCGCGGACTTTTCAGGAGATGTGTAAAATGTTGGGAATAAGAAAAACTAGAACAACTCCTCTACACCCACAATCTGATGGCATGGTAGAGCGCTTCAACAGAACATTGATCGAGCATCTAAAGAAAGTAGTTGACTATCATCAACGCGATTGGGATCGACATATTCCTATATCAGCCGTTCATAGTACTACCGGACAAACCCCAGCTAAAGTCATATTCGGAAGGGAGATGCGATTACCTAGCAACCTCAAATTCGGTACCCCCCGAGGTGAGCAAAAGTTACCAGAAGACTACGTATCGTAGCTCAAACAACAATTAGCTGATGTACACGAGGCCACGAGGACGAAATTAGCAACAAATACTAATCGTATGAAGACCCGCTATGACTTACGCGCTAATTCCGCAGGATTTAACGAAGGTGATCTTGTTTGGCTGTACAACCCGAAACGACGTAAGGGACGTTCTCCAGAATTGCAACAACACTGGGAAGGACCATATTCAGTAGTAACTAGAATTAATGACGTGGTATACAGGATTCAGCGTGGCACAAGAGGCAAGCTCAAAATTGTTCATTTGGACCGCTTTTGTCAATACTACGAGCATCAAGACCGTGGACCACCTGCTGTTCGGGACGAACAAGTTTAAGAAGGGGGCAGTGTTACGTGCAATAGAAAGAGACAACTAGTTACATCTACTGGCAATGGAGAGTAAACAACTTCAGGTTCGGGGAATCGATTATGAAATCACAGGAAAGTTCAGGAATAGAACAAATAGAATGGTCAAGAAGCTTTTGGAATAGAACACTCCAGAATAATCCGGAGAATTTCTAGGGTATAAATATAACAGTTGTCATCGCCAGAAAAAGAGTGTTGTCTTAGACGTTGCAGTGTTAAGAAGTGAAAGTAATAAAGAAGCGAAGGTTTAGTAATTAGATTGCGATAATTGAAAGTACAGTGTTAGCGATAATTAGAGTTGAGTTGATTAAATGAATGTTTGTGAACTTTATATGATTTAAGTGTAATAAAGAACTTATATATTAATTATTTAATATTGTGTTTTAAATAACGAAACAAAGGCCACGCTCGCAACAATATTACCTTTCATCCGCCGTTACATTATATACAGCGCCCTGTTTTTTTTATATCCTGGAACAATTAAGCAAATTTTTCTCTTTAAATTATTTGCAATCACTTAGATTTCCTAGAAGACACTTAGGAGGAACTAATCAAATAAGATAGCATGGTTTGCTTAATTTGTTTCTAATCAGAATCGTTTCTCATTTATATTGAGAATTTTACGAATGGATGAAATGATTTAATTTTAACGGGAATTATAGCAATTGTGTAAGTCCCGTTATAAATACAAAAGCAATATATATTATTGTCCCGTCCCTCATTTACTGAATGATTTTCAAAAATTTTGCGGACGGAGCAAAGTGTATGGGGGAGGTACGGGCCCTGCGTATTTCAAGGAATCATCTGCTTTACGGCGTGAGTGCAAAGACGATATTCAAAGACTTTATGCGGAGTTCTGATATTGAATCAAGATTAGATTGAAGGATGATGTGCGAGGAAGAAAGGAAACTCCCAGCTTTTAGGGATAAATTTACACTGCCGCGCATGAATGAACTAATTTTTTGTTTGTCTTTTTTTTTAGAAAAAATGGAAAAAATCGGAAAAATTAGAAAAATCGTACACATCACAAATAAATTACAATAATTCGAAATATCGCACACATCTTAAATAAATCGTAATAATTGGTAAAATCTTCTATTACAACTATTATTACTCCGTTGTTATGTGAATGCATAGAAATTTATGCGGCGTTCTGCCAAATATATACATCGGGATGAAATGTGGGTCAGAGAATATGTGAAGAAGTTTTTGGTGGAGAAGTTTTTGTGGAAGTAACTATGCACGGGGGAGGTACTGTCGTGTAAATACATTGGTACGGGAATTGTTTTTTTCTTTTTTAGAAAACTTGAAAAAAAATCGTAAAAATTTATAAAATTCGAGAAAATTTGGAAAAAGTTGGAAAAATTGGAAAACAATGGGAAAAATTTCAAAAAAAATCAGAAAAATTGGAAAAAATGAGAAAAACCGCGAAAATTGGAAATAGGTCGGAAAAATATAAAAAAATGCGAAATTGGAAATAAATTAGTAAAAGTGGAAAAAATTTATAAAAATTTCAAAAAAAAAATAAAAATTGCAACAAATCGTAAAAATTACAAAAAATAATAAAAATTGCACCAAATTGTAAAAATTGCAAAAAAAATGAAAAACACAATTCACCACACACACACGCACAATTTTTTGCAATTCTTTCGATTTTGTTTTAATTTTAACGAAACATTGTAGCAGTTAACAAAATCAAAAAATTGTAGAAATAGCGAAACACACACAAACTTTTGTGCAATCCTTTCGAATTTCTTTACAATTTTTATAATAAAGTGTACCATTAAAAAAAATTGTGGAAAAAACGGAAAACACATCCAACTGCACTCACACGCACACTTAATTTTTGTGCAATTCTAACATGTTTTTTTTTCAATTTTTAGGACAAATTGTAGCATTTAAAAATATTGTAGAAATACCAAAAAACACACTCGACCACACGCACGCGCACACACACATACACTTTTGCGCAATTCTTCCGACTTTTTTATAATTTTTACTAAAATCGTGACAATTAAAAAAATCTGAAAAATTGAACAAAATCGTAAAAATTGTAAAAAAAATGGAAAAAATTGGTTAATAACACTCGACCACACTCACACACAGAAATACACAATTTTCTGCAATTCTTACAATTTTTTTCAGTTTTTACGAAAAATCGTATAATTTAAAAAAAATTAAAATCGCGAAAAACACTTGACATTCTATTTGCGACTTAATTTTCGAAGTTTTTGCCAATGTTAAAGGTTTATTTTTCAAACTCTTCAAAAATCTAACGATTTTTTTTACAATCTTAACGATTTATTTTTCGACCTTTTTGCAATCTTAACGGTGTTTTTGCAATCCTTACGATTTTTTGAAATCCTTAAAATATTTTCGCAATTTTTACGATCTTTTTGTCAATTTTTTGGTTTTTTCTTAAATTTTTACGAATTTTTCCAATTTTTCAATTTTTATTGTTTTTTTCAATTTATCCATTTTTTTTTAATTTATTATTCTTTTCAAAATGTTTGCGGGCGGAGCTAGGTGCACGGGGGAGGTGAGGACACTATGTACTTCAAGGAATCCTATGCTTTACGGTGCGTAAGCAAAGGCGATATGCATAGAAATTTATGCGGGGTTCTGATATTCAATAAAGAAGGATGATGTGGGAGGAAGAAAGGAAACTCCTCACGTGGAGGAATATATATACACTGCCGCGTATCAATAGTTTTTTTTGTTTTGTTTTTTTTTTTAGGAAAAATTGGAAAAAAATCGTAATTGAAAAAAATCGTAGAAATAGCGAAAAAGCACAGTCGACAATTTTTGTGCAACTCTAACGAATTTATTTGCGGTTTTTACGACAAATTGTAGCATTTAAAAAAAATCTTAGAAATAGCGAAAAACAAACTGCACCACACACTCAATACATTCATTTATTTCCTTACAACTTTTACGAAAAACATCTGCTGTATTCTTTTTTTCCGTGCAGTGCACTGCAGAACACAGGAGAGTGCGAATTGAATTCACTTGTAGGGTGTATAAAAGTAGAAAAGGTTTTGAAAGTATAGAGAAAATGATCAAATGATTTGAATCCTTGCAAAATTTCAAAATAGAACTTGATAAACTTCTAGGTAAAATTTGACAGGTTTAACGTTTTGTAAGAATTAAAGTCATGGCACCTAGGTTATTCTCTCTATGCTTTCAGAAAAATGTCTACTTCTATGCAATCTACAAGCCAATTCTATTTGAAATCTCCTGTGCTCCGCAGTGCACTGCACGGAACCAAAAGAACACAGCTTTTATAATTTTTATGAAAAATTAAAAAAAAAACCGAAAATTGCAACAAAATCGTAAAAATTGTAAAAAAAATGGGTTAATAACATACACCCACACACACACACACACACACGCACACACTATTTGCGCAATTTTTACGATTTACAAAATTACCGATTTTATTACAAACTCATCTACTTATTTTTCGCAGTTTTTGCAATGTTTTGGATTTAATTTTCAAACTTTTTGCAACTTTCAATTTTTTTACAATCTCAACGATTTATTTTTCGAACACTTGGCAATCTTAATGACATTTACGATTTATTTTTCGACGTTTTTGAAATCTTAATGATTTTTACGATTTATTTTTCGAACCTTTTGCAGTATTAACGATTTTTTCACAATCTTAACGTTTTTTACAATCCTAACGATTTATTCTTCGAACTTTTTGCAATATGGACGATTTTTTTGAAATATTTACGATTTATTTTTCGAACTTTTTGCAATCTTTACGATTTTTTGCAATCTTTACAATTGTTTTGTAATTTTTACGATCCATTTGCAATTTGTACGATTTTCTAATTTTTGCAATCTTAACGTTTTTTTCACAATCCTAGCGTTTTTTACAATCCTAGTGGTTTATTTGTCGAAATATTTGCAATCTTAACGATTTTTTTGAAATTTTTACGATTTATTTCTCGAGCCTTTTGAAATCTTAATGATTTTTACGATTTATTTTTCGAACCTTTTGCAGTATTAACGATTTTTTCACAATCTTAATGTTTTTTACAATCCTAACGATTTATTTTTCGAACTTTTTATTATTTTTACGATTTTTTTTCTTATTTTGTAAAATTTTTACGAATTTTTTCAATATTTCCAATTTTTTAATTTTTCCAATTTTTTTTCAATTTCCCCGACATGGTTTTTTTTTGCAATTTTTCCGACATTTTTTTTGTAATTTTTAAGACAGTTTTTTTTTTTCTATAGAGTAGAAGAATAGTTTGTGTGGGAAGAAATTTTCAACGGGGGAGGCATTAGGCAAAAATACATCGCGGTATGCCACTTGCATCGACCGACCCAAACCACCTTTTTCACCTATTATTATTTTGCTGAGCGCTGGATATGTTTACCAATAGGGCAACTCTTTCGTACGGATCCCATTCAAAAATTCGGTTTTAACTCTATATTTTGCACTGCCTGACAATGCGTCGACGGACACGCACTCGCACAGTGATTTCCTTCACTAAGGAATCGCGCGATCATATCATATGATAGCTTTGATATTATGCATTGCTAACCACCCACCCAACCCTTTTCAAACACCATCCCCACCCACCTAGGTATCCACACTCATGCCGGGCCGCACCGGCGGGCTCCCCCTAGTTAGAGCAAAAATCTTGTTTTAAAGTCGAATAAATTGAGTTTTTCGATACATTTTTCGCTTCTTGTTTTTGATGTGGAAGTACCTTATGGGTTTCGGACGCGAAAAATTGATATAATATAATTTATTTGTATTTAGTTTTTCGGGATCCGAGCGCACTCCCTGTTTGTCAAAATGATATGCGAGGTATTTCAACGATGGTCTACAAACTTTGCTTTTATCGATATTAATTTGTATGTTAGCTATCTTAAGCTTCCTGTATACGTAATCCTTAAAATGTTAATTGAAATTCTCCGATCGATGATAATGTTATGGAGGTATCATATTCAGCTGAATTTTGGAAGAGGCCATCCATTACCTTCTGCATCGTTTGTCCTTCATTGCTTAACCCAAATGGTAAAACCTATTATAATCTAGAGGTGGGAATCAGAAATGATATCTTTTCTTTGGATTCCTTAGCATGTGGGATTTTCCAAAAGGCACTTTCCAAGTTAATCGAGGATGCGTACTTGGTTTTATCTAGTCTGTCTGAAGTGGAATAAATGTACGGGAGGGGGTATGCACTGTGGCTTTGTGACTGCGTTTAACGGTCTACTGTCAAGTCATGAACGATGTTTTCCGTTCTTTTTTTCATGAGAACGACTGGCGAGCACATGGACCCACAGATGGCTCTACCACACCTAAGTCTATTATTCTCTGTAGCTCGTTGTTAAACCATTTTTGTATAACTGGTGGCACAGAATAGTATCGTTGTTTTATCTACTATGTGCTCTATTATGTTTATTATGCACATAGCGGAATTGAATTGGGTATTTGCTTCAGGGTAATTGAATTACGTAGTTTATTAGAGAGCCCTGATACACACAAATCGGGGCAATTTGAATGGCAACACGCATGTCTGATGTTTATTATGGATGTATAATTGCATTAATTGAAGCAAAGCGTCAGCAAGCGATGCAGATGATGATTTTCCAATTGTCACTTTTCATTTCCGCATTGGTTTTAGCTTGTCACTGTCTATCGTTGAATATGTGCTAAAACAAATTTTATATTTCTATCGAATAACACTTGGCGCTGTTATCAGGGTAACAGCAATTTTTGGCATATAGAATACCCCGAAATTACTCGCTTGTTTTTCGGGGTATTTAACAGAACACTCAGGTTATTTGGTGACACACACGGAGTAAAAGCAGGCTAATTTAATTAACTGTGTAAAATTACCCTATGTGCATCACAGGTATTAGATGTGTTCTACCCATGCCTCGTTCCAAACGTTCTTTAAATTTATCGACTATCCCAGGAAGTCTCATTTTTCCAGAATAAATTTATTTCTTTTCCGCCATTTTGAAAATTGTATAATGTCAAATTACTATCACCTCACCTGCCATAATTTTTCATAACATAAGTTCGCTGCCAGATGGCAGTAGGAATTACACGTGCTGGAAGAATGGTAGTGGAACTTACATGCAAACTGTACTAACTCGTGTAACCTCCGGGTAAATGTCATAAAAGGAGCCACATTCAGAATGTTCACTTAAGTAAACAAAGTGCACCACAAAAAGTGAATATGAAGTGTGAATCTGAGAGAAAAAATTTGTTATGTTATATGCAGACTAAACGGAATGGAAAACACGAAGAAACGCACCAATGTTATTAGGAAGGCGGTGCCTAAATCGCCCAAATTCCGATCCATCTTCGATGAATAGAAAATGCGGTACACTATGACTTTGGAACTGTGAAAACAGGAGGTTTAGAGCCGACTGAACGAATTAGCGGCAAATACACCGACCTTAGCTTAATTGGAAAAACAACTGATCAGTGTAATAAAAACCACTTTGAACAAATTCATAAACCCTTTTCATCGCTGACTGAACGACAACGTCAAATAACCTATCAAATCTGTAGAATGCAACAGACGATGTAACTGCCCATCAAAAAAGCAGACAAGCGCCTCAAATCTCATACTGCAGAACATAAAATTAGTATTCAGACACCAAGCTCTATTAGACATAATATTGTGCAGTAGGAATAACCAAATTCATCCTTGTGTTATGTAAGGATATATCCTACAAAAACTTGTTGCGGTTTCTTTGCGAAAAAACCGTTTGACTTAATTTGTTGTTCTTTCTACCGTACTGCTTTAATTCCTCCCGGTAGCGACTGTAGTAGCTTTAGTGTGATAGTAGCTGCGTGGAGTAGCTATTGAAGCATAACTCCTGGTCTTAGTAGGGAGTAGCTTGTTAAAGCACAACTCCTGGTCTTAGTATGGACTAGTTTGTTAAAGCACATCTCCTGGTATTAGTATGGAGTAGCTTGCATAAGCATAACTCCTGGTATTAGTATGGAGTAGCTTGTTAAAGCACAACTCCTAATTAAAACAAACTGTTAGATGTTCACTAGACGACTCTCTCGACTCAATTCGACTGCACTTTATTTTTCAATTTCCTCGCTAATTTATACAAGAGTAATCTTATTAATACGGAAACTGTAAAATACTTCCGACCCAACATTTTTTATATAATAGTACAAAGTGTTAGGTCATTTGCATTTCATTTATTTCTGTTTATAAATAAATCGCGGCACTCGTCGCTTCCGTACATACATACATATATTTTCCTCTGACTAGAATCGTGCTGAATGTTGTGTTAGTACATTATCGGATTTGTTGTTACATACGTACATACATAAATCTTCCCAAACGCTACCCGCTTGTTGCTCGTTCATCGTGACATTCACGATTTACATACATACCTACATAAATATCAATTTCTTCATATACAAATGGTGAACGATCATTTGGTCACCTGGGTTCTACCGCTGGCGCAAGGTTATCGTATTACAACGTGCGAATTCTTGCGCGCAGGGTGTTGCGTCACTCGATCTACGTTAGTTATTTCCTCAACTTGTTAAGTAATTGGGGAAGGTCAGTAACGAGTGGAATTATAATTCAATGAAAACGATCTAGGCATGTATGTTCATTGAAAAATGATGAAAATATGTATCATTGTGTTTGCTAGCATTTCTTTGATACTTGACGTAGGTATGTACATAAGTTACTATGCTTACTTAAAATTGTGGGTGGAGGTATGTATGTAACAAATCACCCCCTTTTAAAAAAATTTTATTATTCTTGGAAGAGGAATAATGCATTGGAACATGGTTCGAGAAATAAGCATTTACTGATTTTATATGTATTTATATACACATTCGTGGAGGGACACGATATCAAGCAGCGACTAGTCGCATCGCTTCTCCTGTTGAGCAGTCGGAAAACTAGTAAAGACCTACTTTGTGGGGCAGAAGTTGGTTGGTGGAATCGACAGCCCCGAAGTCATCATCCAATTAGGTCAGTTACAGAGAAATAATAGCAGTCTTGTTATATATGGAAGTGTAGGAAAAAATGACTGCGCAGTTACTATCGATCAAGATCAATTATTAGAGCAGCTCTTGTTAATAACAACTGGCTTCACAACACCACCAAATATCCAATAAGAACAGCAACTGGAGCAGCAGCACAGGTGTTTGGAGAAATAAGTTTAGATGTTCAACTAGGCGAACTGCTATTTCCTCACACTTTCCTGGTTTCAGACATAATGGATGACTGCATTCTTGGAATAGACTTCATGACCACATACAAAATAAATCTGAATGTCGGAGAGCGGATTCTCAAATATGGCAATATAGAAATTCCTATGAGACTAGGACAAGGAGCAGATTATCCTGCTAAAGTAAGGACGATGGTCTGCGAAAATATTACTCTTTCGCCATGTTCCGAGACACTAATATGGACAAAGCTTACTGATGACATCGGGACCTGCCGATTCTATCTGGTGGAGCCTAACCCCACAAAAGTTACATCGAACATCATCGTTGGCAAGACTTTAGTGAAGGCAGAAGGTGCAACATTAATACCAGTCAAAGTGCTTAACACATACGAAAATGAGGTACATCTAAAAGAAGGTGCTATAATTGGAAATTGTGAACCCGTTTACCAAATCGTCATTTTGGATAATGGTAGTAATGTCAAGGAGACAAAAACTATACCAGCTACTACTCAACAGGTTCAGAAACTTCTTTCGTCCAGTGCCTTAAGTGAACAACAACACAACGATGCCAAAGAGGTGATCGATGAATTTTCGGAATTATTTGCAATAAATGGTGATGACTATGGTAAAACAAATCTTGTCCAGCATCGGATCAATACAGGAGATTCCAGGCCTATTCGACAGACACCACGAAGATTGCTATTAGCCAAACAACCAGAAGTTGCAGACATGATGAACTCCATGAAGAAATAAGGCATAATAGAAGAATCTAACAGCCCTTGGACATCGCCGGTTGTTCTGGTTAGGAAAAAGGATGGCAGCACCCGATTCTGTGTAGACTACCGCCAACTAAATAACGTGACGAGAAAATATAGCCAAGATTGCCAAGGATTTATGACACATAGGATACCCTTTCCGGAGCGCAATGGTTTTCCACGCTGGATTTGAAGAGTGGTTACTGGCAAGTGGAAATACATCCCGAGAACCTAGAGAAAACTGCTTTCTCAGTTGGCAGTGGCTTATGGCAATTCAAAGTAATGCCATTTGGGTTATGTAATGCTCCAGCCACATTCGAATGACTAATGGAATGTGTTCTACGTGGTTTAACCTGGAAAACATGTCTTGTCTATGTCGATGACATAATAGTAATCGGAAGGACATTCATGGAACATAAAAGCAACTTACGGGACGTACTTCAAAGACTCAAAGATGCAAAATTGAAGCTCAGTGCGAGTAAATGTGCTCTATTCAAAAATGAAGTTAAATATTTAGGGCACATAGTTTCATCAGAAGGAGTGAGAACCGATCCAGAGAAGATAGAAGCCGTCAAAAATTGGCCAGCACCAAAGGACAAACATCAATTACGGAGTTTTCTTGGTTTAGCTACCTACTACAGGCGATTCGTGAAAGGTTTTGCAGATATACCAAGAAGCCTACATCAACTTACCGAAAAGGGAAAGCCGTTCATATGGTCGGATAAATGCAACGAAAGTTTTGAAAATTTCAAGCAACAGCTCTGTGAAGCGCCAGTACTTCACTATCCAAAGCTGGGAAAAACATTTATATTAGACACGGATGCCAGCAATGAAGGTATTGGTGCAGTGCTTTCTCAGGGGGAGAATGGTCAAGAAGTTCCAGTAGCTTACTATAGCAAAGCGCTTTCAAAGTCAGAGAAAAATTATTGTGCTACAAGAAAAGAGCTACTTGCCATTGTAAGTTCAACAAAGCATTTTCATAAATATCTCCACGGGCAGAAATTCATACTTCGCACCGACCATGCAGCGCTTAAATGGCTTCTGCAGTTTAAGAATCCTGAAAGACAAGTGGCGAGATGGATAGAGCGACTCCAGGCTTAGGATTTTGAAATACAACACCGAAGAGGTCGTATCCATGGAAATGCAGACGCCCCTTTCACGACGTCCATGCAAGCTTGAATGCAAACATTACGCCCGGGTAGAAGAAAAAGAAACAACAGCAAATATACAGTTGGTAACCGTGGAACCAAATACAGGTTGGGGCAACGAGGACCTGCGAACAGCACAACTAGAAGATCGGGACATTTCACCTATTCTTGCTTGGAAAGAAGACAAGGAAAGACCAGACTGGAAAGATATTTCGGAACGGAGTGAGAAACTGAAAAGTTACTGGGCTCAATGCAACTCCCTTCATGTTGAATGTGGTATATTAGTGGCCAAACTTTTCGAATGCAGATAGTCGTGCCGGCAGCAAACGTCAAAGATGTTCTAGAAGAAATGCACGGTGGAACCTCTGGAGGACATTTGGGAGTGAACAAAACCATTTCCAAAATACGGGAAAGGTTTTATTTGTTACATATGCGAGAAGATGTGGAGGAGTGGTGCCGCAGATGCACAGTCTGCGCTGCTTGCAAAGGGCCGCAATACAGAAGCAGAGGAGAAACGGATGGCGGTAATCGTTATATATTAGTTGTCATTGACTATTTCAGTAAATGGCCTGAAGCTTATGCAATCCCTAATCAAGAGGTAACCACAGTTGCGGAACAAATAATAACGAATTGGGTCAGTAGGTTTGGAGTGCCTCACGAACTTCATTCGGACCAAGGACCGAACTTCGAATCGCGGACTTTTCAGGAGATGTGTAAAATGTTGGGAATAAGAAAAACTAGAACAACTCCTCTACACCCACAATCTGATTTCATGGTAGAGCGCTTCAACAGAACATTGATCGAGCATCTAAAGAAAGTAGTTGACTATCATCAACGCGATTGGGATCGACATATTCCTATATCAGCCGTTCATAGTACTACCGGACAAACCCCAGCTAAAGTCATATTCGGAAGGGAGATGCGATTACCTAGCAACCTCAAATTCGGTACCCCGCGAGTTGAGCAAAAGTTACCAGAAGACTACGTATCGGAGCTCAAACAACAATTAGCTGATGTACACGAGGCCACGAGGACGAAATTAGCAACAAATACTGATCGTATGAAGACCCGCTATGACTTACGCGCTAATTCCGCAGGGACGTTCTCCAAAATTGCAACAACACTGGGAAGGACCATATTCAGTAGTAACTAGAATTAATGACGTGGTATACAGGATTCAGCGTGGCACAAGAGGCAAGCACAAAATTGTTCATTTGGACCGCTTGTGTCAATACTACGAGCATCAAGACCGTGGACCACCTGCTGTTCGGGACGAAAAAGTTTAAGAATGGTCAGTGTTACGTGCAATAGAAAGAGACAACTGGTGACATCTACTGGCATTGGAGAGTAAACAACTTCAGGTTCGGGGAATCGATTATGAAATCACAGGAAAGTTCAGGAATAGAACAATTAGAATAGTCAAGAAGCTTTTGGAATAGAACACTCCAGAATAATCCGGAGAATTTCTAGGGTATAAATATAACAGTTGTCATCGCCAGAAAAAGAGTGTTGTCTTAGACGTTGCAGTGTTAAGAAGTGAAAGTAATAAAGAAGCGAAGGTTTAGTAATTAGATTGCGATAATTGAAAGTACAGTGTTAGCGATAATTAGAGTTGAGTTGATTAAATGAATGTTTGCGAACTTTATATGATTTAAGTGTAATAAAGAACTTATATATTAATTATTTAATATTGTGTTTTAAATAACGAACCAAAGGCCACGCTCGCAACATTATTACCTTTCATCCGCCGTTACATTATATACAGCGCCCTGTTTTTTTTTATATCCTGGAACAATTAAGCAAATTTTTCTCTTTAAATTATTTCCAATCACTTAGATTTCCTAGAAGTCATTTAGGAGGAACTAATCAAATAAGATAGCATGGTTTGCTTAAATTGTTTCTAATCAGATTCGTTTCTCATTTATATTGAGAATTTTACGAATGGATGAAATGATTTAATTTTAACGGGAATTATAGCAATTGTGTAAGTCCCGTTCTAAATACAAAAGCAATATATATTATTGTCCCGTCCCTCATTTACTGAATTATTTTCAAAAATTTTGCGGGCGGAGCAAAGTGTACGGGGGAGTTACGGGCCCTGCGTATTTCAAGGAATCATTTGCTTTACGGCGTGAGTGCAAAGACGATATTCAAAGACTTTATGCGGAGTTCTGATATTGAATCAAGATTAGATTGAAGGATGATGTGAGAGGAAGAAAGGAAACTCCCAACTTTTAGGGATATATTTACACTGCCGCGCATGAATGAACTAATTTTTTGTTTGTCTTTTTTTTTAGAAAAAATGGAAAAAATCGGAATAATTAGAAAAATCGTACATATCACAAATAAATCACAATAATTCGAAATATCGCACACATCTTAAATAAATCGTAATAATTGGTAAAATCTTCTATTACAACTATTATTACTCCGTTGTTATGTGAATGCATAGAAATTTATGCGGCGTTCTGCCAAATATATACATCGGGATGAAATGTGGGTCAGAGAATATGTGAAGAAGTTTTTGGTGGAGAAGTTTTTGTGGAAGTAACTATGCACGGGGGAGGTACTGTCGTGTAAATACATTGGTACGTGAATTGTTTTTTTCTTTTTTAGAAAACTTGAAAAAAAATCGTAAAAATTTATAAAATTCGAGAAAATTTGGAAAAAGTTAGAAAAGTTGGAAAACAATGGGAAAAATTGCAAAAAAATCAGAAAAATTGGAAAAAATGAGAAAAACCGCGAAAATTGGAAATAGGTCGGAAAAATATAAAAAAATGCGAAATTGGAAATAAATTAGTAAAAGTGGAAAAAATTTATAAAAATTACAAAAAATAATAAAAATTGCAACAAATCGTAAAAATTACAAAAAATAATAAAAATTGCACCAAATCGTAAAAATTGCAAAAAAAAATGCAAAACACAATTCACCACACACACACGCACAATTTTTTGCAATTCTTTCGATGTTGTTTCAATTTTAACGAAACATTGTAGCAGTTAACAAAATCAAAAAATTGTAGAAATAGCGAAACACACACAAACTTTTGTGCAATTCTTTCGAATTTCTTTACAATTTTTATAATAAAGTGTACCATTAAAAAAAATTGTGGAAAAAACGGAAAACACATCCAACTGCACTCACACGCACACTTAATTTTTGTGCAATTCTAACATGTTTTTTTTTTCAATTTTTAGGACAAATTGTAGCATTTAAAAATATTGTAGAAATACCAAAAAACACACTCGACCACACGCACGCGCACACACACATACAATTTTGCGCAATTCTTCCGAACTTTTTTATAATTTTTACTAAAATAGTGGCAATTAACAAAATCTGAAAAATTGAACAAAATCGTAAAAATTGTAAAAAAATGGAAAAAATTGGTTAATAACACTCGACCACACTCACACACAGAAATACACAATTTTCTGCAATTATTACAATTTTTTTCAGTTTTTACGAAAAATCGTATAATTTAAAAAAAATTAAAATCGCGAAAAACACTTGACCACATATACACATTCTATTAGCGACTTATTTTTTGAATTTTTTGCCAATGTTAAAGATTTATTTTTCAAACTCTTTGCAATCTAACGATTTTTTTTACAATCTTAACGATTTATTTTTCGAACATTGTGCGATCTTAACGGTGTTTTTGCAATCCTTACGATTTTTTGAAATCCTTAAAATATTTTCGCAATTTTTACGATTTTCCGAATTTTTGCAATCTTAACGATTTGATTTTTCTTACAATTTTTACGATCTTTTTGTCAATTTTTTGGTTTTTTTTAAAATTTTTAAGAATTTTTCCAATTTTTCAATTTTTATTGTTTTTTTTCAATTTATCCATTTTTTTTTAATTTATTATTCTTTTCAAAATGTTTGCGGGCGGAGCTAGGTGCACGGGGGAGGTGAGGACACTATGTACTTCAAGGAATCCTATGCTTTACGGTGCGAAAGCAAAGACGATATGCATAGAAATTTATGCAGGGTTCTGATATTCAATAAAGAAGGATGATGTGGGAGGAAGAAAGGAAACTCCTCACGTGGAGGAATATATATACACTGCCGCGTATCAATAGTTTTTGTTTTGTTTTTTTTTTAGGAAAAATTGGAAAAAAATCGTAATTGAAAAAAATCGTAGAAATAGCGAAAAAGCACAGTCGACAATTTTTGTGCAACTCTAACGAATTTATTTTCGGTTTTTACGACTAATTGTAGCATTTAAAAAAAAATCTTAGAAATAGCGAAAAACAAACTGCACCACACACTCAATACATTCATTTATTTCCTTACAACTTTTACGAAAAACATCTGCTGTATTCTTTTTTTCCGTGCAGTGCACTGCAGAACACAGGAGAGTGCGAATTGAATTCACTTGTAGGGTGTATAAAAGTAGAAAAGGTTTTGAAAGTATAGAGAAAATGATCAAATGATTTGAATCCTTGCAAAATTTCAAAATAGAACTTGATAAACTTCGGGGTAAAATTTGACAGGTTTAACGTTTTGTAAGAATTAAAGTCATGGCACCTAGGTTATTCTCTGTATGCTTTCAGAAAAATTTCTACTTCTATGCACTCTACAATCCAATTCTATACGAAATCTCCTGTGCTCCGCAGTGCACTTCACGGAACCAAAAGAACACAGCTTTTATAATTTTTATGAAAAATTAAAAAAAAACCGAAAATTGCAACAAAATCGTAAAAATTGTAAAAAAAAAATGGGTTAATAACATACACGCACACACACACACAAAAACACACACGTCCACACACGGCCACACACGCACAGAATAAATTGAGTTTTTCGATACATTTTTCGCTTCTTGTTTTTGATGTGGAAGTACCTTATGGGTTTCGGACGCGAAAAATTTATATAATATAATTTATTTGTATTTAGTTTTTCGGGATCCGAGCGCACTCCCTGTTTGTCAAAATGATATGCGAGGTATTTCAACGCTGGTCTACAAACTTGGCTTTTATCGATATTAATTTTTATGTTAGCTATCTTAAGCTTCCTGTATACGTAATCCTTAAAATGTTAATTGAAATTCTCCGATCGATGATAATGTTATGGAGGTATCATATTCAGCTGAATTTTGGAAGAGGCCATCCATTACCTTCTGCATCGTTTGCCCTTCATTGCTTAACCCAAATGGTAAAACCTATTATAATCTAGAGGTGGGAATCACAAATGATATCTTTTCTTTGGATTCCTTAGCATGTGGGATTTTCCAAAAGGCACTTTCCAAGTTAATCGAGGATGCGTACTTGGTTTTATCTAGTCTGTCTGAAATGGAATAAATATACGGGAGGGGGTATGCACTGTGGTTTTGTGACTGCGTTTAACGGTCTACTGTCAAGTCATGAACGATGTTTTCCGTTCTTTTTTTTTCATGAGAACGACTGGCGAGCACATGGACCCACAGATGGCTCTACCACACCTAAGTCTATTATTCTCTGTAGCTCGTTGTTAAATCATTTTTGTATAACTGGTGGCACAGAATAGTATCGTTGTTTTATCTACTATGTGCTCTATTATGTTTATTATGCACATAGCGGAATTGAGTTGGGTATTTGCTTCAGGGTAATTGAATTACGTAGTTAATTAGAGAGCCCTGATACACACAAATCGGGGCAATTTGAATGGCAACACGCATGTCTGATGTTTATCTGGATGTATAATTGCATTAATTGAGGCAAAGCGTCAGCAAGCGATAAAGATGATTTTCCAATTGTCACTTTTCATTTCCGCATTGATTTTGGCTTGTCACTGTCTATCGTTGAATATGTGCTAAAACAAATTTTATATTTCTATCGACTACCACTTGGCGCTGTTATCAGGGTAACAGCAATTTTTGGCATATAGAATACCCCGTAATTACTCGCTTGGTTTTCGGGGTATTTGCCAGAACACTCAGGTTATTTGGTGACACACACGGAGTAAAATCAGGCTAATTTAATTAACTGTGTAAAATTACCCTATGTGCATCACAGGTATTAGATGTGTTCTACCCATGCCTCGTTCCAAACGTTCTTTAAATTTATCGACTACCCCAGGAAATCTCATTTTTCCAGAATAAATTTATTTCTTTTCCGCCATTTTGAAAATTGTATAATGTCAAATTACTATCACCTCACCTGCCATAGTTTTTCATAACATAAGTTCGCTGCCAGATGGCAGTAGGAATTACACGTGCTGGAAGAATGGTAGTGGAACTTGCATGCAAACTGTACTAACTCGTGTAACCTCCGGGTAAATGTCATAAAAGGAGCCACATTCAGAATGTTCACTTAAGTAAACAAAGTGCACCACAAAAAGTGAATATGAAGTGTGAATCTGAGAGAAAAAATTTGTTATGTTATATGCAGACTAAACGGAATGGAAAACACGAAGAAACGCACCAATGTTATTAGGAAGGCGGTGCCTAAATGGCCCAAATTCCGATCCATCTTCGATGAATAGAAAATGCGATACACTATGACTTTGGTACTGTGAAAACTGAAAACTGAACGAATTAGAGGCAAATACACCGACCTTAGCTGAATTGGAAAAACAACTGATCAGTGTAATAAAAACCACTTTGAACAAATTCATAAACCCTTTTCATCGCTGACTGAACGACAACGTCAAATAACCTATCAAATCTGCAGAATGTAACAGACGATATAACTGCCCATCAAAAAAGGGAGACAACCGTCCCAAATCTCATACTGCAGAACACAAAATTAGTATTCAGACACCAAGCTCTATTAGACATAATATTGTGCAGTAGGAATAACCAAATTCATCCTTGTGTTATGTAAGGATATATCCTACAAAAACTTGTTGCGGTTTCTTTGCGAAAAAACCGTTTGACTTAATTTGTTGTTCTTTCTACCGTACTGCTTTAATTCCTCCCGGTAGCGACTGTAGTAGCTTTAGTGTGATAGTAGCTGCGTGGAGTAGCTATTGAAGCATAACTCCTGGTCTTAGTAGGGAGTAGCTTGTTAAAGCACAACTCCTGGTCTTAGTATGGACTAGCTTGTTAAAGCACATCTCCTGGTATTAGTATGGAGTAGCTTGCATAAGCATAACTCCTGGTATTAGTATGGAGTAGCTTGTTAAAGCACAACTCCTAATTAAAACAAACTGTTAGATGTTCACTAGACGACTCTCTCGACTCAATTCGACTGCACTTTATTTTTCAATTTCCTCGCTAATTTATACAAGAGTAATCTTATTAATACGGAAACTGTAAAATACTTCCGACCCAACATTTTTTATATAATAGTACAAAGTGTTAGGTCATTTGCATTTCATTTATTTCTGTTTATAAATAAATCGCGGCACTCGTCGCTTCCGTACATACATACATATATTTTCCTCTGACTAGAATCGTGCTGAATGATGTGTTAGTACATTATCGGATTTGTTGTTACATACGTACATACATAAATCTTCCCAAACGCTACCCGCTTGTTGCTCGTTCATCGTGAAATTCACGATTTACATACATACCTACATAAATATCAATTTCTTCATATACAAATGGTGAACGATCATTTGGTCACCTGGGTTCTACCGCTGGCGCAAGGTTATCGTATTACAACGTGCGAATTCTTGCGCGCAGGGTATTGCGTCACTCGATCTACCTTAGTTATTTCCTCAACTTGTTAAGTAATTGGGGAAGATCAGTAACGAGTGGAATTATAATTCAATGAAAACGATCTAGGCATGTATGTTCATTGAAAAATGATGAAAATATGTATCATTGCGTTTGCGCTAGCATTTCTTTGATAATTGACGTAGGTATGTACATAAGTTACTATGCTTACTTAAAATTGTGGGTGGAGGTATGTATGTAACAAATCACCCCCTTTTAAAAAAAAATTATTATTCTTGGAAGAGGAATAATGCATTGGAACATGGTTCGAGAAATAAGCATTTACTGATTTTATATGTATGTATATACATAATGTCGAGTGCCGGTATAAGTAATACTACCATAATTGACCTATCTCATCATTTACAATTTTATATGTTATTTTTCTAGATTATTAGTATTACTGCTATGTTATATGTTCATTTCTATTACATGTGCATACTATATATATATTTCTTTTTAATAATTCCTACATATATACATTTATAATTATGGCTGTTTGACTTTTTGTATATGTGTGCACACATAATTTATTTTTACTTAAAAAATTTTGTATGTGTTTATATATACTTTTTATAAAAAAAAATGTTTACGTGTGATAATACATATTTTTTCTTTTATATGTGTTTATACATATTCTGTTTTCATTTATTTACTTAAAAATACTTAAAAAAATGTAAGCTGGCTGGGTAGCACGGTATTTGTTTGCATCTTTTAATTCCGAACTATTGATTTGTGAGGTAGTTTTGTTTGCTGTTGTTAGTTCTTGGGTAGGTGTTAGTGAGGGTATTCGGGATTTGTTTGATCTTACGATTTCCGTTTGGAAAGTTTGTGAGATTTGCCTGACTTTGTTTGTCGAATGCGTCTCTTGTCGTGGGGTTGAAATTGGTAAATTGCGATTCTTTACATCTGCTGTGGGCACTTGATCTGAGACTTCCGTGGTTTCAATAGAAATTTGAGGGCGTGTCTCAGTGTCTAATTGGAGTTTTTGGTTATTGATTGTTACTATTTTAGGTGTTTCGACTATGACTATTCCTTTTCTTTTTCCTTATAACCTTACAGAGTTTCAGTATCTTAGTATCCTAGAACTATGTAGGTTTCTCCTGCATGAAGTCGTGATGTTCTGCATTGTGGGGAACGAAAAGAGCCATGAGTTTTTTCTAGTTAATTTGATTAGTTGCTGCGGTGCCTGAGTTTGGACTAGGTATTCGCAGTTACCAGTCTCATTGCAGTTTGGATCAACCTAAATTGGTCCGAAGCGGTAAACGTGCGAGACTGTGCAGAGAGTTGTACTATTTCAGGCTGAGGGCCAGTTTAGCTGACGATTAGTCACTATTCGTGAAATGGTTTCAGTCTTTTACCGATTCGTATGACCGTATTAACAGGCGTAAAAGCTTGTACCACGAGATATGGTCCTAGCCATATCTAGGAAAGCTTGTGTTTTTTTACCGGGATTTTTTAATAATACTTTATCTCCTGCTTTGAATGTTACCGGACGTGAGTGCATATGGGCATATGCTTTTTGTATTTTGTACCTAAGAAGGTGGTAGTAACTCTCGTGGTTGTAAATGGGCTCTGGCTCTCTTTCAAGATTAGAGGGAACATCTGCTGTGAATCCAAACAGACAGTCCATTGGCGTGAGCTTAGTGCCATCATGTGGGCTGTTATTGTATATAAAAGCCGCGGCTCTAAGGAATCGATCCCAAGCCTTTGGATTTTCAGACACAATAGCTCTTAAGTACTCTACTAGGGGTCTGTGTGCTCGTTCCAGTGCGCCGTTAGATTGCGGATGATAACCAGAAGTCTGCACTTTTTTCACTTCTAGGAGTTTACAGACACGTTAAAAAGATCGCTTAAGAAATTGGAGCCCTGATCAGTTACTAATTTTTTAGGAATGCGGTAGCGAGTAATTATTTCGTCGAAAAATATTCCTGCTACCGTTTCCGCTTCGCCCTTTTGGCAAGGCATAACAATCTACGAATTTAGTTAGATTATCCTGGAATGTCAAAATGTACTTATTTCCCGAATGGGTTTCTTCAAGAGGACCTACGATATCCAAATATACTTTTTCGAATGGCATTAGGGCAGTATCTGTTATGACCTTTGGCTTACGATACTCTGGGCTAGCCTTCATATTTTGGCATTCAGGGCACTTTCGAATATATTTCCTAATGGAACTGCGTATATTTCTCCACTTATATTTTTTCTTTATTTTTTTATAAGTTTTCATTACTCCTTGGTGACCACCAAACGCGGAGTCATGATAGTCCTTTAAAATTGCCTCGATTTCTTCAGAGTCTGAGATATTTTCCGGTAATGTTTGTCGGGAATTTATTAGATTTTGGTTCCTGGGTAATTCGCCGTGTTCAGATGTATTGCTTTCGGATTTGCTGCTATCAGTTGAGTCAATTTCGACTAATTCATCTTGGAGGTTCCGTGGATATTTTTGAGCTTTATGGGGAGTTTCTGGGTTTTGATTTTCCTCTTCAATATTATTTTGTGCCTACCTTATTTGAGCTCTCGTAACAGCATGGCAATGTGCTTGTTTAGTCTTTGAAGGTGGTGGTGATGTCAAATCAGTTTCGTCCATGTCGGAATCGGCTCGGTGATGTACCTGAGCTTCCACAATGAACGAATTGGGAGTTTCTTGGCTTAGGTGGGCAGGTATTCGACTAAGCGCGTCTGCATTAGTGTTATATTTTCCAGGCATATATTCAATTTTATAGTCAAACTCGGAGAGTTTATGGTAAAACCTGCCTAGTCTTTAGTTGGGTCTTTCACATTGAATACGCCTTTCAGCGGCTTGTGGTCGGTGTAGACCGTAAACGTTCTGCCCTGTAAATAACACTGACGTTCCTGGCGGCCCATACAATAGCGAGTAACTCTTTTTCTATTATGGAGTATTTTTGTTCCGCCTTATATATACTTCTACTTGCATACGCTATAGGCCTGCATTTACCTATTGTCCCTTGTCATAAAACAGTCCCAATGCCTAATTGCTAGCAACTGTTGTTAGATTAAAAGGATCGGTAAAATCTGGATACTTAAGTATAGGCGGATTTATAAGGGAATACTTACTCTCATTGAAGTCTTGGCACTTTTGCGTACAATTAAATTTGACGTCTTTCCGTAATAGATTTGTTGTTGGTCTGACTATATTTGAGAAATTAGGGATGAACTTTCGATAGTAGTTTGCCAATTCTCTTAAATTCATAATGCTCGTAAGCGGTACTAAACGCAGTTTTTGGTCTATGCCTTGGGTCAACCAGTACTTGGTGGTATCCGCTTGCAAGGTCAAGTGTAGTAAAATACCGGGAATGCCCAAGCTGATCCAGTATATCCTCTATCCTGGGTAATGGAAAGGCATCCCCTATCGATTCTCGTTAATTTTATGGATATCTACTAATACTCGCCAACGTTTATAGTCATCAGGCCCGGCTTTCTTCGGGACTACCAGCAACGGAGAATTCCACGGGCTTTTACTTATTTGGATTATGCCATTCTCTAACATATCCTTGATTTCCTCATTTATTACAGCCCGATGCGTTTCTGGAAGTCTATACATCTTTTGATTTATGGGTGGCTGATTGTGCAAAATGGGGATGGTATGCTTTATGGTATTAGTTCATGTTAGTTTATTTCCCTTTAGATAAAAAATATCATTATACTTGTAGCATAACTCAAGAATTGAATTTTTTTTTCGTGATTTTAATTTTCATCCAACAGTAATTCTTTGCGTAAAGTCTGTCTGGGTTATAGCTTTTAATATGGTTTACGTTTATTGAATATGGATTGGAGTTGAAATTTGTCTTATCACTTTTGAAGTTGTATTCTGTTTTGTTGTGTGCACGAGGGGAAGGTGGATCACCTTCTTTCTGATTACTTTGGGAATTTATATCGTCCAAAGGTATATTGAGAGGTTTAAAATTATAATGACTACTTGAAACTAGAGTAAGCTTTAATTTTCTTACGAATATGTGTTCAGTGTTTATGTTTAGAACGGATAATGGTATAAAACTTTTGTGAGGAGTAACTAAGCAATTTGCGACAAATACTCCTTTTATCTCTTGAGACATACAGATCATTTCTTGGTTCAATTTTAATGGAATGCCTAGTACAATTTGAGATCGAGGAGGTATTCTATTGGATCGCTGAAGTACTACTTCATATTGCCTCCCTTTATCTTCTTTTAAGGTGCTTGAAATGTCTTCCATTGGGAATAAGGAGTTTGTATTATCGGGTGCCCGTGAAACGGTAGTAGATTTAAATTGTTCCTCTATTTGATCCCTAGTTAGTTCATCTCCATCTTCTGTGGATGTTTCGAGAGGTACCGTGAAAACGATAGGGTTGGTTTCAGTGCGAGGAAACCGGAGCAATTTGTTAGGCCCTTCTATATTGCAATTTTTGCAAGAAAGTCATTACCTAACAACCCATCATGAGAGATTTGGGCGTTATCTTCTACAACCTGTAGATTGCACGGGAAACTGCAGCTTAGTAAAAAGTTGCCTCGGCAGTTACCCAATGTCTCTCCTTCTCTGTGTTTCGGCTTATTAATGGTAACTCTACCACTGATACGTTCTCCCTAATCTGCGGGTTTTTCAGCTGGAAGGACCCTAAAGTATTTTTCGATGTTGTATTTAATGTAGAGCCGGGGCTTTTTCGGTCGACAGTGTGCCGTTTCCCGATTTTGTAGGTAGCCTCCCATCGTTGCTTCTGTTGACAGGTGGGCACTGTATGACCTCTGCTTCCACTAAATTTACACATCTCTTGATTGTTAGATCTGTGTTCGTGATTTGGATTGCCCCACTGAGTGTTGTTGTTACTATTTAGGTGATTCCATGGTGCTTTGACATTTTGTTTACAATATTGGGCGTCATGGCCCTTTGTTCTGCACTTAATACAGAAGGGAGTATTTTACGTTTTAAACAATCATCATACTTATGTCCCTTGTATTTGCAATAACTGCAGGTGATCCGACCTAAAAGTAATTTTTGCTCTCCGTATGGTTTCTTGTCTGGATATTGAGTAGATGAGTTCTGGAATGCAGGTGGACTTGTTAAGCATTCTCTTGCCATACTGGCTTGAGTAGAGCACCAATTTTTTGTTTGATTTTTATCAGTATTAAAGGATACTGAAGATACCTTCATGACTCCAGAATACCACACTCAGTTTTTATATTAGGGCTTTCCTGTGTCAGTTGTGTAGGGGTATATATAGGATTTTATACTTTCTTGTATGGGATAACCATAAGCATTAGCAACATTTGAGGTATTTGGTCTAAAGAAATGGTCCATTTGAAAAGAGTTTGTAAGATGAGGTAAGTAGTTTATTGGTTGTGGAATGAAAAAGACACCCTGTTGCAACCTTTCCATGTCTAATGCTTTTTGAATGAGAGTCTCTACCGAGCTTTCATTTATTGTCAATATATAGGCGCTTAGATTGGGGTTATTTGCACCACTCTTTACCACATTAAAAATTTTAGCACCGTATTTGCTTTGTGCTGCCTCGTTACATTGTACTAAAAGTCTTTTTACTCTAGTAGTAAATGATTCTTGGGGATATTGTCGGCAAGTGAGTAGTTTGCTAATTAACTCATGATATGTTTCACGAGGTAAGTAAGTTCGATAAAGCAACTGCTCAACTTCTTCAAATTTCGTGAGTGTACTGGATGCTATTAATTGATATGCTAGACATTGTTGTACTTGCTTACAACAGCCTATGAAAGTTTGCAATTCTGTGAGGGTTTGAGAATTAATTTCTCCAGAGAACAAAGGCACCATTTATGCAGTAAGTTTAACTACTTTCTCATAATTTACAGGCATTTTGTTTGTCTTGTGTGGATGCTCAACCTAGGAAGTATTTTGTGTATTTATATCTAAATTTGGAGCGGTTAACAATTTTTCGGGTATTATAACGTCTAGACTGTGGGTTCTTATGAGGAAGTTAACCAAACTGTGTCTTCCAAAACGTTTACCTAATCGAAGTTCACGATAACAATTTACTCTTCTTTGGGGGTGAGCTTTGCTCTACTCTTGGGCTATTCGGAGGGCTTACGTTGTCGAATGAAAGCGAATTTATTGTTGCTTCAAAATCTAAGCAAGCAGGGCTTTGATCAGATTTGTGCATGAAAGCAGATATTTCTCGAAAAAGAGGTAGTCTTAACTAATTTTGTATATACGTATGTAAATGTGCCTGAATAATCTTGAGAGAAAAGTTTGACTTAAGATGTGCAGAATTTTTCTCGAAGAAAAAAAATCGATAATTTACCTAAATTTTATGTACATATATATACATACATGCTTGAATATTTATCAAAACGAGAAGAGACAAAAAATTTGATTGAAGATGTATTACACTGATCTTATTTATTATGTATTGTATAGTAGTATATTGATTTTATAGTGAAGTTCTGCCAATCGTTGAATTTGGATTGAAACTTAATTAGTGCTTAATATATGTATGTAGTTTCAGAAATGCTTTGATGTCTGTCCAAAGTGTGGATTTGACGTCTTCTTAGGATCTGAGCTGATAAATTTCCTTAGAAGTATATTCTCTTATTTTTGTTGTAGTTGTTGACTGGTTGAATTAAATCAGAAACAAACAAATTAAATCAGAAGTGCATTTGTTGTTACATACGTACATACATAAATGTTGCCAAACGCTAACCGCTTGTTGCTCGTTCATCGTGACATTCATGATTTACATACATACCTACATAAATATCAATTTCTTCATATACAAATGGTGAACGATCATTTGGTCACCTGGGTTCTACCGCTGGCGCAAGGTTATCGTATTACAACGTGCGAATTCTTGCGCGCAGGGTATTGCGTCACTCGATCTACCTTAGTTATTTCCTCAACTTGTTAAGTAATTGGGGAAGGTCAGTAACGAGTGGAATTATAATTCAATGAAAACGACGTAGGCATGTATGTTCATTGAAAAATGATGAAAATATATATGTTTGCGTTTGCTAGCATTTCTTTGATAATTGACGTAGGTATGTACATAAGTTACTATGCTTACTTAAAATTGTGGGTGGAGGTATGAATGTAAAACTTTTGATTTCCCCAAATCTTCCACTAGATATTCATCCCAATTTGTATCCATATTTGCCACTACCAAATATATTGTTCTGGCACTTAAGCGAAGGCAGAAACCCTCCGCTGACAACATCTTCATGGAACCGGTTCGCACAGACCCACAAAAAAAAGTATTCTCAGGGTCTCCCCAGATCAAAATCTATGCAAATATTGTAAACCCACTGAAAGCAAATTAGCAAGTAAGAAACAGATAACACGTTTCCGGAAACTTTAAATTAAAACGGATATACAGAATAAGAGAAAATACTAATATTGGAGTAAAATAAAAGCACTAATCTACCTTGGAAAGGCAGTAATAAACAACTTTCACCATTTTTATTATGACCGCGTGGCGGACGAAGTCGTCCTATATCCTCAATTTGGTTGCTCAAAAACGCCATTAGTTTTTCGAGTATGTATACAATTTTTCAATTAAGCATGAAATTAGCACATAAATTCTAAGCGAATTAAAACTATTTTAAAAGCATTTTCAATATCGCAGGGTGGAGGAAAACATTTTCCTGCGGGAGGAGCAGGTTTTGTTTTTTAATGATTTGAGATTTCCCAAAGAATTAGCACATATTTACTTACTTTGTTGGAAGAGTTTATAATAAGGCGCAGTGTAGCTTTGCGTCGGGATGCACCCCGCATTTTGAATATTTCAAAGCTGCATTAAACTTTTCAGTTCCGACACATTATTAGCACATAATTGTTTCATGTTTTTTGTTTCCGGGTCGTGTTAGGTTCCTTAGTTAGATGGAGCCGGCATAATAAGAATCACCACGCTTATTGGTCTTGAGATACAGTTGTAACGAACTATTTGATTCATTCATAAGTAAATATTTAGTTTTATTTTACTTTCTTCTAAAACTGAATACAGTCCGGACCTTACGTTACTAAATACAATCCCGATTTCTCATATGTTCCCAGTTACATATGACCCGCCATTCAGCAAAGCTTTAAGAGAAGCTTTATAGCTTTCAAGCTCTTCTATGGTATATGAGTTTCAGCAGCAAAAGTTCTGAGCCACAGTCTGTTTCCGTACTCAACCGAGTAAGGTTCTCTCGGTACTGTGCCATATGGCTGTAGTTGGCTTCCAACCTTACCTCTTGAGCAGTTGCCTTCCGTATGGCTCTAGCTATGTTCTTATATAGCTTTTTCTCCAGCTGCCATGCCGTGTGGTATATTCCATATAACTTTTTTTCTTCATCTGCCGTGTCGTATGGGTATGGATGGGTATGGCTGTAGTTATGTACATTCCCATACCAATACCCTCCAGCTTCCGTGCCGTATTGGCTGTAGCTGTTTCCCTACTGAATGTTCTATCTTGCTGCCGTGCGTTATTATGACCCAGAAATCCATATGCATCAATCTTTAATATTGCGCGTGGCTATTCACAAATCTGCCAAAATATCTTGTTACGAATATTATAAATAGCCGAAATACCCGTCATTAAGGCGGCAGCAACGTTCAACCTCATGTCAACCATTCATTGCCGTACAATCAAATTTGATAAGCAAACTTCGAATTGCCAATGTATTAAGAATCACTTTCCTGCTTTAGTTCAGGGCTATTTAGTTAGGTAGTTAGTATCTCGCATATTGAGTAGTTAGAATCTTAAGCTTGAAATCTTCTTCATAGATAAACTTAATACGTGCCCCGGCTTCGGTCATGTCAAACAACGGTTGCAAATCGAACATTTACAGATTTTTCTTTTGCAAACACATACAGGTTAGCGAGTAAACATATTTAAAATTAGCAATCCACAGTATATAAATAAATTAGGACAGATAATGCTGGCGTGTAAAGTTTAGAGTAAATCCTAAAGGCACTTTCTCATCAAAAACAAGAACCTAAAAAATGTAAACCGAAAAACTCACTTTATTCCACTTTAAAACAAAATTGTTGTTCCAATGATTAATATAATTGTGGGAAACAGAATAAACTAACAGTTGTACTAATAAAATGGCATATTTATCTCCAAGTTTTAAGAAAAAAAAATGTATGTTTCATGGGCCGATTTTTTTGGCCGAAAGGTTTTGTGGCCGATAAGCATAAAAAGTTTTGTTAAAAATCTGAAATAAATATACTATTTTCTCAGTAAAATTCATAGTTTATTCTATTTCCCTGTTAATTATTGGAGCCAAAAATCTTCTTTAAAAGTGGAAAAAATTTAATATTTCGGTTCTTGTTTTTATTTGAAAGTTCCTTAAGCGCTATAGTAATAGAGAAATGTGAACAAAACTAGTTTTGTAAAGGTAAATGAATTTTTTTCCACTCAGGAATCATTTGCCACACAGTTATTGCAACTAATTAATAATATAAATGACTACTTACCTTCTCTGCGTTAGTCTTGCAAAGTTGATATTGTGGAATTAAGTTTTTTCGATAATAAATGATTGCCAAATATGCCCAGGATATACTATTAAAAGGATTGATATTGTACACTACTTTGAAGCAACTTTCCGCATTTTCATAACATTGAGACTGTAAGTACAAAATTTTCAAATTATTATAAATAATATTGTGTGAAAATATAAAGTGCTTAAAAAGCTCGTTATGTGAAATTCGTGAAAGTTTCTGTTCTAGGTTTGATTTATAATTTGGTAATATATCAAATCAAAATGCCGCCGTGAAGAATATGTACCTACATAGACCTAGCTCTCAAATAGTCAGCGAACACCAATAGATTTACATTTAGATTTCAGACTCTCCAATGTCTGGTAGCGTGTATCAATTTGTATTATCCACAATGCATAGTCAACTACGTCTGTCAGTAGTAAGCAATACGACCAGATTTATGGGTATTTGTTTAGAACTAGGACGGATTGAATAATCAAAAAACGATGATTGTTCTAATGCGCATTAAAAACTAAAAACTTAATTTCAAGTGTTTTCTTGATTTGTCGATGAAATAGCTTCACTGCCACTAATATAGTGCTGATATAATAACTTCAAAATTTGTTGTTATAAGATATTAAATGTTGATGAATAAAGTCATTGAGTTGATTGACATCATAAGAAATATTAATGTAATTTTATATGACATATAATAATGCAATGCAATCCTGCGTCATGTATTTTTCAAATTATAGACATTTCTTTTGTTTTCGAAAAAATGTACACCTTGTGATGGTTTTTTAGCTCCTGTTGCTACAAATCATTACTTTTTTTCAATTTTATTTTTCTTGTGTAATCCCGAATAGTGCTTATATAACCTGCTGCTTTAAATTCTAAGCCTACTGCTCCAGCTTGGAAGAAAATGTCACATTTTGCCGAACCAAGAATAGAAAATTAATATTTCACCCAACTTTAACTGACTGTAATGAAAAAAAAATGTACTACGCCAGTTTAACAAGTAACTTTAAAAGTTAACGCATTTCATAAGGATTCTAAAATGGTATAACACTTGCTACAATATTTCTTTGATTACGGGAAAAAAAATTTCTTCAAGAAACCCAAATTTCTTTTCACCTACTAAAAATGTTTCTGTGTACCCAAAGCTTGCCGTAAGACCGTAACTTTAAGCTTCTAGTTTGACTGAGACGAAGAGTCATTATATGAAGTGTGAGTGAGACAGATAGTGACGCTTTCAAGTTAGAGATCCTAACTTTTTGTTGAATTTAGGACAAATTTTCCTTAAGTTTAAAATTAAACACCAATTATTTGGATGCTAAGATTTATTATTTACAAAAGTTGTTCAAACTGCCTTCCTTCAGCTGAAATACAAGTTCGACATCTTCTTAAAAAGGATCGGGTTATCAGACGGGAAAATCTTCCATTGATGACAAATTCAACTGCTTCCGTAATTTTGGAGCTCTTGTTTTTGTAAAATTCGGTGAGCTATACTTTTAGGCACTTACATTTATCATCACACCAAGTGCAAATAAACTATAATTACAATCATAAACACAACAGACCTATGAATACAAATTACAAGATGTGTAGCTTTTCATATTTACGATAAAACAAAGTTTGCAAATGATGACTTTCACTTAGAATAAGGACTGAATAGTTACAAAGAAAAATTAGAATGGGTGCCGGACCGTGAAACCACGGACAACGAAAAGCCACGCGGCATATTTGTATATATACAAGAGTAAGAGCACCCATTAGCTTAAGTATATGAGGCCAGGAAGCCCCCCCCCCCCCCCCTCAGATTGCGGACTGACCAACCAATCTGGAAATTATGACAATTCCCAAAAAATGCTCATTAATTCGTACAATCTTAGACCTAATTAAATTGAATCCGTTCGGATCAGAATCGAAAAGGCTTTAACGAGTTCTTTTCTTCAAGAAAACGTATTAAATCTTTTTAAAAATTTTAAAAACTATTCTGAGATTGCTCTGACTCCACTGCTGATTTTTGAGAAAAGAGTGATACAGAGCAGAAATTATGACGAACTATTTTGACAGTTTGTGCGAAAATTGTAATTGATAACGTTTGATATTAATAAAATTTTGAAAATTTCGTATAACTTGCTTTAATTTTCCGGAAGAAAGCTTTTTAAGCATTTTCGATTCTAATCGCAACGGATTCAGTAACAAGGCTGATTATCTTTATAAGAAAGAAATATTTCCTGTGGAAATAAAAACTTCAATAATATTCTTCTTACGTTACATTATGGAATAAAACTATATTAGCACTCTAGACAATAAATACTTTGAGAAACCGAGAAATTCACAGAAAAACATTAAATTTGTCTAGAACCTAGGCGACTCTCGAAAAGGAGAAGGCAACCGGAGAGATCAAAAGACTTTCTGATAAAGTCCACTCTAGGAAAAAGTAATTTAGTAGACTTTGCATCAGATATAAGGCCAAGGCCATCCGAATATTGGAAGACACATATTTACAACCATGTAGTAGACAATATTATCACTAACTTCAAAATATGTTTGAAAGTCTACCTTTGGCACAGTCAGTTGACTCATTTATAAAGTTGTACCTGAAACATGGAGAGCCATTTGCAGAAAATTATAAAAATGTTTTCAATGTAGATATTTCCACCTTACAGGCTGAAACAAAAATAATAAACAATATGTTCCAAAAGAAGAGCATTGTAGTAAATTTGGAAAGATTGAAAACAGAAATTAATAAAGACTTCTGCCCAAATTTATACAAGTAGCTGCAAGCAGCTTTGGGTCTTCATGTGAGCTCGGCCGGCTATGACCGGAGCTTTTCCATCGAGCTAAAATTTGGTTAAGAGCAACTGCTTCAGGAAAGGTTTTCGAACATGGCAAATTAGATAACTGAAAACAAACTAACAGCGCAACAGGTGCTAAACAAGTTTGCAGAAAAAAAACTGTAAACTAAAGCGTTTAACTTTAACTATTTCTTTATTAAAGCTTGTAAAGTAGGTACTTAAGTATTGTAACCAGTACCAGGACTTGAGCTTAAATGTTTTTTAAGTAAAAATACAAGTCCCGATACTGGTACTTAACGCACTTACTACAAATACCTATATAACGCGAAGTACTTCAGCTCTTGTAAATTATTTATATACGCCTTCTGATAATAAAGGTTATCTGCATCTCGACAGTACCTAAAGAAATCTTACCGCCTTCAGTAAAATAGAAAGAAAATAAGCGCAATATATTAGTAACTGTAGGACAGAAATTGGCATGCCAAAATCCGCTGTCTTCCTCGGCAAATGTGGAGGGTTGATTTTCATTTTTGTACATAAAGGCAATCATAATCTGATTGACATTTGTTTTGCTAAAGGCAAACTCAAATACTGTATGAACAACTTCCAAAATTATGCAGTAATTAAAACAGCAAAAGCTAATACAATAATTTATGATATTTTATAAATGGAAACCTCATCCGGTTATTTAACTTGCTATAGACTTATACTTAAAAATTTTTAAGTACGGGTACCGAACGGAACTTGTACTTAAAAGATTTGAAATATGGGTCCTGGTATTGGTACTTCTGGTAAATATTGGGCATTGGGCAGGGCGTCACTATCATATCAGTTTCGTGTATGGAACTTGACGATTCTGATTTATTTTTCTTAATACGTGAGAGAAGCAAAGGAAAACAAAAGTCTCTGTTAACTAAACGACACCACCATCGTTTAACAAAGGTAGTCACTCGCAAAAGCCTTCTATAATAACTGAATTCCTCAATCTCGATGGATAAATCAAGCGATTTATTCTTCTTGACTATATCCGGAATCATAAGACAAGTCAGAACTGTTATGTCATCAAAACTAGAATCAGCTGTTAGTAAATCTCTCTCTTGGTGACAACTAGACAGGATCGTTAATCAAGGAGGAGCCAGCTAATTTAGATAAGAAAATCCCACACGTTAGAAGATTTGCAGAATTCTTATCACCAGGACAATGTTTCCAATCTGAATATTTTGTAATTTGTCGAATTTCGTTCATTCTGTGCGCGACATAAGGCTTCAATTTCCTTATATCACCGTTAATCCAATGGAGAGCTATCTTTGAATCTGACCATAACTTACCGTAATCAAAGGACATCTCCAGCTGCTCCTGCAAATACTTTAAAAAGTCAAGCAGCAATTAAGTCGGCAGCCAGCTCAAACTTGGGAAGCGTAATATCGGTTTCTCCTGTGGATCTTAATGGTGCAACTCTATTTTTAGAGATGAAGTAACTTAAATAAGCATTTCAGTTATCATTCACATTCCGTATGTATGCCACCACTCCATAAGCTCTCTAATTGGCCTCTGCGAAAATATGTAACTGTCGATTTACACTATTATGAGAAGGAAATACACATCGGGATAAAGTTATTTCGCACAAGACCTCTAACTCAGTCATGTAGCAACTCAAAGTCTTCATAAGTGTGCCGGCGAGCGGTTCATCTCAGTCGATATTTTCGCTCCAAATTTGTTGAAAGAGTATTTTCAGTCCAACCAGAAATGGTCCGAGCTTACCGTGCGGATCAAATATTCTTGCAATAAACTGCAGAACTATTCTTTTTGTATCATTCGTTATATAAATATATATATATATATATATTTCCTCAGTAGAATAACACCAACCCAAACACAATACCTTCTTTACAATACTAATCTCCTCTTTTGAAATCTGTTTCGGAGGTCCACAATATTTGAGTTCCATTTCCTTAATGTCATACCTACGTGGCTCTTTGTAAAATATTGTTGGCTTCTGAATAAATTTTGCAAGCTGTCTGTTCATCATTTACACTCAAAACTAGTTTGTCCATATAAGCGTAGGATGTCACACGTTTTTGGAAAGAATGGAGCTTCATCTTTTCAACGCTTTTGTATTGTGGCTTTAAATAAATTAGGCTACAAATCACTCCAAGCGTGACACGGGTCATGCGATATTCTTGATACATTGAAAGTGAATCGATTTTGTTACTAGATATCTAATCCAAAAAAGATAACGCGAATCTCGATCTTGCTCTGCTAAGGATATTTGGAGAAACGCCTTCTCTGGGTCCGCTACTAAGGCGATTTTTCCCATATGAAAATTTAGCAGAATAGACAATATATCAGGAAACATATTATGGCGCTGTAATATTCCCTTCCTTGTAAACTGGATGGTGTGGCCTATAATATTTGGCTACAGAACTGTGCGCTTCTCGGTGGAAGCCTTCCCAGCTACTCCAGTAGATATCACCTCTCGCAATGCAATATCGTATTTATTAAACTTTTAGGCTCCACCTTAATGTTCTTGATCAATTTGTTGAGATGTTTAACAGCATCATTTCAATTATCGTTAAGATTTAGATTGTTAGAACACCATAGTAATGATGCCTCATAACGATTTCTCCTTTTCTGTACCTACTACTTGTCAAGATCAATGGGATTCGAATTTTCAGAGCTCTCGTTAATAATCCCGATGCTCTCGGAATCCCAAAAACGCCATATATCATGTATTGAACTTACCTGGAGCGCAATTGCGGTTGTATTTAAACTCAGTTTTTCGCAGCCTTCCATAACGGGGCCTTGTGAAGTCCAACCCAAAATTGTTTTGATTACAGACAGTCTTGTCGATATCCGGATTATTTACTTGCGCTAAATTCTAATAACAGTCCGCGCCTACTAAAAGGGAGATTCCATCCGCCAGAAGCGCACCAAACTTTCTCGAATCCGCAAGTAAAATTCCACTAAATTCCCCGCACTCATTATTCGAAACCGGTGGAATATTTAGGCAAATATCTGGAACCTCTAAAGCCAAAACACACGAAAACTAGGTGTCATGCTGACTTGACTTTCACACGTTTACATAGCTGTGTGGTGGCTGCTCTGTACTACCAAAGGGAATTATGCTTATTATAATCATATCTACAACACTAACATTTTTCTGTTCACATTGTCAGCTACGAGAAAAGCACTGCCTGATTACCGTGGTAAACAACTAGAACACAGATTTGTTGTTTTGTTAGCTGCTGCTGACGTTGAGTTATTATCTCGATTGAACTCGGGCTTTTGTGAATTTTCGATAACTGTCGACTTGCGACTGTAATTGAGATCACACATTGATGATGCATGATTACCACTGACACTTTGACCGCGTTTAGTGCATTTAAAACAACGACCGTCTCTTTCCAACTTGCTTTCATTTCAGTAATAGACAATTTGGATGTACAGTTTTCCAAATTATGAGTCACAAAAATAAAAGGATTTCACTTCACTGGGTACACATAGACCGGACACTGTTTTAATAAGTTTGGGACACATTTGCCTTTAAGTGCATTGAGACTCTTCAGATTTTTCAAGAGACCCCACTTTTCTCTTTAGAAACCTTACGATATCTTGCACTTGCTTATCTCCATTGAAACTAAAGGCACTTTTACAACAAAGTCTTGTTTTAAAGTGGAATAAATTGAGTTTTTCAGTTTACATTTTTCCGGTTCTTGTTTTTGATGTGAGATCACTCGCTATGATTAGAGACAAATTCGACGTCAGTACCTGCTGACGCCTTTGAACATACTTTCATCCGGAAAATTAACAGTTGTGCGATGAAAGTCTGTCCCGAGCTCAGTTGGCATACAGTTAAGGTGTATTGACAGAATTATAGAGACGCCTTAGTAAGAGACATGAGGTGGTTCACAGTTATATCCACAATTTTATCGTTACTCTCAAAATCTTGCTTCAAGAGCAATATGGTCGCTTAATAAAACGATTTCGTTGGGATTAAGCCAGCTACAGAATTTGAAACTCGATAATTAAATCTCTGCACCGTTGATATTGTTGATATTCCGATTTTCATGAACTGACGTCCTAACTGCTCTCAAAATCTCACCATTCCTTAAAATCCCCTGAAAATCGACGAAGGTTCAATTTTAGTAATTTTATTCCACTATCGTTTTTGGGACATTTTTGGTGAAGGTAATCTCTCCGCTTAGATGTATTGAGGATTTTTCTTTACTTGCAATTTCGTTAAACGCTGAGTTAGATGAGATAATGTATTCACGGCTTTATCGTCGTAATCCACGATAATCCGCATTCTTTAGAATGAGCTTCCGCCCTTATAAAATTCCGAACTTAGCCGTTAGCTTTATTTAGGCTGTCGCGCGTAGCCTTTAAACAGTTCAAATAAACCACGAGCTCTTCCTGGATCATATCAAAATTAGAAACATTTTGATCGTTAATCTGTGATTCGGCTGAATTTAAATAATCGGTCGCACTTTTGAAAGTTTTCGTAATTTTCCCGCGATAACACGCTCGTGCCACCATGCCAATTTTTTACGATTTATGTCAACAGGTTTTGACTACCGCTGTGTTCTTTTGTTCTTCTAGTCTTCGATACGCGCTCCACTCCCGAGTTTCAAAACCAATGTCAAAAATAACTAAGGTGGCAGGTTAAATTACAAGCAAGTTGTGCGTCCGGTTAATCTGAAGGTTAAATAGAGACTATAATGGATAAATTATAAAGAGTTTAAAGAGAAATACTACTGAAACTTCTCTTATGGTCCCACGAGTTGCGCGAGCAACATTTTCAGCTGCACCAGAGCTCCGCATTACTGCAGAAAGGCTAACTAAAACTGTAGGTAGCCTAGTATATCGTATTCGCCTCATATAATTCACAGTTGTAATTTATGTTAAGGCTATATATGAGGTCAGCTTGGCTGCTTGCTTTGGCGAATACTGCAGGCAGGAACCAAGCCGTACTGACGATTATACGGTTCCTGCTTATTTGAAACGCCCTCTTTTTGCAATGAAATTTATTTTTCCAAGATTTCTCGATTGCACGAATAGTTTTTTCCACTCAATTCTCGAGGTGCAGACCTAGCAGCAAATTGAGTCAATTTCTGATTGACTTATTGCGCTATAAACCTTCATAGCAAAACTCTCTATGAAATGCTAGTCCCGCATAGGGCTAAACCTTGTTAGGCACTCAAGTAAATTCGTAGCATTTCGCCTCATATAATTCGCACTTTAAATTTATTTTAAGTCTATATATGAGGTCAGCTTGGCTATTTGCTTTGGCATATACGGTAGGCAGGAACCAAGCCGTACTGACGTTTATACGGATCCTGCTTATATGAAAACGGCCTCTTTTTGCAATGAAATTTCTTTTTTCGTGTGATTATTCCCCCTACCATCCGACGTGTTAAGGTTAGCGTGAACTATCCCGCCTTAACATTTCCTTGGTACGTCGTGTGAGAAATCCCCGTACCATTCGTCCTCATTCGTTGTGTTAAGGGTAGCGTGAACTATCCCGCCTTAACATTTCCCTGGTACGTCGTGTGATTATTCCCCGTACCATCCGTCCTCATCCGTTGAGTTAAGGTTAGCGTGAACTATCCCGCCTTAACATTTCCCTGATACGTCGTGTGAGAAATCCCCCTACTATCGGCTATATCCCCTCCCAAGTGTATTAGAACTAGGGCATTGGTACGTCGTGCGAGAGATCCCCGAACCTCTTCTAGAAATAGCGAGGCCTGTGTGAAATATCCCGCCTCCGCAAATATTCTCTTGATACGTTACCGTCTCCCTCTCTCTCTTAGCGCTGAATTGAAAATTATTAGCATAGTGGTAAGCCGTGTGAAGTTCCCCTTACCACTACCAAGTTTTCAGTATAAGATACATAGATCTAGGATATATATTGAATTTGTAAGAACTAGTCTCTTTAATGTTAAGTCCAGAATTATTCTTATAGTGGTAAGACGTGTGAAGCTCCCCTTACCACTACATAGTCTCTAGTATAGGCGACAAATAGAACTAGATTAAGTTAGTTGTGTAACTGGTAAGCTAATTCGTTAAATAAATAATTATTATTATATGTATTGTAACTGAAGGAGTTCCAGTTTTACGAAACCCTGGTTCGACGAGCTATCCGCAGCCATCGCACCGAAAGTCCGTTACATCACTACTGTCAGGACGAAACGAATACACACAGCACACTAATACATTTCGTTGAGTGGCTTAGGTTTTCAGCCAATATGCCGTTTCCTTATTAGTTATTTATTCAATGAGTTTATGAAGTTCTATTTTTATATTTTGCAATGATTCAAGTCATGGCAATTTGATCATTTTCTCTATACTTTCAACACCATTTCTACTTCTATGCACCCTACAAGTCAATTCAATTCGCAATCGTCTGTGTTCTGAAGTGCACTGCACGGAACGAAATGAACACAGCTATTGATTACATCTAGGCTATAAAAACATTTGAAGTCCGTGTGCAAAATTTCAGCTTTCTAAGTGAACGCTTTCTCGAGTTATTGTGTGCACAGACGGACGAACGGCCGACATGCAAAAATCAAAATAACTTTTAATATTATCTATGGGTGTCTCTACCATCATTATTTCGAGTTGTTACACACGGAATGACAAACTTAGTGTACTCTTTAGATTTCATCTCGGGTATAAAAACATGTAAAACGCAAACAATCAGATGAAATTTTACAACCGAAAATAGAATTAAATTAAAAAAAAATATTTTCTTGCGTCTAAGTGATATTTTATTCATTTATAAAGGCCGTGACACATTAAAAGCAGAAAGCAGCGACAGAAGCAGATTTTTTTCTGAAACCATGCAACTGTTCGAGCACTAACAAAATGATAGCAGAGGCAGCGGCAGCAGCAGAAGCAGAACTTGGTTGATCAAATCTCAAAAATTCTGCTTCTGCTCAGTACTGCCAATATAAAGAAAGCTAAAATTTGTATTTCATTGTTGGCGTCCTTTCTTATAAAATTGTCAAACAGGTTGATGTGAGAAAAACAAAATGTCTATGGAGGACAAAATAATTAATTTTGTTAGATATAACAAATTAACATCAAATTCTTGAAAATTGTAGCATCTGACATTTGTAGTTACAAGTATCTGTTTTCTGCTTCTGCTTTCAATGTGGTTGGCAAAGCAAAAATGTAGAATGTCTGCTTCTGCCTCTGCTTCTGTCGCTGCTTTCTGCTTTTAATGTGTCACGGCCTTCAGGAATTAAACTCATTCCGACTTTAATTTTCAAAAGGTTATTTTACCTGAATAGGGGCAAGCGAAATGGTAAACACTATCTTTACCTTATTTTTCCTGTGGTGATTGCATCTGCAGCCTACATAAAAACATCAAATGGCATAAGAAAACATTCAGTAGAGGCCATATTAGACTATGAGTGTTGCTCACGTGAGTTCTCACATGAGTTCCCTAAAATGACAGATCTCAAAATGTAAAGACGAAAAATAAACTCATGTGAGCGTCATTTTCTGAACTCACATGAGTTTTAGTAAAACGGTTCTAATTTGCTGTGAGTTAACCTAAGAATTGTATTGTCAAAAATTGGACAATTTTTTCAGAAAGAGAAATATCTGGCTGTGATATTCTGAAACTATAGGATAGACTTTGGAAGGTTTCCCCACTTGCTAAATACTTCAACGTTACTAACAACCTGAAGAACATTTTATGTTTGAAATTAGAAGTAATAATGATAATAATTTTTCAAACGATTTTGGCGTTAATCGAACAAAGTTTTGAAAGCCTTTCTCATCTTCCTGAATTTCTTTTTAATAGCCACGGCCGAGACCAAAGACGCTTTTTAATTCGGTTCTTAAATATCCGACGAATAATACCTATTAATCCCAAAATGCTGGTGTAAATTAAAACTTTTGTCGAGTTTTTCATTGTTACTTTTATGACAGTTGACAGTCACTCATATGAATATTGCTACTCAAGGTGTGAAGATGTACACAAAGTACACATGTCAGTTTGACGTCATATGACTTTTCATAGGTATATTTCATAAGAGAACTCACGTGAGAAACACTCATAGCGTAATATATCATTAAGCGATATTTTGTGTTGGTAGTTTCAACTCTGCCATAGCGCGAAAGAGAAAACTATAACGTGTGCCATTCTTTCCTATAGGAGAATGGCAATATGCTCAGTCGATTGTTATAGGTCAGTGATCAGACATATACAATTACACAGCGACATATACAATTATTACTCAGCGAGAGTTCCTATTTGAGGAATCGTAATCTTTAGGTTAAAATAAATTTTTTTAAATAATTTTGTTAGAAAATGCATAAAAATTTGATTTCAGCTCGGAAGATAAGAAATCAAGCTTAACATTATCAGAGCACCTTTTTCTATATGAATAGTAGTTTAGGGCGGAGGAGCTATTCAAATCAAACTTTAGTCAGTTTTAAATAAGACTAAGTTGGTGTTCTCATGGGGTAGTGAGGGAGTCTGTTTTATGGTTTGGGAGGTATTTCTTGAGGGTTTTGGCAATAAGCATTCATTTTGCTCATAGAAATTTACAAAAAATATTTCGGAAGAATTTTTATACAGTCTGGTGTCAGACTGGAGCTATTTTCAGATATGTACAATGCTTTCATGTGTGCCGTTATCTGCATCCAACATGTAGAAAAATTCTAAGGAGCAAATTTCCAAAAAATTCAGGCCATTCGTACATCAGGTCCAGGCGCTACAACTACTTTCACCAACTTATTTATTGTAACTATACGTATGTTATTTTTTTTTTTTTAAATTAAATATATATGTATATATTTTATTCATGTCAATTGTTTGTGTTTCTTTTTTATTAACCACACACAATATCCAACGTAAATTCTTTGGTTGGGGCAAGTCTTATTCCATTTAATTTATCTTTTCATAGAAAGCTTCTGTAACTTCCCAGTGATGGACTCGTCTCTTTTTAACAGAAGACGTTACGTAACGGGCTTAGACACGCGAAAGACGTTTCATTACAGATTTATTCCGAATCACTATTTTAAGTCACTGCATTCATGAACTTCAAATTATATTCCGGATCATTATTTTAAGTAACTCCATTAATAAACTAAGAATTTTTTTCCGAATCACTATTTTAATACAAATACGACACGAGTTCTACGAAAACCCTCGAGAATACTTCCAAAACCATGAAACAGAAATCTATGTGTATGTTCGGAGCTCGTTCTCTAAAATGTTCTATATTGATACTTATGGGAAAGTGCCAAACATTGACCTTATATATGCTATAGATCCTAAACTACTATCCATATAGGAAAATAGTCTACTAGTAATATACACCTTGGTTCCTTAACCTTCACAAAGACCACACTTACTATATACCGTGTGTTAAATCAAGCATTGATCTAACGTTCGTAATTTATAATTTCTCGAAAAATTATAAATTACGCTATAATTGCACATCGACAAATTCTTCAGTCAACAAATAGCGACAATAATTTCCGTTCTCACAGAATGTGCATACCTACTCAGATTACGTCTTCAGACGACATATTACACCGCTTAAGTGGCGCAAGAATGAAAACATTCTATCAGAACTGAAATTATCGTACATTAGAAAACTTTTGGTGAAAAACATAACTCACACAACGCGTAAGCAATTTTTGTTACTGTTCATTTAGTAAGTAAGTTGCAGCACATTTTTTTGTATAAATTATTTTGAGTTTTTGAATAAATAGTTCAGTCTTGGAATTTTATTAGTGCACGCAAGTCTTTTAATTATATTATCATCGACAATAATTAGTTTGTTGGTGTAGTACCGGCAGGCAACAAGTCTTTTAATTATATTATCATCGACAATAATTAGTTTGTTGGTTAAGTACCTACAAACAAGCTCGTGATACAGGTTAAGTACCTTGATCACAGAATTTATCGGTTCTTAATAATTAGTTTGTTGGTTTAGTACCTGCAGGAAACTTCAGTGCAAAGGTTAAGTACCTTTACACATTCGACGGAAGAACCAGTGGTCAAGTAAAGGAACTTGGTCGCAACACACGTGTGCATACGTGACAAGTACAGTAGTCAGCTAGATCAAGCATACTACAAAGATAGTTATTAGACAAAATAAAGAACATATATTAGGCGTACAGGATGGAGATCATGGACAATCTTTAAAGTAAAACTACATCAGAAAATATGGCTCAGGGAATGAAAGAAAACCCACCCAAGCCAAAGGCCAAGTGATTCATTTCAAGCCCATCTCAAGTATCATAGGAACAACCAGTACTCTCTAAATTCCAATCAAAGCATGGCCTCCTCAAATACGTTGGAAGGTTTACGTAGACGACAGAAGGGAAAGGAAAAACTGTTAAAGCGAGTACTTTCAAACATTAATCTTGAAAGACAAAGTAAGCAGTATTGCATAGTCAAAGTCAATGCAATCAACGAGTATTGGCCGCAAATAAAGGCAATCAACGAACAAATTTGGGATACAGCCGAAGATATTACTTCATACAGTGATGAAGGGTACTGAAAATTAGAGGATTTTACGCAAGATATCACCATTAAGTTATTAAAAAAATCCGATGAACTCTCAATGGAGAATGCTAATCAAAGCAGCACAATATCCACACCACAAATGAAGCTACCCAAGATAGCACTACCAAAATTAGATGGTGAGTATTTGAAATGCACACAGTTCCATGATCTGCTTACACAAATGGTGCATGAGCAACCTATTGGGAATTCTCAAAAAATGTGGTTTCTTACAACGAACATAACTGGCGAGGCTGAATTACTAATTAGACATTTATCAGTGTCCGAAGAAAATTATGTAGCCGCATGGAAAATTTTAAATCAGCGCTACAATAATAAGAGGCTGTTAACGACAGCTCTGCTGGACAGATTAGTAACCCAGCCAACCACAGTGTCAGAATCAGCCACAGCAGTAAAGAAACTTCACGACACAACGATGGAATGTTTAATGGCAGTTAATAATCTTGGAATAGTGACAACTGCTTGGGATCCAATACTTTTACAATTGCTTATTAAGAAATTGGACAAACCTACTCACACTCTATATGAGCAGGGACTACAAACTCACAGGGAACTTCAATCTATAGCGGAATTCTTAAAATTTTTGGAGCAATGATTTCAGTCTCTAGAAACCTTAGGAAGCCATAAAACTGAGCTAAGAGCGTTCAGCAGATTATCTACGATAGTGAGTTCAAACATGAAGACTCAGACCTTACTGTGTATACTTCGTCACAAAAATCATGGCTTTTTCGCCTGCCAAAAAGTTCTCGAACTAGAGCCATCAGAACGTTGTAAGACTGCTCATCAATTGACAGTTTGTACCAATTGTCTCAAGAGCACACATTTGGCAATAGATTGTCCATCAACTCACCTAACATCAAATAAGGTCAGTCCGTCTAACGCACAGCCAAGCACAAGTTACACTACTACATTGAGGAAATCAATTTAGAAGCTCAGGTTGAAAAATTTTGGAGACTAGAAGAGGCAACAACACCTTCTCAAAGACTTACAGCCGAACAAGAAAAATGCGAATCTCACTTTTTGCAAACAGTGAGAAGAGATCACACTGGGCGATTTGTGGTTAAGCTACCATTTCTTCAGATCCACATAAGCTTGGCGTATCCAAAGACATCACACTCCGACGATTTCTGACAATGGAGCGACGACTGTCGAAAAACTCTGAATTGGCCATACAACACAAAAACTTCATGAATAAGTATATACGTCTCGGACTGTTAAGGGTCCTCACTATTTTCTACCACATCCCGCTGTGCTTAAGCCGGACAACACCACGACAAGTGTACGAGTGGTGTTCGATGGCTCCAGTAAGACCTCAACAAATGTCTCGTTAAATGACATATTATGTACAGGCCCGACTGTCCAAGATGATTTGTTTACTATCCTTCTTCGCTTCCGAATGCCACGATTTGCATTCACAGCGGACATTGAGAAGATGTACCGACAAATCATGGTCGACCCATCAGATCCGGTGGAGAGATGAGCCAACACAATCTATCAAATGTTTTCAGCTATGCACCGTAACTTATGGCACTACAACAGCGCCATACCTAGCAACTAAATGTCTGCTACAATTAGCAAAGATCTCTGAAGCCAGATATCCTTTGGCTGCTGCAATCAGTAAGACCAAGTTTTATGTTGACGACTTAATGACGGGCACAGCAGTCTTGTCGAAGCTATAGAAACACAGAAGCAACTACAGGAAGCGTTAAATGCTGTGGGATTTAAACTTAGAAAATGGTGTGCTAATCATCCACAGTTACTTAAGTCCATTCCTACAGAAGATAAGGCCATACAACTCGACATACACGACACAGAAGAATCCATTAAGACACTAGGGTTAATCTGGACCCCAAAATCAGACGAATTTTGCATCGAAGCAACATACACTGCGCAAAACAAGGTAACAAAGAGGATAGTGCTACCAGATATTGCTCATCCAATTGATCCACTGGGTGTATTGAGTCCAGTAGTGGTTAAAGCTAAGATCTTTCTCCAGCATTTGTGGCGCCTCAAGCTTGACTGGGATGCAGCGCTTCCAATGGAGCTCCACTATTCTTGGCTCCAATTCCGCCAAGGTCTCAAAACACTTGCAGGTATAAAAATACCTCGACACATGTTTTCTGGAAGTTTACCTAAATCAATCGAAATGCATGCCTTTGCTCATGCTTCTGAGACGGCATATGGAGCAGCCGTTTACTTACGAGCTAACAATGAGGATGGAATGAGAATTGTGCGTCTTCTTTGTGCAAAATCTAAGGTAGCTCCAGCTAAGCCAACTACGCTTACACGGCTAGAACTATGCGCAGCTAAACTCGCAGCTGAACTAGTCAGCCGGATTAAAGCGGATCTAAATATTAAAGACCTTTCATTTTATTATTGGACTGATTCCGAGATAACATTGGCATGGATAAACGCAGAAGCAGCATCATTTCATACATTCATTGCAAATCGCATTGCATCCACCCAGGAAATCTCACTGCCAGAACAATGGCAACATGTTCCTTCAAAACAGGATCCGGCCGATATTTTATCGCGAGGAGTGCCACCGGAGAGATTGGCATCTTGCAGTACATGGTTTGCTGGGCCTTTATTTTTGCACGGTCCAAAAAAACTCATGGCCTTCCAAGTATATCAAGCAGAGCATTGATTTGGAGAAGAAACCTCCAAGCTTTATACTGGCAGCTTCAGAGCACACCCCCCACTTTATTCACATAATTGATCATCAAAACAATTTTAGTCGCTGGCAACGAATCCTCAGCTATATGTTACGATTTGTGCGAAACTGTCAAATTCCGATAGGCTCTCGCAGAAAACAAGAGTATCTGTCAGTCAACGAACTTGAAGATGCATTTACCGTCATGATCCGCACAATTCAAGGAGAAGAATTCAGAGACGAAATAAAACAGCTACATCAAACAGGTACTCTTGACAACAGTCTCAGCTCGAGTCCCTTTATTGACAACAAGGGCGTAATAAAAGTCGGAGGACGTCTAGAAGCTTCCAAGTTAGCTACAGATGCAAAGCATCCAATGTTAATTCCGTACGCGCATATCTTCACCAGGCTATTGATAACACGCATTCATCTGGAGAATCTACATTGCGGCTCACAGACACTTTTGAGCACCACGCGACAAAGGTACTGGCCTATCAAAGGCAAAAACAGCAAGGTCAATAGTTGGAAGATGTATCCGCTGCGCGTGAGCTAAACCAAAACTTTTAAGCCAGTTCATGGGAAATGTCCCCAAGCATAGAGTACAACCAGAAAGACTGTTTGTTAACACAGGAGTTGACTTTCTCGGACCTGTTTGGATTCATTACAAACTGAGAGGCAAGAGGCCACAGAAAGCATATGCTGCAGTTTTTTGCTGCTTTGTCTCAAAGGCAATGCACTTAGAGGTTGCAAGCGACTTGAGCCCAGCTGCTTTTATTCGATGTAGGCAGAAGAGGAAACTGCAGAAACCTGCACTGCGACAACGCTACAAATTTTGTGGGGACCAAAAACCAACTGGCCGAAGTCAAGGAGATTTTACATAGTGAAGGCTCTCAGCAAGAAATAACCACATATTGCACGCCCAAGAGAATTGATTTTCACTTCATACCACCTCGAGCGTCACATTTTGGCGGCCTTTGGGAGGCTGCAGTCAAATCAGCCAAGCATTTCCTTCAGCGGAATTTAAAATCGGGCTCTCTAACCTACGAAGAGCTAGAGACGCTCATAATTGACCTAGAGGCAATACTAAACTCGAGGCCTTTAACGCCATCATCAGCTGACCCAAACGACTTAAGTGCTCTCACTCCTGGCCATTTCCTAATAGGGGAACCATTGACAGCAATCGTAGAACCGGCGGCACAACCATCTAGACTTAATTCGTTACAAAGATGGAAACTAGTATCCCATATAAAAAATAAATTTTGGCAACGGTGGTCTAAGGAGTATTTGAGTGAACTACAGCACCGTTATAAGTGGAAGCAACACTGTAACAATGCTCAACCAGGGATACTGGTTGTTATTAAAGAAGATAATGTACCTGTAACAAATTGGATATTAGGCAGAATAATCCAAACAATAAAGGGACACGATGGCCTAGTTCGCGTAGCAGACATCAAAACATCATCTGGTGTGCTTCGAAGGCCCATACACAAACTAGCCCCATTACCAATGGAAGAAGAAACCAGTGCTACTGATTCAACCAAATATATATATATATAAATAAAACGCAAACGAGAAGCAATCAACAATCGAATGCTGCATACACTACATCATCCAAAACAAAACACCGTTCAAATTCAGCTGTGAGTGCATTTCTACTCACCTGTTTAATCTTACCAATCTTTGGCAAAGTCAACATTAAACCATTCAAGTCAAAACCAGGGTTGTATTTTGAATCCATGGGAAATGCGCATCTCATAACTAACGAGTGGAACATTGCAGTACATTACAATTTGAGCGCACATTGGCTAGAGTATGACACTATCACAAGTGGAGTACACAAGCTAATGGATCTGTGTGAAATGATCAGTGACAGACAATCATGTGATCCCATCCTGTATGACTATCAGAACCAGCTTAACACAAGCTCGCTCCATGGACGCGTTTAATAAATAAAGGTCTCAACAATACATGCGTTTCGTGACTTAGTCGGTGTTAGTATTAGTATGTTACCCGAAAAATAGACCAAACACCAGATGAAATGTCATGCAATGCGACATAGAACAAAAAGTTAAAAAATTAAATTAAATTTAACAAAAGATTAAATATTATATAGACGTTTTTTAAGACATGCTTAGAGTCGTCAACAACAAAATACTCAACCAAATTATTAACATTAATGCACATGCGATTAATAGGTTCATACATGACAAAGTCAGACCTTGCGGAATTGACATGCAACAGAGGTAGCCTTCTCAAATTGTGCCTATTATCACGGAAAGAGATTTTGTCAAGTAATAACGGGGAATCAGCATTCGCGTTTAAGAGTTGGTGAACAAAAATTACATCGGCAACCATGCGACGTTTCTCAAGCGAGTGCATATTCAAGAGCTGCAAGCGATCCTCATAGGGTGGAAGAATCAATGAGTTATTCCAGGGTAGGTCCCTAAGAGCAAAGCGCAGAAAGTTTCGCTGAACAGACTCGATACGGATGATGTGTGTACTGTAAAAAGGAGACCAGACCTGGCTAGCGTATTCAAGAAGTGGTCTCACAAAACAAGTATATAAACGTAATGTTATGGAGGAGTTCGAGAACTCTCGGGACCAACGTTTTATAAAGCCCAGCATAGAACTACTCTTAGATACCATGTGGTTTATGTGAGAGTTAAAATTCAATCTATGGTCATATTTGACACCCAAGTCACAGACAGAACTAACGCGGCGAATCGAGGAAGCCGAAGACCCATAGACAGATAGGATTCAGATTCCTGTGGAAAGTCATCACCTCACATTTGTCGATATGGAGTACCAAATTATTGCTTTTGCACCAATCAAAAAATTTGTGGAGGTCATCCTGTATCAGTTGACAATCATTAAAAGATTTAATCTGAGCGAAAAGTTTAATGTCATCAGCATAAATTAACACTTTGCAGTGCTTCACTACGGAGACAATGTCGTCAATAGATAGAATAAATAGCAACGAGCCCAAATGACTCCCTTGAGGTACGCCAGACGAAGCTTTCAAGACTCTAGAAATGGAATGGCGGAAATAGATTTGGTATGTTCTGTTATCTAGATATGACTCCGTCCATTTTAGGAACGTTGTGGGAAACCCATACTTTTCCATTTTGAACAGTATCACGGAGTGAGATAGTTTGTCGAAAGCTTTACTAAAATCTGTATAAATACAATCTTTTACAAACCCGTGAATGGTATCAGAGACAAATTCCAATAAGTTAGTGGTTGTAGACCGACCCGAAACAAACCCATATTGGTTTGAAGAGAGCAAATTCTTGCAGATTATTGATAACGGAGAGTAGATGATAGATTCAAATAACTTTGGCATGCAAGATAATTTTGCAATAGGCCTATAGTTAGAGATTTCTTTTTTACTGCCTTTTTTGAAGACAGGTATGATAAAAGAATTTTTCCATAGCTTAGGAAAACAACCTCTATCGAGCGATTTTTGGAAAATAATTCTCAGCGGGGTTGCCAGGGAGAGGCAACATGACTTAAAAAGGGCTGGAGGGATCCCATCAGGACCCGTTGTAAAGTCATTTGGAAGCCTATTAATATGATCAAGTATATCCTCTTCTGAAATTGGAGGGATAGTGAATGAAACGTTATGAGAGTCGTTCATATGACTGAAGTTGCTACTTTGAGGTTGAAAATTTGACGAGACAAAGGCATTGTCAAAAAAAGAAGCAAACAAATCGCAAATCTCTGACAAATCATCACTAGCAGAATCCTTGTACCTCATGGTATTGGGGTAGTTGTCCGTTTTTTTCTTCATGTTAATAAACTTACAAAAGTTACGTGGGTCACTAAATAATTTCGCACGCATACTTTGAATATACTCGTCATAGAGTGAAGAGGAAAGATCTTTGAACTCATTATATGATGTGAGGAAGTTGTTGTGACTTATAACGTCCTTGTCCGTCATATAACTTTTCCACAATTTATTCTTTTTATTTTTTTGACGCTTCAGTTCTTTATTGAACCATGGTGGAGACGTTTTAGAGAGCCGCTGACGCTCGCGGGGAACGTGAGAGGAAAACAAATCGAAAAGAATTATTTAATATTTAGAAACGTCTTCGTCAACATTATTGCTAGCCAGTAATGTGTTAAAGTCAATAGATGTAAGTGTACTGGAAAGTTCCGAAAAGTTAGCCTTTCTAAAATTGAAAAAGTATTCTGTTTCGTCACAATTTGTAAAGTTTTCAGTTTCATAGCAATATGTAATTAGTAGGGGGGGGGGTGATAATTGTCAAGAGTAGACATTATAACTGGGCTAGGTTCAACTAATAAGTTACCCGTGTCAGTAGAAAATACCAGATCTAACTGCCTACCCATGTCATTCTTAACATTACTGATTTGACTGAGACCAAGAGATGAAATAGTGTCCAGAAAGAGTGATACTCTTATTGTTAAGTTATTAAGTGGGAGATAGTCTTCGTTATCATCGTTTAATACCCATTGTATATTGGGTAAGTTAAAGTCACCAATATGTAGTAATTCGTCAAGAGGCTCCATCTTACCATGGATAAAATTAGAAGTTGAAATGAGCAGGTCGTATAAATTTTGACCTTTGTCATCACCAATATTTATACAATCTGGAGGAATATAACAACAAAGTATATATAAGTCGTGTCTTAAGAGAGACAGCTTAAGAACTATAAGTTCGGTGTCAAGAAAGTTGGAAAAACTGGGAACCATAATTTGGGTGCAATTGAAATGGTTTTTACATGCGAGGACTACGCCACCTCCGCGAGCTTCAGAGTCAATATATCTATCTTTCCTAAAACTTTGGCAAGAATTGTCTAAGATTTCGGCATCGCGAAAGCCATGATGCAACCAAGTTTCAGTGAAAGCAACTATATCAAAACAAGCTGCAGTAGAGGATTTGAAGATATTAACAGTTTTTGTCCGAATCCCCCTTACATTTTGATAGTAAAGGGAAATCGACTACAGTTTTTGGGAACAACATTGCTTGTGTTGGATGTATTTCTGGGATGGCGCTCAGAAGGCACAAATAATTTAGTAAAGGCTCCGGAGCGCCAAAATAAAGGATCCAATAACCGGTCCCGCAGATCCGCTGAAACAGTTAGGACAAAGGATGCAACCAGTTTAGAGGATTTACTAATCTTACGACACGAAATACTCTCCGCTGCAACATTTCTGGACCTTAGATATTTCAATATGTCCTCACACAACGTTTCAGGAGAGAAACGGGTGACGAAAATACTCGAAGGTTTTGGTACTGTTCTCAAAGAGGGACCAATAACACTTCCAAACGAGGACACAGGTGAAGCAACATTCATAGCTGTCGAATTAGATGCAGAATTAGATGCAGGTGCAAGCGAGAATTGACGCACAGCGTTTCCTGAGGCTACATCAGTCGAGGTACTCGGACTGATATTGGTAGCGGAAAGGTGCCAATTAGGTCGCTTTCCATGGCGCGACTGGCGCTTGCGACGAGGCTTAGAAGCAGGTAGGATAGGTGGCACATCAGTTCCTCTATTTGGAGCAGAAGTCCTTATATCGGAGGCTGTATTCTTTAACAATTCAGCATTATTAGTTAGAGCATTATTAACATTGACATTATTAAGAGAGGTAGACGGCGAGTTATCATTAAGCACAATGATATCGTTAAGGGGTGAAACCGGCGAGTTATCAATAGACCCATTATTTGGAGTAAGCACTGCATTGAGTTCACTGCGTAAATCAGAGCAGCAAGTGGTGGGAGGCGGTAGATTATATTGGGTAGCGGGCCGCAACTTTATTTCATCAGCTATGTCCCCAATTAAAATTTTTGCAACAGATACCTCATCAGCAAGCTTTACAAGAATGGAATTGTACTCGGATTTAGAAGCTGTATCCTGAACGATGTTTTCAATCGAATGTGGAATATCGTTGATGTATGTTTTTAAATCCGACAGATGATTATTTAATGACGACGAGATCACCTCATAATGTTTCGAATGTGTAGAATAATCCATGAATTTGCACGCGAGGGAATCGAAGAGCTTGCATATCTTCTCATCAGGAGTTTGAGCATTTTGTGAAAAGCTGCTCTTGTGTTTATTGCTGAGGAAGTCAAATTTGATCTCAATGCCTTCAAGCTTCTTACCGACGGCGTCAATGTTGTTTACCTTGGCAGCGATGGAAGTAATCAACTCAGCTTTAGAAGACAGAACGTCAAAAGCAGACAGCATGGATGCAACATTTGAGGCCAGCTCAGTTTGTGTAGATCTAATAGAACTAAGGTGAGTGCTCAGATTGTCAGAGTTGCTGGCCAAGTCCTCAATTGATCATTGTTACATTTGATGGCTAGCAATACATGTGGAAGGGTAATTTCCTTGCATTGAGTACAATAAAAGGAGAAAACGTTGGTAATCTTTATGGATAAACGACCGAAATTGGAGAGTCCAACACAGGATGGATGGAACGATCTGCCACACAATCCACAATCAGGGAAGAGCTGTTGTCGGAGATGGAACAATTAGCATAACCACCGCGAGTCATTATGTAGTGAGGAAATAATCCCAAGAACAAAAACAGTGTCCTGGGTTACTGGATAGATTCAAGTTAATGCGGTTGGAGTAATTAATTCAAATTAATGTGATTAAACCCTGAGTCACAACCAAATGCGGTTCGAGCAATTGATTCAAAATAAATGTGTCTAATCCTGTGTCACTACTAGAGGTTGGAGCAATTGGAAGATTGTTCCGAAAAATGGTGTCCTCGATTTCCGGATAAATTGGGGATTGTATCACAGCTAATGTGTCTCCGAAATTCGAAATGGTAAGTGTACTAGGATAAAAATTAAAAAATTATACCAAAAGAAGAGGAGAACTGATGCAAATTCCCAGTGAGGCTGCGATGGCATAAAAATAAATCTAATCACATAGGCAAAATCTCCGCAGGTGCTCCGTGAAACAGGTATAAACAGCTGTTAGTGGTGTCAGCGTGAGGAAAGAAAATCTTTTTGTTTCTACACGAATGCAGCCTTCGGGCAAACAATCAGCGTCAGCACAAACTCTCAGGCAGTGAGGTGATGTAGCGCTCCGGTAAACATATAATTTAAGATTTTCAGAAAAATTAAAAGCATCAGCAGAGTATATGCTCCCAGAAGGAAATAAAGTTTTTTACCTTTCCGAAATATAATTCTAGAAGAGATTTCGAATTGTTGATGAAAAAGATGATCAGGAATCGACGTCTGACAGAATTGTCAGACAGAAGCAGGTGGAAAGGGTTAAAACCTTTAATGCAGGCAATTTCCCTTGTGAACTTTTACAAATTAGCTGATATCAAACACTGAGGAGACTAACTTTAGTGTACGATCACAACAAAAATAAAAATAACTCGGAAAACTCAAAAAATTAGAAGACAGAAACAAAACAGGAACCTAAAACAATTTGAGAGCACACTCAAAGAACTGCAAGATGGCAATGAGCTACTACTACACCAACATAAAAATATACCAGCAAGAAGAAAAAGAGTTCCTCTCAATATCATAGGAAATTGATTCTACCTCTAATATCATAAAAAATTCACAAGAAGCAATAGCAGGTCGTCTTGTAGATCTGGCCAAATATCTCAACTTAACAATAGCTAAACTCAACAACATGAACCATGAATTACATCAGCAAAGATCCAGTTAGACATTCACAGACTTGTCGTTACAAAGAGTTCTACAATCAATCGCTTCGAACGCATGCAATCAAACTTATGGGATGTGTTGATTGATACTCATCATGGCAAAATCAATCCCTTCTTGTTAGCACCAAGGCAACTAGGTAGCGAGCTGACCCGCATACAGGAGCATCTTCCTTCGTCGTTGAGATTACCCGCCAAATCAGATGACTTAACAACTTTATATAAGCTTAATCAAATGATGTTCCGTATAAAGCTCCCATTATTTTCATACGAGCACCTTGAAATGCTACGCATAGTTTCAGTACCATTTGTAACAAACAAAACACTTACAGCTATAATATCTTCAGCACCATTTCTCATTATTAATCTGCATAGGGATCAGTATTATCCATTGTCAGAATCAGACCTTATCATTTGCACAATGGGAGAAGAAGGCGTTATCTGTAAACATCACTATCCACTGTATGATAAGTATAAGGGGGTTGGTCTTGAGAGATCCCCTTTATTAAATCATTAAACTTCTTAATACAATCCAATAGAAGTTATATCCAAAACGTTGTAGGGAACGCTACAACAAAAAATGATTTTGTACAAATAATCACACGTTTATTTTTATATATTATTTGTATATATTTTTTTTTAAAAACAGCTTGAAGATTTTTTATAAATTTTTGCTACTGAATCACTAATTACAATATTGGGGATGATATTTTTTTTTTTACAAATTCACAACATATTCCTTTTTTGGTAGAAAAACTGAACTGACTGCAAAAACAAAAAACGAGTTTTTTATTTTTTATTTTTTTAAAATCCCGGCCTACTTCCTACAAAGAAATCGGAACGTAATAGGTTTTCCAAAGTGTCTTATCGAAACAACAAAAAATGTGTAACAAAAATATTGCAGTACTAGACTAGAGATAAAAGTTGTAAGCAAAACTAAACAGAATGACCAAAGGCTAAAACACAATTTAATGTGATGACACCACAATACTCCCCCACCAGCGGAACCGGAACTGTTGCAGGTTCAGCGAAAACGAGAAGGAATTCTTGTGGCTCGTCCGGTACGCGTTATGCGTTCTGTTAAGACGCTACCGGTAATTGCAAAGTTTACCTTTCGTGGTTGGATGTTGACGTCTGGTTGACTGATGGGACTCTCTGCAATAACCTCTCTTGCTGGAGATTGCGATTGAGATCCTGGAAGTGTTCATTCTCCCGTAGCAAGGTTTAAGGCGATCTATGGAGATGTTGATTTCTCTACCCTTAACCAAAAGTGTGTAAAATTTGTCCGATCGGTTTACAACTTCAAAAGGACCCTCATTAGGAGATTGTAAAGAGGCACGAAGAGAGTCTGTACGCATGAAGACACGGGGGCAGGAGTCCAAAACTCTATATTTGAAAAACGATACCAAAGAGTGATTAGAAGCCGGAGTTGGTTTAATTCCAGAAATTAAATTTTTGAGAGTATTACAAATTCGTTTTGAGGCTTGAAGCTTTTAGAATTTTGAAAAAGTTGAAATACCAAAACGAGAAAACCAATTTTGACAGAGTGCCTCTGCGACTGTAGCTGCAGTAATGTCAGCGATTGGGATGGCTTCCGGCCAACGAGAGTATCGATCGATCATGGTAAGGCAGTAACGAAAACCTTGCGAAGGTGGAAAAGGGCCAATTAAGTCGATATGTACTACCTCAAAGCGATTTGAAGGCATGGGAAATTCTCCAAATGAACTTCTGACATATCTCGAGACCTTGTTTTTCTGTCAAGAAATGCCCAGGTGCGGACAGCTTTCTTCACTGAAGGCCAAAAGTAACGTGCGACAATCATCTTGACCGAGACTTTAATACTTGGATGTGCTAGTGAATGGACTGAAGCAAAAATTTGTTTACGAAATTTTCGGGAATAAAAGGTCGTAGTCCTTTAGCGGAATCCTCACAATAAATTTCTACTTCGGAATCTTCCAAGAGAATCTTCCTAAATTTAAGCGGTGAGTTTTCGAGGAGAAATTTTAGTTGATCGTCTGTAGCTTGCGTTGCAGCTACTTCCTCGAAATCTATGGTACTGGAGAGCTGACTCGCGTCGATTCGTGAAAGTGCATCGGCTACCACGTTGTCTTTGCCTGAAATATGCTGAATATCTGTGGTAAATTGCTCAATATAGTCTAAGTGTCACAATTGACGTGGTGAAGCCTTGTCTAAATTTTGCCTGAAAGCGAAAGTCAACGGTTTATGATCGGTAAACAAGGTAAACGTCCTCCCTTCAAGAAAACAATGAAAGGGTTTTATGGCGCTGTAAGCCGCCAGTAACTCCCTGTCATAAACGCTGTAGTTAGCTTGAGTTTTGGAAAGTTTAACAGAAAAGAATGCCAAGGGTTTCCAATCATCATCCACCTTTTGCTGCACAACAGCTCCTAAAGCGATGTCAGAGGCGTCGACGACGACTGTCAGTGGAGCGGTAGCTGATGGGTGGGCTAAAAGTGTGACTTGTGATAATTCCCGCTTAACATCTTCGAAAGCCTCAATGGAATCCTCCGACCACTCGACTTTTCTGGCACCGTCTCTTTTAGAGCCTTTTAAATAACCATTCAGCTTAGCTTGGTGTTGAGCTGCATGGGTTAAAAAACGGCGGTAGAAATTTATCACTCCGAGAAATCGTCGGAGCTCCTTAACTGTTTCTGGACGCTTGTACTTACTGATTATGTCCACCCGCTCGGGGGAATTTATTAACAGCCCGTACTGTTTAAAACGTTCAAAAACTTGTTTGAGATGGTCGACATGTTCAGTTTCTGTTTTAGATGCAACCAAAACATCGTCGAGTTAAACAAAACAGAACGGCAAATTTCGGAGAACAGAATGAATAAATCGCTGGAAGGTTTGCGCCGCATTACAGAGACCGAAAGTCATTCGCACAAATTCAAAAAGTCCGAATGGAGTGGAAATGGCAGTTTTTGGTATATCTTGTGGCTCCACTGGTATTTGATGGTAAGCTTTCGTTAAATCCAAAGTAGAAAATATTTTACATCCTTCTAGCTGATGCGCAAATTCTGGGATATGAGGAATGGGATAGCGGTCTGGGATGGTACACGCATTCAAGCGCCTGTAATCCCCACATGGTCTCCACTCCCCGTTCTTCTTCTTGACCATTTGGAAAGGAGAAGACCAGCAACTGCTAGAAGGGCGACAAATGCCTTGCTTCAGCAAGAATTCGAACTCGCGCTTCGCGACGATAAGTTTATCTGGTGATAAACGACGAGCTTTAGAAACGACTGGAGGTCCTCTGGTCAAAATGTGGTGGGTGACATCGTGCGCTACTGACTTGTAGAGTCCGTTGCTTACTGTGATAGTAGGAAAGTCTTGCAGCAATTTGCGAATTTGCGGATTCACTGTTATTTTGATTAAGACTGAGAGAGATGAGTATCTCGTCTTGACCAAACGAGCTGGGGTCTTAAGGGATGTTAACGGGTCAATGAGATGTCGATTCTTAACATCAACTATCAATCCGTAATGCTTGAGGAAATCCGCACCTAAAATAGGTTTAGAAATGTCTGCCAATATAAACTGCCATGGAAAATTTCTACGAAGTCCTAAATCCAAGGAGATTAATTTATTACCGTATGTAGCTATAGGAGTTGAATAAGCCGCAGCCAAGCAAAGACTGTCTTTGGACTTCCGACTGGCAGCAGTAGCTGGAATAACAGAAACATCCGCCCCCGTGTCGACAAGATAAAATTGTTTGCTGGATCTGTCAAAGATATAGAGGCGATTGTTAGAAAGGCCCAGTCCACCATTCGCCAAAGGGGGTGGGCCGATTAGTTTGTCGTAAATGAATTAGTACTTACCTCACTAGAATTTTGAGAAAAGTTACAAGGCGAAATACATTTGTTGGTCTTGTTACCAAAGCGCCCGTGATACCAACATAAATTTGGACAGCGAGCAGGGCTCTTATATTTTGAGACCTCCCGCTCCTTACTTTTGGACCGATTACGCCACCTACTTGTAGTTGGAACTTGCGATGGTATTACATTATTTTCGATTATATTTACTAACGATCCAATACGTTTAGACAACAGATTGAATGCCGCGTCACTGGGTTTCTGACAGCACTTACTTCTTGTACCGGATGAACTTCGGCAATAGTGTCGGCGCATGAAGCCAGTTCATCGACGGCGCCAGGGTTACACGAGAGTATAGCCCGCATTTGCGCTGGGAGTCGCTGCAGCCAGACCGACTTTAAGAGTGCGTCACTTAATCGGCCTTGATTGAGAGCCTGCATTTCACGCAGAAGTTGCGAGGGTTGCATGTCTCCCAAAGTCATTTCATTGAGGAGTTGCTTAATTTTTTGGTTCTCACTACCTGTAAGGCGAGAAATCAACAGCTCCTTCAGCCTTTTGTACTCCTCGCCGACTGGGGGTCTTTGAATCACATCACTAACCAGACGAGCAACGTCCATCTCTAATACACTGATAACCGTATAAAACTTGGTCGATTCTTGAGTAATCCTGGCCAACTCAAATTGAGCTTCCAGTTGGACGAACCACAGCTCTGTATTTGATCTCCAGAATGGCGCTGGTTTCACTGAAACAGCCCCGAGGTCCACAGGTGGTTGGGAGGCGTTCACTAATATTTCCGCATTTACATCCCCTTTGGGATTGGCCATTGTACCGAGTTCGCACCAACCTTATCACTTTAGAGCACTACAACACTTGACACTTACACTTGACAAACAACACTTTACATAAAACAATACTCGCGACACGACCAATTATGTTCCTTTACAATATATACACAGGGCAAGGGAGAGCAGAGACAAGATCACAATATTACAAAATTCACGTAATGGATAAAGAAAAGGAATAATTTCAATTAAAATCAATAAATTTAAATATTTGTTTTAAAGATAGAAAAAGAAAATAATATACATATATATCGAAAAAAAAAAATATATATCCAAAATAAATAAGGAACCTTACTCCTGACCTGTAAAATGGACGAACCACTTGACGGTACCTGATACCACTTAACTTGAAGTGACTAAAGTCCACTAGCGTCTGTTGACCTGTTGATCCTCCTTTCTTTAAAATATCTCCGTTTGTATTCTTCAATTGATTCAATCTTCGACTTTTTCTTCAATTGCTTTTTCTTTAAATTGATTTACTTCTATCTTCAAGTTGTTCGGGATAAACTTCTCGCCGAATGAGCCAAACTGGGTAAACTTCTTGATGCTTGGGGTCATAGCCCAAAAACTGGCCTCTAAAGTTCCTATTCCTGCTTGATTCGGACAACTGGACTGGAAAGTCTCGAAACCGGACTTTTCTTTTTGTGAATTTTAGAAAACACCTTACCACTGGTGGGGGGTGCCTTTCTATGGATCACGTCGGGGTCACCAATAAGGGGGTTGGTCTTGAGAGATCCCCTTTATTAAATGATTAAACTTCTTAATACAATCCAAAAGAAGTTATATCCAAAACGTTGTAGGGAACGTTACAACAAAAAATAATTTTGTACAAATAATCACACGTTTATTTTTACATATTATTTGTATATATTTTTTTTTAAAAACAGCTTGAAGATTTTTTATAAATTTTTGCTACTGTATCACTAATTACAATATTGAGGATGATATCTATTTTTTTACAAATTCCTTTTTTGTTAGAAAAACTGAACTGACTGCAAAAACAAAAAACGAGTTTCTTATTTTTTTATTTTTTTAAAATCCCGGCCTACTGCCTACAAAGAAATCGGAACGTAGTAGGTTTTCCAAAGTGTCTTATCGAAACAACAAAAAATATGTAACGCAAATATTGCAGTACTAGACTAAAGATAAAAGTTGTAATACAAAACTAAACAGAATGACCAAAGGCTAAAACACAATTTAATGTGATGACGGCACAAATACTCCAACAGAAGCGCGAATGAGATCAGCATTATCACACACTCAACACCCAGAAATTGCGAAATTATTTTAGCATCTCACAAGCCGAGATGGATACAACTGACCGTTCCAAATCAATGGATCTATACAGTGACTAAGCCTACAGCAATCAACATTATATGTGGAGATTGGGTTACCTAGGCAACGCTTCAAAGTAAGATATACTCGAAATAGAGTCGCAGTGCATCGTAAAACACGAAACATCAACGATATATGGACATAATGCAATCTATAGCAACATAACTGGACGTATTATCACATCAAATTTCACGGAGCTCTCACCCGCAGAATCGACGGAGGACATTCTGTATCAACCCAAATTTACACAAAATTATACGAACGAAATTCAAGATCTTCAACGGAGGATCAAATCTCTTCTGACAAGTGAACACGTACCTCTCAATAGTTTAACGCAACATGACATTCATCAGTTTGCCATCGGATACATGAGCCTGTTATTAATACCAGCTATTTAACCTATAGATTCATTAACACGAAGACGTGATGTTCTCTCTAAACCGCCAATTCCATTGCCGAGAACAACTTCTCAATGTAATGTCAGACTCCAAATATATCCAGAATTATTAAGCAACTGCTCAACGCGGGGAGGATGTTAAATCAGGCATTGATCTAACGTTCGTAATTAATAATTTCTCGAAAAATTATAAATTACGCTATAATTGCACATCGACAAATTCTTCAGTCAACAAATAGCGACAATAATATCCCTTCTCCGAGAATGTGCATACCTACTCAGATTACGTCTTCAGACGACATATTGCACCGCTTAAGTGGCGCAAGAATGAAAACATTCTATGAGAACTGAAATTATCGTACATAAGAAAACTTTTGGTGAAAAAAATAAATTTCACAACGCGTAAGCAATTTTTGTTACTGTGAATTTAGTAAGTAAGTTGCAGCACATTTTTTGTATAAATTATTTTGAGTTTTTGAATAAAGAGTTCAGTCTTTGAATTTTATTAGTGGAAGCAAGTCTTTTAATTATATTATATATATATATATATCAATTTTGTCCCCTCTGTAAGTATAATCGTCTACAACTTTTTTATTTTTTTATTTAAGTCCGTGAAACTTTTTGACTTTTACTGATTTATTATATGTTATCATTTTTCATTGTTTTCAATTATATAACAAGAATATTGAAAGAAAAATAAAATGTTGTACCTAGAACCGTCGCTGGGTCCTTTTTGTCCCATCAGTATTCGAAACAATAATTCTATGTATACAGTGATTTCTCTAGGGAATTGCGTGGGGTGAAAGATGAGACGAGAGCGTATAACACTTGAGCGCCGCTCCTAGCAGTCAGTTGTTCATCGGTCTGCATAACGGGTGCACGTTTCTGTTTTTCTAAGCGGCCGATTTACGTCTTATAAATATGTGCAGTCAACGTCGTCAAACTATGAAACCACACCAAATTCTGTCTTTGTTGAATAATATTTTGCAGGACGAACCAGACGGCGAACTTTTAGAATACTCGGATGATGATTATGTACTGGAAACCAGTTCTAGTTCTTCTTCTAACGGATCTGAAAATACATTTCGTAGGGAAATACCTCACGGTAACTAACCATATTATTTATGTCGTCGAAACACTATACTAGTTTATTTATTTATATCTTTTTATAAATATTTTATAATTTTATATATTTCATAAGTTACAAGTTTTATGAGCACCGTGAATGAGGTACAACATCGAAGGCGGATTCAAAGACGAGGACTAGCTCGAGGTGTTCGGGGCCGTCCCGGCCGATCTTCGGCAAGCAGAGGATTATCTACAGTATTGACCAACCCCCATACTGATTCCTTATCAAGCTCTAATTACACACTTGTTTCTCCCGATGGTGCAGTTTGTTACTTTCCAAACTGAAGCTGGTAGTACATCTGGTAGGTATGGTTGTTAAAATATTTTTAAAGATCGCGTTGGGCCAACCCTACATGGCAAGTGCAATACTGATGAAACTTGTAAGAGTGCTAAGACACTAATGTTTATAAAAAAGATAATGCAGCATATCTTAGAATGTACTATGGAAGAGGCTCGACGCAAATTACAAGACGAGAATTGGTATATAACGACGAACGAGTTAGAGGCGTTTATTGCTATACTTTATATACGTGATGCGATTGGAGCCAATAAGCTAGAGCTATAATCCTGTAATAAAATCAATAATCTCCCGTAATCGTTTTCGTGAGATAATGGAGTATCTCTGATTTGACCACAAATTTAGTAGACGCCGAAGACTAAATGAAGATAATTTTCCTATGATCTCCGAAATTTGGCAGGAATTTATTTCGAATGCACAAGCTTGTTATATACCCAAGCCATATTTAACCATTGACGAACAACTTTTTCCTTCAAAGTTCAGTTGCCGATTTACTCAGTTTATGAGCTGTAAACCTGACAAATATAGTCAAAAATTGTGGATGGCTGACAAAGATGTAAATTATGTAATAAATGCATTTCCTTACCTTGGATAAGATGATAATAGACTAAAAGATGAGCGTTTAGGTGACTGGGTGGTGAGGAAATTGATAGAACCTTACGTCAATAAGGCCAGAAATGTTACAGACGACAACCCTGAAGAAATTCCGGAACACATACCAGAGAAACAAGAAAAATGTACAAGGGGTCAGGTCAAGTCAAAATGCACAAAAAATAAGTCTTCTGTGAAGTACCATCAGTGCAAAAAAAACTGTATGCAATAAACGCACGAGAAAAAAATATTATTTACGCGATATATTTTTTTCAAATAATAACTAGTTTATAGAATTTCCTATAATTAAAATTACTACAATATATAATATGTGATGAATTTTTTTTTATAAAACCAAAAATGCACTGGCTGTTAATTCATAATTTGTTACGTTTTTGTTTTGTATGGAATAAGAATTTGATTTAAATGAATTTATAAACATGTAAGAAGTAAATAGGAATTAGTTTTAATCTTAATTTTCATGCCATATACTAAGGAACTTTGCAATAAATATGTGGGACAAATTATTCACGGCGGCGGTTTAAGAGGGTCGTAATCTTCGGCGCTTCTAGTGTTAAGTACCTTGATCACAGAATTTATCGGTTCTTAATAATTAGTGTGTTGGTTTAGTACCTGCAGGCAACTTCAATGCAAAGGTTAAGTACTTTTACACATTCGCCGGAAGAACCAGCGGTCAAGTAATGGAACTTGGTCGCAATAAAAACACCGTGCCTAACAAAATAATAAAATAGTTTTGATTACATTACCATTTTACGCTCACTAACTTTCATCTGAGTAATAATTACATGTGTATGTCCAGTCCGAGTCCGAATCTGTAGGCAACTACATTCGACATCATCAGTCCCCGCAAAACCCTAGAGAATACTTCACAAGCCATGAAACAGACTCCATCATTTGGATAGCTCCTCATAAACTACTATTCATACAGAAAAATTGTGTTCTGATAATCTTAGGCTTGCTTTCTTATCTTCCGAATCGAAATAAAATTTTTATATCTTTCCTAACAAAATTATTTAAAAAAATTTATCTGAAGTAAATGACTACGATTCCTCAAACAAAAATTCTCAGCTGAGTAATCATGTAATATCGCAGTGCCGTCATGGGATGAAGGGGGCTGATGATATCGAATGTAGCTGTACAGATTCTGACTCCGGTTGCACATACACACATGCAATTATCACTCAGCGAAGTATTGAGCGTAAAATGGTAAGGTTACTTTGTATCAAAACTAGTTTATAAGTTTTTAAGTAAAGTATACCATATAGGAAGTGTAGCCTTTAGGAAGGTAAGGAACTGTGGTATTTGTTTTTGTACACCGTGAGAAAATGGATGTGTGGGCTTTAACTACGATTGAAAATTCACTTTTTAATTTATTTATTCAAAATAACAACAATTCACGTTATAATTTATTTATTTATCTTGTATTCTGTAATAAATCCGTTTAACTTATTATTTTATCTATCTTGAGCAATTCACTTTATTGCCCAAAAATTTATAACTTATTTATTTATCCTATCGTCAGCTCACTTTATAACTAATACCCTAGACACACAGCACGAACTCATGAATCATTTGTACTAACTATTCATTAAAATGCCGTGTGTCAAATAGTATATGTCATTATAGCTCGATAATCAGATGATAATGAAGTACACTAATGAAGTGTTTTCCTCCTTCATTATAGCTAAAATGAGGAAAAATGTGCTAGATTTGGCATATAATGTAAATCTGGAGCTCCGCTGTACATCTGCCGATTTGAAAAATAAGAAGAAGAAATGCAAAGAAATGCAAATCACAAATTATATTATTTAATATTTTTTTAAATAAAATGTGTTTCTCATTGTTAAATTGTTTAATTGAAAATAAAATAAATGAAAACAAAGTTTATCGCGTTAATTCGATCCATATTGCTTCTTTAAGGTGATAAGTTCATCAAAACCAGTTTGACAGCACAACTTAATTAAAGAAATGGCTGTGTGTCCGCGGTTTATAATGAATCATTAGTCGTTAGTTATTTCTTCATTAAGAGTGCTGTGTGTCTAAGACAAAGGGCACTTATATTTTATTTATTTTTCTGGTCTTCAGTTTACTTTAAATTTTTTAATTTAATAAGTTCATTTAAAAAAAATGCAGAATCGACTACGCGTAATTTCTGTGCCAGAATTTTTTTATGTTTCCAAACAAGATTATTTTTATTTCCTACTTCGCTTTGTTTACCTGCGAAGTAGGTGATTATTGCGAAGGTAAGTCAATCTGAAATAAATTCTGATCAGCCACTAGGTAAGTTTTTATTTGTGCTGACTGGGCATTGATCAGTGCACGTAAAATGCTTTCATTTTATTTATTTTTGCAATTGTTACGATTGCAAAGAAACTTACATATGGGTTAATTTGTAGCATGAAAACATTTAGAAAAACGTTTTGAAATTAATCTCCACTAAATGTTGAAATAATTATACAATATTCCTTCCCCCCATGTGAAAGAAAAATGATACTAATGATTAGAATCATTTTTCGTCGAGAGATGGAATTAAACTAGTAGTAATGGAACATAAGAAAAAACATTTAATGCTGCTGCGACGAGTAGCTTGATCATCTGAGTTATTAACAAATTCAGGTATATTGATTAACTTAGGAGAAACTATATATTTTATATTAATTAATGTACATCTTATACATCTTCAGCGGAATAATAAAAAAAAAATAGAAAAATTCCTAATAATAATTAAAACTAACAGAAGGTGAAATTAATGTAACAATTCTAATTGTTACAATTTTTTTTTACAACGAAATTAATTTACTCATTTTTAACATAGTTATTATAGTACATTAACGTATTCAATTATAATAATTTTTTAAATGCTATTAATCTAGTTCCTATAAAGATTCTTTTTACTTATTTATTTTTTTATGATAAAGTAATTTAATAATTTGAGGCTGTTTGTGAGGGAATGCGGAACGATTTCCGATATTTGTTTTTAAAAGTTGGTGGTGCTGGTGCAAGTTCTATAGGCAATTCATAAACTCTTTCCGTTGTTGGATGCGTTCTGGGTGTTTCCATTGCAGAAATGGTGGAAACCTCCTGTGGGATAGCAGTGAGGGTGGATGATGTTATTATTAGAGAGGATATATTTATCGTAGAACGTGATTTTGATATTTTTGAGGATGCTTTTCCTTTCCAATATAAATAAATTCCTACGACTATTAGGAAGGCAGTTACTAAGGAGAGAAGCTCGGTGTTAATATGTGTAAAAAATTTATGAGCAGACTGTACCTTTGTGTTTTGCATACCTTATTTCATTGTCTAATTCTTTGAAATTTAGAGCAGCTTTTTTAAGTACTTCTTGAAAGTTGGGGTGTGATGAGGTTATGGTTAGATTTCCTAGTTTGGTTGCATTAAAGATAGATAGCCCGAGTGAGGAGTACTCGAAATTTCATTTGGGAAGGAAAGGGTTTGCATATACGTACGTATTTGGCACATTAATTGAGTTACCTCTTGCGGGGAGCACCCAGTTTCCTAGGGTAAATTTGCAAGATGCACTAAGATGTAAGATGCCAGTCCCGGATAGAGCCTTTTGGAAAACTGTGTTTAGGCATTGAGCTTGTAGAATTTTGTCTTCGTGGAATACAAACAGCCAGTGGTTGGGAGGCTGGGGTAATAATTATGCTGGACATGTGAGCACATTTTCATTTTGGCTCTTATAAAGGCTGTTAACACATGATTTCTGTAATTAGTGGTCAATAGAATGGGGCTTACTCTGTCTGCAGAGTTAGAGTTCAGTTTCTCGATATGTAGATAGAAGACGACATAAAGTATTGAACTCTCTTTGAAACATAACGGCAGTGTGCTGAGTAATACTATTTTTGGAAAGATAATTAGCGTCAATATCTAACAAAGCGTAGACTCCGTCGATTTTTTGGAACGGACGGGGGTGAATTTTGCTGATGTAAAAATCTGGCGAGGTATCTACGGGTATAACAATTTTAATAAGTATATGATCGGGCAGGTAGAGGCTTTGTACCAATATTACCTCATTAATAATGGAAGTATCTCGAAGTAAATGGTTAATCTGAGAATACAGGGTTATGTTGTTATATAAATTTTCCAAGTTCTCTGAACGTAAAAGAACTGGGTGTAATCGGTGTTGTTGCAAGGCATTTATAATTGTGAAAAATTTCGAAAGAGTGTTTTGTATGCTGTAACTGAGATAACATTGCTAGAATAATCTCGTTCAGTTCAGCTTGTTTTCTATTTCTATGAATTTCCACGTCAAACTCGCTCATAGTGCCATAAACTTCTAGAGGAAAACTATTGACCACCTGTATTAAATGGCCTGATTTTTTGTCAAGCCTAGTATTGGCGACGATAGCGATTCAAAATTTGACTTAATTAAAGTGAGTTGTCTTTCAAGAAGATGAATGGATTGATCATCTTGGTTTTCTAACGCATGGAGGTGACTGTAGATATTGTTGGCATCGTCATTATTTATTGTACCAAACAAAAACTTGTTCACTTTCCTACCAATATCCTATAACCCTCGTTTTTCGCGATGCCGCGCTAAGAAGGATGTCAATTCAGAAATTTCTTCCTGAACGTCCATTATGTTTCTTTTAAATAAACTATCCCAGAAATTGAACGTACCCTACCCTGAAACTGCACAAGTTTAATAGGTTGTCATCGCAGTACATCAGAAAATCGATGGTTGTTGTCCAATTAGGCATTTTCATGCGAGTGACTACCATCCATATCGTGCGGTAAAATACTACATTTCCTATTGGTTCAATCAAGACTTCCCTTTCCAGCTCCAGTAGTTTTATGTCGAAGGGAGTACTGGTAATCCATTGCCACGTAAGTGTGGTCATTAGAAAGTGGAGTATTTTAATAGCTAAGAAAATTCAGCGGTTAGGACAGATTCTTTCTTTGTATATCTAACATGAGATAAAGAAAACGAATAGAGAAAACAGAATAAGACGAAAAAAATGTGTGTTTGTTTTACATATTTCCAAAGTTTTAATCTATTATTATCTACACGCCGTTTAGCGTTTTTAATTCGTACCACCGTATTTACTTCGGAAGGTACTTCAATTACATTTAACGGTCCTAACCATTCAGGAGAAAACTTTCCTTTTTTAACCGGGTTTTTTAGCAGCAGTTGGTCCCCAATATCGAAAATTAAAGGCCGAGACTTTTTGTCATATTTGGTTTTGGAGTACTCTTTACTTTGTACGAAATTATTACGCGCAATTGCATGTGCTTGTTCTACAATACTTCTTAATTTAAAGTAACAGTCTTCAAAATTGTATACTGGTTCAGGCTCTCGTTGCAAATTGTTAGGAATTTCCACAGTGAAACCGAACAAACAGTCCATAGCTGTTAGCATAGTTCTTCTATGTTTGCTGTTATTTCGAACGAACATTGCTGCCCTAAGGTGTTCATCTCATGTACGGGGGTTAGACTCAACGAAGATTTTCAGATACTCGACCAAAGGCCTATGAGAGCGCTCCAAAGCTCCATTGCTTTGCGGATGGTACGTGGTAGTCTGTATTTTCTTGACCTTAAAAATTTTACATACTCTTTTGAACAAATCTCTTGCAAAGTTTGTCACTTGATCTGTAACCAGTACTTTGGGGATTCTGTAGCGCGTTATTCTTTCATTAAAAAATGCCTTCGCTACTGTTGACGCTTCTGCGTCTGGTATAGAGACACAGTCCATGAACCTCGTCAAATCATCCTCGAAAGTTAAGATATACTTATTACCTTCACTCGATTCTTCTAAAGGGCCTATAAGGTCCAAATAAACTTTCTCGAAACGTTCGCGAGCTGTGTCTGTTAATACCATTTGCATTTCATTTTTACGGCTAGCTTTATAACGTTGACATTTAATACAGTTTTTTATGTATTTGTTTATATCCGATAACATAATTTTCCATTTAAATTCTCTGCGGATTTTATAAAATGTTTTCCACACGCCTTGGTGACCGCCCAGAGGTACATCGTGGAAGCTATGTAGGATACTCTCAATTTCGTTCCTATCTTTCAAGATTCGGATTTTGCCTTTTGTGCTAATTTCTTCCTCATTTGTTGTATCATCAGCTTCTTCTTCTGAACTGAGGGGAGTCTCCTGTATGTGTACTTCCACAGTAGAAGGCACCGTGGTTGTGTGATTCAATGTTATGTACTGTATACGTTGAGGCTCCTCTGATATTAAAGGCAAGTTATAGGGGCCCTGTTTGGCTTGAGATCGTGTAACCATCAAGCAGTTGCTTTTGCTGTTTTCCTGATCTTGAGTCGCGGAGCTTGCTAATTCTGCGCTAAGAAGTCAAATTTTGGACAGCGCATCTACATTTGTATTATATTTGCCGGGCTTATATTCAATATCGAAATAATAGTCTGACAATTTCACATGAAACCGAGCTAGACGCGAAGTGGTATCTTTTACCTTGAATATTCCTTTTGAAGGCTTATGACCCGTATAAACCATAAATTTTCTTCCCAACAAGTAGCATCGAAAGTTTTGACCGCCGCCCATACAATGGCCAGGCGGCTTTTTTTCTGTTGTACTATAATTTTTTTCTGCCTGGTTCAGGCTTCGGCTTGCGTATGCTATGGGTTGATCTTCACCTACTTCTCCCTGAGAGAGCACAGCTTCCAAAGCATCATTACTGGCGTCGGTATTTAGGATGAACGGCTTAGAGAAATCAGGGTATAACAAAAGCGGAGGTGTAACTAAAGCATTTTTTAGCGCACAAAATTGTGGCATTCCTCGGACCATTTAAATTTTATATTTTTCCTTAGTAGTTTGTTTATTGGATTTGCTATTTTGGAAAAATCTCGAATGAACCTCCTGTAATAATTTGCCAATCCCAAGAAGATTGCACTTGTTTTGGAGTTGGAAAATTTTGGGTCTTGCAAGGCACCTTCCTCACCACACTTGCGTCCTAAATAGACAACTTCACGACGTAAGAACTGACACTTTACCGGTATAATCTTCACAAATTTCCCATATTCTACCCCATTCCTCAGGGTTTAATCCTTCATCTAGGATTATTTCTTCATGTAGTTTTTGCAATCGGTTAATGTCGCGATAAATTCTTTGGCGAGTAATATTCTTCTTTATTACAGTTTCTGTCTCCACTGCATTTATTTCCGTACTTTCATTCACCATTTTCTTCTTTAGTTTCTCAACTTTTTCTTCGCTAAGTCTTACTATATCATAATCTTCCATTTTCTCAATCTTGGGATTCATATTTTTCAGTATGACCGCCATTTCGTTGATGTTTACTATATTTATCACAATGTGTTGGTCCTTTGGATGCACTATACAATTTGAAATGAACACTCCAGTGCTTAGCTCTTCGGCTAAATAAATCAAATCACCTTCATTTGAACAAGCTGTCTTCACCAAGATTTCTGATCGAGCAGGAATATGAACTTCTATCCAAGTCAATTCATTTTCGTTATGGCACTGAACATTAGTAAATTGTTCAGGGCTGCTCTCTTGTTGCAAGTCTTTTATTTGATTAGCTAGCATAATGCGGGCAGACTTTTGTTCAGCATGCCTTGGCTTGCCGAGATTGCGGGTTGCTCTCTTAGTCTCCTTCTCACAATCCAACTTTGGACTAGCCTTGGCACTTCAAGTTTCTTCTGAATGCGCAGCAGTTTCTTCAAATGGCACTTCGAATTCTACTTTATTGATTTCCGTGCGAGGAAAAAGTAGTCGTTTTCTAGGACATTTCAATTTTCTTGGAGAAAGTCATTTCCTAACAATCCATCTTCCGGAATGTTAGTACCCGTACTTACTATATTTAATTTACAGGGTAACTCCGATTTCAACGCAAAAGTTCCTGTACAAGTCCCTAAGTTATTTTCTTTGCCATGTACTGCATTTATTCGAATTTGTTCATTCTTATTTACTTTGGTTCCCGCCTTCAGTACGTTTTCCTTAATAAGAGTTACCTGGTAGCCAGTATCTATCAAAAATTTTGTTTCACGCTTTTTACTTAAATCTAACGGCAACTTAACTACAGAGTCATGAGGAGTTTGCGATTCAAAATTTCTTACTTCGTTAAGGCTCTTGTTTATGTCTAAGAAAGTTACTGCCGATCGGGGATGGATTCGATCGGCGCCGTCAAGTTTCCCAAGGAGTTTGCGATTCAAAATTTGTTACCCCGTTAAGGCTCTTCTTTATGTCTAAGAAAGTTACTGCCGATCGGGGTGGGATCCGATCGGCACCGTCAAGTTTCCCGAGTTTTCTTCTTTTCGTAGAGCAATTAAATACTGTATGGCCATGCCTTTAGCAGAAATCGCAAGTGACAATTATCTGTCTTACATCCGAGGGTCGATAACTTACTCGGCAACAGCTTCTTGCATCGTGACCTGAAGTCTTACACCTTTGACAATAGATCGAGCTATCGGAGGCTCTGCAGTCTCTACTCAAATGGTTTGGTTATCCAAACTTAAAGCAGGTAATGGGGGCTGAGTTTCGTGGAGGACCATTATCTGCGGTACGTCTAGGATACTGGAAGCTTTCATATCGTGTTCGGGGCCGGTGAGTTTGTTCTTGCTATTGATAATTCTGTGGATATATGGGTGCACTTGGACGTTCTGAAAAGTGTGAAAAAGTTCTACGGCTATTTAGGCCATTCCTATTTATTTCACTTTGGCCAGGGAGGTTATTTACACTACCGTAAATATGATTTTACGTGATTCTCATAAAGCAAACCTTTTTTATTAAATCTGTAAAGTTTGAACCACCTGACATGCAGGCATATTGCTTGAGTGTCGTACTTAAAAGTCCTCTCCTAAAAACTTGTGTGCCCATATTTTGATATTTTTTTATCACTGGCTCTGGATCTGTTTTGCATTTTTGTCTCATGTTCCGCTAGCATTCTTCTAGACGTTGTTTTACTCGTTGACCAAACTGTCTCACAGTTTCTCCATTGAGTTGTCTACAGATTTGCATGTCATGGGTGAGATCTGCTAAATTTTTACAGGGAAAGTAACAGGCCGTTAAAGTCTCCTGCAATTCCTCCCATGTTTTAAAACTGGTATTCTTGCAAATCTCATAAGGAATTTTGCGCAATTTTAATTTGGGGAGAAAAGATAAGAAAATTTCCTTCTGTCCTTCATTCAAAGAATTGCAATACGCCTGTGAAATATTCATAAACACATGTAAATCGGATTCTGCTGTTGAAGATGGCTCTCCGGAAAATATTGGCACTATTTTTTTTATGGTATGTATCTATTATGGTGGACGCTGGTTCGCAGTGAAAAGTCTTGCGAAGACTGGTGTTGTTATTGGGGGTAGACATTGTTCCAGAAAGAGTTGCGATTTGCGTTATTTTGGAAGGTGGAGAAGTTGCTTCTTCAAGGGCTTCAATATCACCTAGCAGACAACTTACTTCCCAATTTTTGAGTTTAGGGGCATCTACACATTCTAATCTAGACATGCGCTATACCGATAAAATAAAAGAGTTTTATAATATCACTAATGAAATAGCATCTAGAAGCTCAAGATTTAGTTAAAAGAACTATTGCATATTATTCACACACAATCACCAAAGTAATCTTCAGAAAATGAAACTTCTAGTTTTTAGGTAACTATAGAATAAAATTCAGAAAGTAACATCCGTAACATTACAAAAAAGTAATTACAATTACTTATATAAGCGAAAATTCTTTTGATAAAATAAAATTAAGAAAAGTTACCACATCTTAACACTGTTATACGATTTATACATATAACAAAAATAAAAATAAAGAGAATGTAACTATATAATGTGCTTACTATATTTTTGTATGCTGTAGGCTGCTTTATTCCTAAACAGTTCTTCTTTCTTAATCCTTCTATTTTGAAAGACTGCTCTCGGCTCTATTTCCTGCCAAGTTCACTTCTTCCTCAATCCTTGTATATAGATTGGCTGCGGGCTGTTCTGTTTCTTCACAGTTTTTACGTCTTCCTCACTCCCTGTATGATTCTAGGCTGCTATTTCTTGACAGGTCTCGCCTCTTCCTCACTTTTTATATTTTAATTAGATGCTGACTGCTCTAACTCTGGTTTACACTGGTTTTATCTTTTGTTGATCGCAGATACCCTCGTTCTCGCTTTAAGTAGGTTTGGATTCGGATATAGCGCCTTTAATACCAGTCAAAGTATAGTAGACGATTATAATTTAAAGTCTATTTCAACGGGTTCTAATTATTCCGTATCCTACCGGCTGCGCCAAATGTGGTGTTTGTTTTTGTACACCGCGAGAAATAGGGATGTGTGGGCTTTAATTTATTTATTCAAAATAACAACAATCCACGTTGTAATTTATTTATTTATCTTGTTTTCTGTAATAAATCCGTTTAACTTATTATTTTATCTATCTTGAGCAATTCACTTTATTACCCAAAAATTTATAACTTATTTATTTATCCTATCGTCAACTCACTTTATAACTAAGGCACTTATATTTTATTTCTTTTTCTGGTCTTCAGTTTACTTTAAATTAAAACTCAGCAACCGACCTGATTGGACTTTTCTCTCAAAACTCACGCGACGCTGTCCAGACTCAAGAAAAAACTAAAGCTTATTCTGCACTCGATATTAATAAGTTCATTTAAAAAAAATGCAGAATCGACTACGCGTAATTTCTGTGCCAGAATTTTTTTATGTTTCCAAACAAGATTATTTTTATTTCCTACTTCGCTTTGTTTACTTGCGAAGTTGGTCATTATTGCGAAGGTAAGTCCCTCTGCAATAAATTCTGATCAGTCATTAGGTGATTTTATATTTATGCTGACCGGGCGGGCATTGATCAGTGCACGTAAAATGCTTTTATTTTATTTATCTTTGCAATTGTTACGATATGGGTTAATTTGTAACATGAAAACATTTGGAAAAACGTTTTGAAATTAATCTTCGCTAAATGGGGAAATAATTATACAACAGAACCAAGCTTTGAATTACTAGAAGACTATATTCTTTTATGGATAATAGTTTAGCTCTATATCATGTATAAAGTCAGTGTTTGGCACTTTTCAATAAGTATCAATAAAACATTTTAGAAAACGGGCTCACAACGTATACATATAGATTTCTGTTTCATGGCCTGGTTCATGGCATGCTATAATGGCAAAGTGTCATACACAATGACAATTCAGCTGAGAGTATTTATTTGAGAAATCGTAGCCATTTGGTTCAGATGAATTTTTATACCCTAGATGAAATCTATAGAGTATACTAAGTTTGTTATTCCATTTGTAACACCTCGGAATAATGATGGTAGAGCAAAATGGATTGGACATCCATGCATAAAGTTATTTTGATGTGCACGTGGTCCGCCTGTCCGTCGGTCCGTCTATCCGTCGGTCCGTCTATCCGTCCGTCCGTCTGTGCGCACGATAACTCGAGAACACGTATACTTAGAGAGCTGTAATTTGGTAGACGGACTTTAAAAAAACAAGTAAAATTAAGTTCCAAAATGAGACAATTCGGGCAACTCATTGTACTAGCAAAAATTTCAAAAATGGACTAAAGCGGGCAACTAATTTTTTCTGCCCGACGAACCCTTCTAGAAAAATATGCGAAAAACCACTGCAAAAATCAAAATGGCTCAAATGGGCGCCCATACGAAATTTCATACGGACATTCATCTAGGGTATCATATGAATTGGTCTTAGACCAATATTAGCTTTTTCACTTGTTTTAAATAATTATGTTAGGAAAGGTATACTATAAGCATTTTACTACGGAAGATAAGAAAGCTGTTGTGGTCGTAGCATATTGCATGTAGCTATATGCTACACCAAGCTAGATACACGTCTCAGCGACCCGTAGCAGCACAAGGTGGGCGCGAACTGGTTTCTGTATGGATGGAGATCGAGACGGGCTGCACCCGAAAAAAAGCAGAAATGAAGAAGAAGAGTTTTTTCTAGAGAGAGATTGAAAAAGTGTGATTGGTGGAGACAGACAGAAATTTTTGGGTGAAAAAAGAATCAAAAAGTTTCAACGGCATCAAAAGAAGTAAAATCGTCTTTTCTTCAAGATAAGGAGAAGAAAAAGCACGGAAGGCTTCCAGATCAATCGTAATAAGAGTTCCAATGAAAGGTTTTCGGTATTAGCCTGAAACAGTCTCAAGAATCTTCCTACTCCTGGTGTTATAGGCTTCCAGCGAGTAACTCCGGGAAGTACTCTAGTCCCCAATAGACTCATCGGCTACAAAATTGTTTATTAGTCGTCGATTATGGAGTTTTCACCGGGGAAATGACAGATTCGGTCCTATGATCTTGATTACCTGACCACTGGAAAAAAGGAAAAAAAAACTCCTGAAGGAAGTATCTGGCCTGGATAAATAACAGGCTCCGCAAAATATAAGTACAACAAACGGCATCAGAAGCTGATCAAATACTCGGCAGAGTACACCCCGCAGCGAACAAACTCTGGTATTATATCACGTGGAGGAAGTGAACGCTAGAAATAACCTAGGGAGCTCATGGCGGCAGAGGCAAGAACGGAATCATATCGGCATCAATTCCAACAAATATTTCAACATAATAACGTTGTAACTCTCATGTATATTTAACTAGGTTGTTTATCATAATTTCTATTCTAGCACCAAGTACCTCTAGACTGCCTATGTATTATAAGAGCATAACTATTAGGCTAGGAATCTCGCGCAGTTCAGTGTTTGAAGCAGGGAATCTGTGAAGAATGAATTCGGTCACATTGAAAATTAAATGTCCAATCTTAACTTTTGTAAGGTTACAGCTACGTCAGATGAAGCGCTTCACCTGGCCAGGATTAACCACGTAAGTAAAAAGTTCTTTTATTATCTAACATTGTAGAGGTATAAGAAAAGCCTATCCCATCGCCAAATGGGAATAGTCATCACATCATCGAATTATGAATCATAGAAACGGGAATGTTGCAAAAACGGTTGCATTTATGTAGGTACATGTGCATAGTTAATTAAAGGTAACATTCCGGCGTTTCTAAATCATGTAAATAAACTGTATAGTTATCGTACATTTTGGCGGAAAAATCGTTAAAATTTGAAAAAAAATAGGACTTTTTTCCAATTTTTGGACTTTGACGTACTACAACTTAAGATTGAAGACGACAGTATGGCTGGGTGGGCATTCACTACAAAGCATAGACAGTTTGCTATCACCTGAGATAAATTTCCCCTTGATAGGGTTTATACCAAGTAATTTACAGGGTGTAAAGTGGAAACAGTACTAAAAATAGTAAACCCCCCTACCGCCCACACCGTGCATTTTCTGGTTCTCCTCCAATACAATTTATTTCTCGCAATTGAGTGAGGAATCCGGGGTATAAATGAAAGGCGGTACGTCTGGGACACCCTGTATATATATATAAATTATAATTTTGCAAATCATTAAGGATAAGGTTCGAATATTGCTAAAAACAATGATTTTGTGCTTAATATTTGAATATAAATATATATATATAAATTATAATTATGCAAATCATTAAGGATTAGGTTCGAATATTGCTAAAAGCAATGATTTTGTGCTTAACATTTGAATATATATATATATAAATTATAATTTTGCAAATCATTAAGGATTTGGTTCTAATATTGCTAAAAGCAATGATTTTGTGCTAAACATTTGAATATATATATATAAATTATAATTCTAAGAATCATTAAGGATTACGTTCCAATAATGCTAAGAGCAATGATTTTGTGAATAGGATTTTGAATACATATGTAGAAATTATAATTTTAAATATCAGGTGCGATTAGGGTCGGTAATTACTAAAGGCAATGACCTTATGACGGAGATTTTTATCCATATGCTATAATTTTGTAATTAAATCTAGAAACCTAAATATCGTTCAGGAGTAGGCTGAATGCGGACTAGAGGTACTATAGCTTTGCATTGAGTTTTTTTCTTCACACATTTATGTATGTTTAATTTTGGATTCCAGCTAACTTATGAGCTATTGTTACCGAGTAGGATGATCGATTGCACATAGAGTTATGTATTCTTGAAAGCTAATAATAACAGCATGAAATGATCTCTTAAAGAATTTTATTTCTCTCGTCTTCCTCCCGAAGCGTCGTTGGTCGACTAGGTCTGCTCCTTCTCTTTTCAGGTCAGCATAGGGACACTGTACAGGATCTGCCCTTAGTGTCGTTGGGTGAATGGGGCAATCAGTAGAAGGCAGTCCATCTGTGCCTTCACACGGTTAAGCGTAAGTGGTGTCAAGGCCCCTTCAGGGCTGAAGTGTGTGCTACGGCCTTTTTGGTATTAGGCACGAAATTTCTTGATTATGGCAGATGACAGCGGCATGTCTTCGTGGAACCTCCCCACATTCTCCGCCAATAGCTGAGGCGAGCTAGCGTGCCGCCCTGCAGTCAACGCTGTCTATCAGCTCATAAGTTCCATAACAAATTGGCGCTCAACATGGGGCCACCTCAGTTAGACTTCGGTGGTCTAAGTATAAATTTTACTGGGGACTGCTACTTTGAGCGATATGATCATCTGGTCTCTTCTAGTTGATTGACCTCAAGTCTCATATTCAGTGAAAGTTATACGTGGACCTGAGTCTAAGTGTTTGTTATTTGAAATTTTTGGTAGAGTTGTTGTGGTCCAATATACGGAAGATTCTTCCAACAGCCAAAGGCACATCTGGTAAAATTATCAGCGATTGCTAAACAATTACCTCGCGCGGAATTGTTCTGCAACCGTAGAATGTTTTGCTGATTAGCCCAATAGCTTGTGGCGATGAGCGCTTAGTGGAGCAATCGACGATTACAATAATAATTAACCTCGCATGGTAATTATTATGTAAGGCGATTGTTTACTACTAAGCAACTCAGGTGCTTCAACCGGTAGAGCAAACGACAAGGTTGTGTCGTTTGTTTACATCCGCGTTGTGAACAAAGCAAGCTTACTTCCGAATATTGGGGCATAAAAGACCAAATACTGGTCTGGCCGGTGCCTTTTAACGATCAGTCAAGTTCTAGCTGTTTTTGGAGCGCATCAAGTTTCGTGTGTCGGTTCAGATTACCTAAGCGCCAGGTAGTCTACTTAACGTAAGATAGTTAAAGTCGCGGTTTTCTAAAAATAAATTATATAAATAAAGAAGTGTTCTAGTATAATTCGAGAAGTGTCTTTTAATTAATTCGATAATTTCTGTGGTTGATTGCTAGTGGGTCACGACAGAGTAACGTTAAAGTTTTTAAAGTTTTTGCATTTTTGTTATTTTCGATTTTGATTAAAGTAAAGTAAAGTGTTTTTGAGAGTTTGTTTTTGAAAGTTTTTCTGTAATCTCGACTTTAGGGTTGACTTTAGTCAATCCTCAAGTTTTGTAAATTTTTACAAATTTTTTGGCAATTTTAACTGTTTGCAATTTTTGAATTGGTCTTACCCGCTGGCCTTCTGCTATGGAAATAGTAGGTGGCCTCACAAATTTTCGATTGTGTTCTCACGGAGGTATGTCTTTGTTGGCCAACTGGCTGGACAGAGTCATGAGTCTGTGAGATGACTGTTTGGCTTATAGCTAACCAGTTGACGAGATTCATGACTCTGCCCGGCTGGAGGGTTAGCTGGAGGTTAGGATGGAGGTGATGCTGGAGACCTTCAGTGATCAGGAGCTGGCATATTGCTAACTGCCTGGATGAAGAATCTCTAGTAGCATTTCCAGTCTTTGACATATCCAACCCGACTCTTCCCAGATCTCTGTGACGACTCAAGATTTTTCATGCACACACTCACACTACTTATTCTTACTGAAACCTTACCTGATTGGGGAGAGAGTTGGCCTGGAAGGGCTTTGTATTGAGAGTAAGCGTTAGGGAGTGAGGTAGAGACTGTACGATTTGTTTTTTCGTTGAGTTTGAAATTTTGAGTTTAGCTCATTGCCTGATTTTTATTCGTTGGAGTTTGGCTCCTTGTATGTTTTCTTTATAATACCTCATATAGTCATATTGCACTTTAGAGCAGACATCTGAAGTTATAGTCTCTCTAGATTTTGCTTATTGTTTACTTAGCTTAACTATAGTTTTTGAAATCAATTTTCACGCCTTTCGTCGTCCGCTCTTTTTGATTGAAATAGAGTCACTTTTTGCTGTTCTTGGTGAAACGTTCGGAATTCCGTAATGGCAACCCAGAGAACACCACCCCCGGGTGAAGTTCCTATACCGATGCCAGACCGTGAACCATTTGTCAAGAGGGAGACTGGCCGGCCAAGAAGAAGCCTGTAGCCACCATTTGTGGGCACGTAGTACATAGAGCATGTCTGCGAGAATGGATAAATGCACAAGCAAACTGTAATAACTGCAGAAGACCTCTCACTCAACAGGACTTCATGGCATACACTGGTGCGATCCCGAAGAGGTATCCCACTCGGCACGGGAGTTCAGATCTTCCACAACAACCTTTACAGTTTAATGTGCCTCCACCGAGCCTTCCACATCCTAGTCGTAGATCCTTATCTCCTGGGTTACATTCAGCACCATTATCACAGAACAGCTCTAGAAGGAATACACTGTCACCTGCACCTTCGGGGCAAGGCTTTATAGACCCAGACAGGACCATATCTAGTCTCATAACCCAGCTTCAAAATGTAGTCCAGACCGAGATCTCTCAGAGTATGCACACGCAGCGAGCTGAGATTAAAGATGTCCGGCTACGGGTCGCTGCTGTTATTCGACAAGCGGACGCGTCTCGTCCGACACCACCTCCGTTTGGAGAGCGAGGTCAACTACCCGGAGACTCTGCAGGGACTCCTAGAGATCCGGGTCAGAGACACTCGCTCCTAGCTGGACAACCCAGATATTTTCCACCGCCTCCATTAGATTTCGTTCCTCCGGCACCACCACCTGTAGGCCAACAAGCTCAAAACTATTCCTGGCATAGACGCTCAGGCAGTCCTATCAGGAGATTGAATTCTGAATTATCCGTAGATGAGTTCATCTTCAGGGTGGATGCACTGAGTTTTTCCTCGTTAGAAGGAGACTTCGGCTTACTGATCAAACACATGTTCGCCCTGTTGGCAGGACCGACTAAAGACTGGTACTGGTCTCTACTAAGACATAATACGACGCCGACGTGGGAATACGTCAGGAACGGTCTAATGTGTGAATGGGGCGTTTCAAAGGACGACCTAAAAGTCCAGCTGATGTCGCGCAAACAAAAACCTGGGTAATCACTTGCGGTGTACCACCAAAATCTGGTACAGCTACGGGACCAATTACTCAATGCCAGAGTCAGAATTTCTTCAGCTCGTGAAAGCTAACTTACTTCCTGACATACAAAACAAAATCTGCTAGCACCCTTCACACACCATGGGTCAACTGTGGATATTGGTGATACAGATTCAAGCTACGCAACTGAGGATTGCAACTGCTAGTGGTCTGACCACTTACCGTACTCCTCCTATTAGCAAGATTGAGGAACAATCGCAAATGCTTGTGACTGACACCAACACTGCAGTGGTAGCAGTTATCTCAGAGCGACAAACGGTGTCTTGTTGGAATTGTGACCAGCAAGGACACTATTACCAAGATTGTCTACAAGAACAACGACAGATATTCTGTTACGGGTGCGGACGTAAAAACGTATTCAAACCAAACTGTAGAATGCCTGCAGAAAAACGTGAAGCGGGTCGGGAATCACAACACCTCTTCTCGACCAAGTATGACACCCAAGCTGACCACAGCGCCAACTACTCCAGAACAATCGCGGAGCAGGGAAACAAATCCGCTCAATTAACAGACCCCATCGAACAGACTGTCCGTTAATATCACTCAGTGATTCTCGTGACGATTACCTGAAAACCTGCAGACTGATGATGAAAAGGAATTCTACAACAGCCTCTATAAAAATCTAATGCTGAAGCATGCAATTAATCATTACTCTACGTACAGTTTCCTCAAAGCATCAATAGTGGAACGATTTAACCGAACTCTGAAGGATATGATGTGGAAGGAATTCAGCTTTAATGGAACTTATCAGTGGATTGGTATGGTAAAGAAACTGCTTACTGAATACAACTCAAGAATAGATCGAACTACAAGAATGAGACCACGTGATATCAACGCCTCCAATGAGAAACAACTGCTTTCAACTGTATACAATCATATAAAAATTGTTGTTCATGCAAAGTACAAATTTGGAGATCTTTTACGCATCAGCAAATACAAGCATATATTTGAGAAAGGCTATACACCAAACTGGACAGCTGAGACTTTTAAAATTATTAAAGTTCAAAATACAAACCCCATCACATATCGACTGGAAGATTATCAAAGAAATCCAATCACAGGAGGCTTTTATGAATTGGAGCTGCTAATAGTTAAACACCCAAACCTATATCTCGTAGAGAAAATCTTAAAGAAGAGTGGAGATAAAGCTTGCGTTAAATGGCTCGGATTTTCATCAAAACTCAATTCTTGCATTAATAACAAAGATGTTTTATAATATCTTGAAGAAACATTTAAGAATTTAAAATAATTATTGTACTTTATACATGTAGTTATAATGCAAATTACTTTAATAAATGAAACTAAAGTTATAATACATTTATTATTTACACTAGACTTAGATACTGTCTGCGGTTGCCACTTGTTGATCTGATGAAATGGAGTAATGCCCCCATGGTAGAGTATCCGTCGTTCCGCTCATAATATGTCGCTTATTATCATAAGGACTCAATGCGATCTTCTTTTGACTGACAGTGTACACGCTATGGTTATGGGGAGCTCCATACGACTCTGATTGGCAGTTAATATTCGCTTGTTATTCAAGCATTCGACGTAGTCTTCGAAATTGATATGCTTCTGGACTACATTAGCCTTTACTCCTTTCGCTTTTTTTACAGTTTTACCAGCGTTTATACGCAGACTGTACATTTTCGAGCGCAAGCCTACAAATTCGCTCATGATTTTCCCATTCAGCTCATCCTTCATTAGCCCAGGAATCTTTTTATTCATGAGCGGTAAATTGAATTCATTATCTTCTGGGTAATCACTTGTATCAAATTTGTTTATATTTTCAGCCATAAACTCATATGCATTTTTCTCTTCAAGTTCATATATTAGAGAATCTGTATCAGTATACATGACTTTACATTTATCTCAATACTCACGCTGCATAAAACTGTAGTGAAAATCGTAGGTATTTTTTCGAAATTTCCATAACTGCCTTTCCTATATAGAGCGGCTTATTGAATAATATTTTGAGTCGCCTTAATTCCACAGCAACTAAATTCTCATCAAATATCGTTTCACTGTGGAATTTGGGTGCCGCAATTCGCACTTTTGCACCATAGCGACCTTCCCACTTCATGCAAAGCTTGATATCTCTATACTTGCGTACATTTTCCATGGTCTTACCAAAAGCTGCATTATTCATCTTCTTATAGCTGTCCTTCTCATGATCGCTTGTAGCCTGCATCCGTTTGGTGGTATTTAAGTCAATATATGGCTTAAGCCAAGCTGATTGGTCGAATTGAAGTACCCGGTGCACTTTTTCAGGATGAGTCCATGTAATAAGCATTGCTTCAAAGTTTCGGTAGTGTATAACATATTTAGTTTTTGGATGTAATGTTGTCAGAAGCTTTTCTAATTTTGCTCCAGGTGGTGCTGCATGCTCAGAGCAAAACAGTAAGTCCTTATGCTTATCATGTAGATGTTGAGGATAATCCTAGTCGACTTCGAATATGTACCCAGTTGGAGAATCATCAGGAATTTCGGAAACGTCAATATTGGGAACATCAACCCATTTGAATCCTCCGGTTGGTAAATGCTGTGACATGGCCCATCCATAAAGGTTATTGCCATCATAATACATCAAGTATTTCTCTTTCTCCTCAACTTAAAATCATCCATATATTTGTTATTGGCTTTACTATATCTGTTCGAGCATTGACTTATACCACCTCGAATGCCTCTCTCTATGAATAGCAGTATATCTACGTCGGTTATCAGCTCTAATTTCACATTAGTGTATTTTAGCATAGCATCCAATGTTAGACCTGGCATGGTGTAATAATGTGCAGGATCTAAATTGTATGTCTTCATGCACACTTCTCGAAAGTTCTCAAACACATCGGCCAATTGGAGAACATCAGTCTTAAGGTATAGATCTGAATATTCACCAAGTGTTTGTATTTCAAATTTTTGCCAGACCTCTTCAGCATGATTGTGGTCCTCAGGAGATATAGCACTGTCAGTCAGTTTATTGTAGAACGCTTCCTGTGTTGGCAAGTTCCGGAAATCCAATTTATCCCAGTCATCAATAAAATCATATGGGAAGACACCCTTACGTGTAAGAAGTTTGATAGTGTCAGCATCCAATCCCTGCCATACTGATCTTGTAATGTTTAATTTATCCATCGGCAGCAATGATAAGAGCTTACCTAAAGATTCAGCCATAAAGCGGAAGGAATCGATGAATCTGAATTTTATGTAACTGCCGTCCATGTGCTTGGTGAACGAGATATATCTTTCCTTGTTTATTGGCAAGAGATCAACATTTCCTGGGAAAGATGTAGCTATATCCTTAATAATGAAGTGAGCATCATATCCAGATATATTGTGAAAAATGACTGGAACTATGGAGCAATCTTGGTACATCAGATTGCATGCATTGTGCGCTGGCTCTCGGTATTTTCCTGTTAAAAGAATTTATGAAAAAAAATTAATTGAATTATGATTCTCAGTATTTACCTGTTAAGTGGCAATGGTCCCGGAATCGTTCCTCATCGGCTGCAAACGTTTTTTCACATATATGGCAGCAATTGTTTTCCATATGTGATCACCGTTCCTCTTTAGTCAGGGGTTGCATTGGCCTGATGTTCAGCTTCTCCTGTACAGCTATGGATGCAATCTTTTGCAATTCTACTGCAAACCATTTTTGACAGTCCTTGCCTCGATATGCTCTGTAATATGAGAGCTTAGCATCATGTTTGCAGTGGAAGTAGAATCCGATGCTGTGAACTTCATGTTCCTGGATTCGCTGTGTATTTTGATCGTTTATTATATTGACTCAAGATCAGCATATACACAAAACGGGACTGGATTCTTATGGTTATAAATCTTATATTCCAACCATTTCTTTTCCTCTGATGGAAACATAATCCTACAGTCGTTTTGTTTCTGACATTCGGGATTGTGTGATGTTAATTTTTCTTCAGAGTAAAAGTAGAGAAAACATCTGTCGCATATATGCCTTTTAGCATGATTTTTCGAAGTTTGTTTCGATATGAGGCGCGAAAGATCTTTAATCCAGCAGAAATGATATCTGCTGGCATCATCATCATCATCATCATCATCATGACCATCATCATCGTCATCATCATCATCATCCATATGATCATCATCCTGGCCATAGTCATCTTGCAGCATTAAGAGATTTACATGTCGCTCCACCCTGTGCTTCGTAAGTCTAACTGGAACTGTGGTGAAGAAACGTTCTTTCTCTAGGATGAACACGTTTATTGATAAATCGTTCTGGTCTTCAAATTGTGTAATTTGCTTAAGCGTCATGGGAAATGTTATTCCAGTTAAATTTAGCACAGTAGAATAATGTGGATATGATGAGGTCCAATCGGAGTGAACATTTGCAGGATATAGCGCTGATGTTACGGCCCAAGCGAAGCATGCTTCATCATTGTTTTTCACATTTATATATGCTTTCTTTGATGCAATCTCCTTCGGCAGAGGTGTATAAAATGATTCCCGAATCGGCTCAAACTTGTTGATATGCACCGCTAAATGTATTATAGAATGCAGAGCCCAACCACTACCTTTCTCTTGAAACTCTTCCAGTTGAGTAAGTATTGGGTCGTATATATTTAATTTATACCTCTCATTCAAATTATCCTCCACACTGATTGGGGCAGTTATTTGTTTACACAGGTGTGCATGACTAATTCAGCTAAAATGCGAATTTGTAATCAGGAAGTTTACACAGGTGTGTATGAACCATGCAGCTTAAATGCGAATTTGTTTACGAATTCCAATGAAAGGTTTCGATCAGTAGAATAAACATGAATCATTTTCTGATATTGCTTAAATTTGTTCACAACAGGATGTTTACGAATTCCAATGAAACATTTCGATCGGTAATTGGGTTGCTTACAGGACGTGTGGTATCAAATTACATAAATCATTCAGCGTAATGTGCTGATATTGCATATTTGCTTTAAACAGGATTAAACTTGTTTTGGAATCATGACTATAAATTGAGGAGCTGAATCAGATTTGCAATCAGTTTTATTTTGGAATTCAAGGAAGCAACATCGACTTAGAGTAAAACAATGGCTGGCGCAAAGGAAGAACTAAAGAAGCTGGAGCAATACTCACCAACCCTGAAGACATCCCAAATGGAGCTGGGCCAGAAATATAAGGTTGTTGCAGCAAGGCGATGCAAAACTGCATTTGGAGATCGTGTGGCTCTCGAGTTGGAAAACTACCACCTTTTTCTTCCTTCGAGGTACAGCAGAATTTCAGAGGACTTTTTGAATGAAATAAACACCAAGGGAGATTTCTACGTAATCAATAAAGGAGTAATCGGACGTTCATATAAAATTGAATTTGTTCAGCATGACGAAAATTTGTACCCAATTAATTATTATAATCGTTAAATAAAAAAATCAATAATGTGAAACTAGTTTTTATTATTAATATGTTCTAAATTATTAGTGATAATGAAAGTTACATTTAGTACTAGTACTCCACAAGTTTATGTAATTGAATATGAACCCAGAAAAGGACCTTGGGAGACATATGCTCTGGATCGCTTTCGTTTCCAAGATAGGATTCATAGAACTTCACTTATATTGCTACCAATTTTGAATATAAAACATAGGGAAAAAGTTTATAACTTTAGAAATAAATAATTAATTTGATGTGAATAAATAAATATTGAAATTTAATTTGGTTTGATAACATTATTTTCAGCAAAATAAATTGTATCAATACACCTCACAGCAACCATATTTTTACCTTAAACTTGAAGTTTTCTATTAAATATTTACAGTAAGTGTTGATATTACTTAAATTTGTTTATTTTATGAGAATTCCAGTAAAACGCATCACACCACATTACTAATTGCCAATTAGCTAATTACCCCCCTCCCTATCTTTATTACCACCCCCACCTCCATCCCAACATACCACCCCTCTAGAATCCATTGGCATGAACAAAAATTTCCTACTATTAACTTTAATTATTAGTTCAAAACCAAAAGCCTACATTTAGGCGCTCAAGAAAAATCAATTTATAATATTAATTCAAAACCCACATTTAGCCGCACCACACATCCAAAAAATGAAGCAAAAAACTTCCCTAAACCGTAGCATGCTGCCACGCGTGGGCAAAAGTGAAGCCAAAAACTTCCCTAACCCGTAGCATGCTGCCACGTGTGGGCAAAAGTGAAGCAAAAACTTCCCAAAACCGTAGCATGCTGCCACATGTGGGCCAAAAGTGAAGCAAAAAACTTCACATATCCAAGAGAACCGTACCACACATCCAAGAAAGCCGTAGTACCGGAACATGCTGGCAGTATCGGCTAAAGTCTCACTGACATCTTCTAGAATCTGTTCATGGTGATGTCATGTTGTGAAATTCGAATGATGCTGAACAAAGCCTACATTTAGACGCAGCACCCCCATGAGCAAAAAGAAACTTGAGTTATTACTAATATTAACTATATCTAAAAAGGTAAAATCGCTAATCTCGAAAACCATAGCCCGTAGAGGATTTCTGATGAAAATTTCGTTCCCCGTCTAACCCCCGCCCCTCTAACACCTTCTAGAATCTATTGGCATGAACAAGACTATCCTAGGTAGCTTGAATTATTAATAATATTAACTATATCTGAAAAGGTAAAATCGCTAATATCTCGAAAACCAGAAACCATAGAGGATTTCTGATGAAAATTACGTCCCCCCCCTAATACATCCACCCCAACCATCTAGAATCCATTGGCATGAACAAAAATTTCCTAGCGTCAACTTTAATTATGACTAATATTAGTTCAAAACCAAAAGCCTACATTTAGGCGCACCACATATCTATCCAAGAAAACCGTAGTACCGGAGCATGCTGGAAGTACCGGCTAATGCCGCTAGGGTGCAGTCAAGATCAAATGATACATCCCGGTAGTACCGATTAATCCCGCTAGGGCGCAGTCGAGACTCAATGAAACCAAAAGCCTACATTTAGGCACAACACATATCTATTTAAGAAAACGTTGTACGGGAGCATGCTGGTAGTACCGGCTAATGCCGCTAGGGTGCAGTCAAGATCAAATGTTATATCCCAGTAGTACCGATTAGTCCCGCTAGTCGAGACTCAACGGTACACCCAGGACACAATGGTGCATCCAAGGCGCAATGGCGTATCCGAGACACAAACCAATACAACCAAGGCACAAACCTACATTGGCACGGACTTAAACCACCTAGCGACGGTGGCGCCATCTGTGGCGAAATCCTGGAGGCTTAAAAAAGTGGTGCAGAATGAACATACCTTATCTACTGAGGCATAAGGTTCAGATAGCTGCTGCTAAACTATCAGATCTTTGCGTCTATATTCGGGCTGTTCCGAGAACAGCCGATCTGATTCAGGAGGAAGAAACTTAGAAGCTTTGGATTCCACGAAGGCTTGTCTCCGAGGTTATTTCAAGAGCGCATGATCCGCCACTAGCTTCCCACGGAGGTATAGGGAAAACACATCGATTTCCTAGGTCCATATCCTCGGTCAGTGAAAGGAAATGTCCGCATACTGATAGTTCTTGACCACTTTTCAAAGCTCCCTATTCTCAAACCCATGTGAAAGGCATCTACTCTTGTTGCAGATCTGCTTATTTATTTGCAGCAAAGGACAGGGAGTGCTTTTCTTTTTCAGAAATTCACCAGCCCTGAACAAACGTTTTTTTTTACATTAAAAGACTTTTAATTTTCTTTGAATTGAACTTCTTTATTTTAAATTTTTATTCTTTTATCAAACCCTTCATACAAACTTTCTTTTTTAAATCTGGAATAAGAGGCCTTACCGTTGGTCGGGGGACTCTCCTATTCACAGCGATCATTCTTAATTAATTACCTGAACTCTCGAACCACCGGCTTTTTATGCATTTTTTCATTTATTTTTTATTTCTTATTTATTTTTATTTTTATTGATCGAAGCATATCGATCATCATACATTTTAGGAGGGGAACCTCAAAAGAAGGGAAACGCCCATTCTTATTATTTACACCATATGCAGTAAGAAGCGCTTGCCATTGCATTAGTTCTAGCTTCATACATAGCGATAGAGGGGAAAATTTCATCGCACTTATTTACGTAGCGGTCATCGCCCGGCGTATTACTTAAACCCACAAAAGCTCGTGAACAATGCACAATAAAGCTGAGGTTGCGCTTTTGGTCTCGTGCTAGTAAGTGGTATTGGAATGCTAACCCCAGCGGGCAGTCAACATAATTCAGCTAGAAATATGACGCTGCACTTTTACCCTGGCGATAATATTTCTTTTAGAATTTCTGATTTAATAAAATTCTAGAGTTTACGAAAATAATCTCATCTTATTAGATGTAATGGTAGCTCATTACACTCTCAATGTGTGCCAGTTCATAGAAACTGAAATATTCCATGTGTTCGGAATCCCGGAAACGATAGTCTCTGACAATGGAGTCCAGTTTTGCTCGGCCCAGTTCGTCAGATTACTGGTGAATAATTTGCGAACGGCAGTTGACTTGCCGCAAGCCAACGCCTCAGAGCGACTGAACAGGTCTCTGTTGTCAGGGACTAGGGCATAAATCCGGAAGGAACACACAAAGTGGGATGAGAAGCTGAGCCAGATAGCTAGTTCCCTCAGGAGCTCTTTCCACAAAGCAACTGGTTTCTCTCCCTACCGAACACTCTTCGTTCAGAAAATGATTGAGAATGCGAGCTCCTATTCCATCTTAAAGAGCCCTGGACCTCTTAATGAGCCTGTGACAGTGGATTTCGAAGATAAATTGAGATTGATCCGTGCGAAAGTGCAGGAGAACTTACACCACGCGTTCGAACAGGGTTCAAAAGCTTATAATCTCAGAGCGAATCCTGTTAATTTCAAAGTGGATCTAGAAGTGTTCAGACGGAATTTTGCCAAAAGCAATTTTCAACAGCAGACTAGTGCTAAACTAGGACGAAAATTTGTAAAGTGTCGGGTCAAGTCAAGGAAAGGAAACTCCTTATAAGAGCTTGAAGATCTTCAGGGGAAAATGTTAGGAGTCTATCACGCCAAAGACATCAGGCCGTGATACTCATATTCTCGGACATGTCATTGTCACTTTCAATCCTGGTAGCCCTAAGAAGGCATCCAGCCAGCTAAATTGGTAAACTGTAGGATATCGCGAAGCCCTCCTATTGCCTCATCAATGGTGGGTGATATACCTGTTGGAATTCAACCCGGTTTACTGTCTTTATCAATTTAAGGAGGGAAATTAGCAACGTCACTACTACGACGACGCCCTGGGGGCAAACCTTTGAACCAACGTCGGTCGGAGATCAGAGTGAGATGTCAGTGCTGAGAGAGCTTTACGATCATTTGGTTAGGATTTGGCTGGATTTTTTGGGCTACCAACCTGTCAGTGCACCTCTGGTTCCCGACACCGAGAATGACGTCGACGTCTGGTCAGAGACTAGCGGGACTTCAGGATGTGCCTTCGACTCATCATCGGTCAAGTTCAACTGAATGTCTTGGACGATCCGTAGCAGCCGCCTAGTTTGAGTAGCGAGAAATGCTTTCATGGGTCGTGGGTCGAGCCACACATTTGGCGCCCGCAGCGAAGATGCCTATGTTTAAGACCGAACGCACCCGAAAAAAAGAATAAAAGAAGAAGAGTTTTTTTCTAAAGAGGTTAGGAGTTGATTGAAAAAGTGTGATTGGAGGATCAGACAGAAATTTTTGGGTCAAAAAATAATCATAAAGTTTCAACGGCATTAAAAGAAGTAAAAGCGTCTTTTCTTCAAGAAAAGGGGAAGAAAAAGCACGGAAGACTTCCAGATAAATCGTAATAAGAGTTCCAGTGAAAGGTTTTCGGTATTAGCCTGAAACAGTCTCAAGAATCTACCTGCTACTGGTGTTATAGGCTTCCAGAGAGTAACTCCGGGAAGTACTCTAGTCGCCAATAGACTCATCGGCTACAAAATTGCTTATTAGCCATCGATGATGAAGTTTTCACCGGGGAAATGACAGATTCGGTCCTCTGATCTTGATTACCTGACCACTGCAAAAAAGGAAAAAAAAACTCATGAAGGAAGTTTCTGGCCTGATTAAGTAACAAGCTCCGCAAAATATAAGTACAACAAATGGCATCAGAAGCTGATCAAATACTCGGCAGAGTACACCCCGAAGCTAACAAACTCTGGTATTATATCACTTAGAGGAAGTGAACGCTAGAAATAACCTAGGGAGCTCATGGCGGCTGAGGCAAGAACGGAATCATATCGGCATCAATTCCAACAAATCTTTCATCATAATAATGTTGTAACTCTCATGTATATTTAACTAGGTTGTTTATCATAATTTCTATTCTAGCATCAAGTACCTCTAGACTGCCTATGTATCATAAGAGAATAACTATTAGGCTAGGAATTTCGCGCAGTTCAGTGTTTGAAGCAGGGAATCTATGAAGAATGAATTCGATCACATTGAAAATGAAATGTCCTATCTTAACTTTTGTAAGGTTACAGCTGCGTCAGAAGAAGCGCTTCACCCGGCCAGGATTAACCACGTAAGTAACAAGTTCTTTTATTATCTAACATTGTAGAGGTATAAGAAAAGTCTATCCCATCGCCAAATGGGAATAGTCATTACATCATCGAATTAGTCAAGCAAAACACCCTTTGTGGGATGTCGAAATAATCAAATAAAATTTTGAGCTCTGGTACACAGCAGCTAGATATGGAATGACAGATCTAATCACCCTTTGTGATTGGCACAGCTTCTCCTATAAAAGTGACATGGTCTCTGATTCAAACATCAACTGTCGCATTTTAAAAATCATTAAGGATTAGGTTCGAATATTGCTAAAAGCAATGATTTTGGGCATAACATTTGAATAAACATATATATATAAATTATAATTTCGCCAATCATTAAGGATTAGGTTCGAATATTGCTAAAAGCAATGATTTTGTGCTTAACATTTGAATATATACTTATATGTAAATTATAATTTTGCGAATCATTAAGGATTAGGTTCGAATATTGCTAAAAGCAATGATTTTGTGCTTAACATTTGAATAAATATATATAAATTATAATTTTAAGAATTATTAAGGATTAGGTTCGAATATTGCTAAGAGCAATGATTTTGTGCATAGGATTTTGAATACATATGTAGGAATTATAATTATAAATATCAGGTGCGATTAGGGTCGGTAATTACTGAAGGCAATGACCTTATGACGGGTATTTTTATCCATATGTTATAATTTTAGAATTAAATCTAGAAAGCTAAATATCGTTCAGGATTAGGCTGAATGCACACAAGAGGTACTATAGCTTTGCATTGAGTTTTTTTTCTTCACACATTTATGTATGTTTTATTTTGGATTCCAACTAACTAATGAGCTATTGTTACCGAGTAGGATGATCGATTGCACATGGAGTTATGTATAGTTAAAAGCTAATAATAACAACATGAAATGATCTCTTAAAGAATTTTCTTGCTCGCGTCTTCCTCCCGGAGTGTCCTCTCTTTGGCATGGTTGACTAGGTCCGCTCCTTCTCTTTTCAGGTCAGCTTAGGGACACTATACACAATCTGCCCTCAGTGTCGTTGGGTGGATGGGGCAAGCAGTAGAAGGCAGTCCATCTGTGCCTTCACCCAGGTAAGCGTAAGTGGTGTCAAGGCCCCTTCAGGGCTGAAGTATGTGCTACGGCCTTTTTGGTATTAGGCACGAAATTTTTTGATTATGGCAGATGACAGCGGCAGGTCTTCGTGGAACCTCACCGCACTATCCGCTAATAGCCGAGGCGAGCTAACGCTGCCCACCGAGTGATCTGTCAGCTCATGCTGGCAGTTGGGACTTCACGTCCAAGCCATTCACTCTCAACATAAGTTCCATAACAAAGCAAGCTTAAGATTATCACAGCACCAGTTTTCTACATGAATAGTAGTTTAGAGCGGAGGAGCTATTCAAACAAACTGTTTTCATAAGAACACTACAATTATTTTAGAATATTAGAAATCTGTTGGGACTCTCATGTGGTAGTGAGGAAGTCTGTTTCATAGATTGTGAAGATTTTTCGTACCTTGTTTCTAGGAAAAGGGCCATAATGATTGCGCCAGATTTCAGTTCTCTACGTCGACACGATCCCGCGGAGTATCCAAATATATAGCGAAAAATGAAATTTTTGTATCGCAACCCTACGAAGAATATGCCCAATATTCGGACTGATTTTTACTTTATGTTTTGGAAATTATCGTGTTTGAATGAAATCGAAGCTACTTTTATATGAAAAGCACAAGCAGTAAGACAAGGCAAGAAGTGGAGTATTATATGTCGGCTGATAACCAGCCCACTTTCCTTGCATTCTGAGTTTTACTGCTGACCGATTTTCTTTTGATGTGGCAATGAAATTTTCATGCTGAAACGGAAAGAGTAGAACCGACCTGTAGCCCGCAACTGATGTTCCAAATTATCAGGACCTGAAGGAGGTCGTTGAGTAATGAATGAATAAAATGCGTCGTTTAGGCGGTAGAGAGTGGTTTATGATTTTGATATATTTCCCCTTAACACCCTGTAACACTATTACTATACACATCTGTAATCCCGTCCTGCAAATGAAACCGGAAGCAAACTGAGCGGATACTGTTTGCTGCTCCTTCAAAACCAGTACATGTTATATAATAAACAGGACTGGAGCTCTCATAGGTGAAAATGGAGCAGCTGCACCGGGCGCAAAATGTTTGGGGCGCCACATAAATGACAGCGGAAATACGACAATACAAGAATGATTTTAAATTTCAAGTTAATTTTTTTAAGACAGAATTATTTGAACAAAATTATATTTTGTATTCGAAAAAATTCTTTTCACATAGGTATAGCAAAGTATGAGCTGAATCTCGTATACTATAATGTGCAACTTTCTTAAGAATCAGAGTTGAATCGGTACTCTGTAACTTAGAAGCATTTATATACATACTTTTCCTTTAAATAAAAAGAGTCTTCGTAGAAAAACAATGAATGAGCGTCCTGCTTCTTCACACTATATTAAAGAGAGAAAGGAATTACATTTATACTCCAAATTGTCCACGGACTCCACACCATTCATCAGAACAGAAACCGCGCTATCACATGTAATAATTATCTAAACTTGGTCTCTTAAAAAGCGATCTCCATATTCAAACAAACTGCTTACAAATTATTTTCTCTCAACAAAACACAATTCAATTCTGTCTTCTTAACCATGTTATTTTATTTCTTCCTATTTTTCTATACTTTTGCGTCTGCCTGGCCTGAGCATAGCACAAGCGGCGCTACCATAAAGAGCTAAGCATGCACAGCGTTCTTCCTCAGGTCAACGATAAAGTTATCGGACATTTCTCTAGACATGAAAGTTCGTGCTGTGCTTATTACTTGGCGGTGGTGCACTAAAATATTCTGCTCCATGAACAAAATGTCATCAGCATTGAGTATGACTACGTATGACTGTGACTAGAAACGTTCATACTTGCGTCTTAACCGTAGCCTTATGTAGCAATTTAACTTTGGATTCTTACGTTGGATGGCTTACGCATGCATATTGGATGTACATTTAAGTTTTATACATAGGTTTGTTACATATGAATGTATGATTGGGCTCTTAAGAGAAATTAATAATTGTCTGTAAACGTAGATATATTCAGCAAACTTTTTATGTGCATTAAGTAATCAAACATTTTTTCAATTTTATTGACATGCGGGCATGAGTACAGGTATCCAATTAAGTTTAGCTGAACTATATAATATATAGCATATTGTCATTTCGCTTGTTGTTTTATATTAGTGCCATAAAATGAATTCCCCAAATTTAAAGAAATAGTTATCGGGCAGTGATTATAGAAAAAAACGAAAGCGGTTGGAAGAATTAATTTTAAAACAATCGAAGTATTTAAAAATTTGTGTGCGTACTATTATAAGTGGTCCAAGTATAACTGCTTCCACATCATCAGCCGGAGAAATTGAAGTAAATTCAGATATAAATGTAAATTTTCAGTTAGTTCAGGCAGCAGAGAATTTTAGTGTTGGTAATCAACATCAAACCAAGGTGTCTGTTTTTGAGTATGATTTCGAGGATCCTTTTAAATGGCCCACTTTGAATAAGAAAGTGGTGCAATTATTAATAGAAAAAATGCCAATCCAAATAACAGCTTTTGATTTTACTACCACTATAAAAAAAATTTAGCTCTTAGTTTTACCAGAGGTCTATGAAGAACAATGAGACAGTTTTTAGACCATGGTTAACATATTCGATTTTACAAGATGCTGTCTTTTGTTTCTGTTGTCTCCATTTTTCAAAGAACAGAAAATGTAACTCATTATCTAATAAGGATTATAGAGATTAGGATCATTTATGTAGGCAATTGGAAGATCATGAAAATAGTTTATTTCATGTGTCAAGTTTCAATACTTGGAAGGACTTAGAACTAGGCTTAAAAATAAGTAAAACCGTAGACGCTGAATTGCAGAAAAAAATGTCCAAGGAAATTGAGCATTGGCATAATATTCTAAGACTCCTCATAATTTTTGTTCTGTATGTAAGCTCACAGTCTTTATTTTTTAGGGGCAATTCTGATATCTTTACGATAGGGACAATGGTAACTTCCTGAAGTTAGATGTGGCAAAACAAATATCTTAGTGAATATATTCAAAATGAATTAATAGAGTTATTGTCCAATGCTATGAGAAAAAGTATATTAGCTAAAATAAAAAAAGGCGAAGTATTTCTCGATTATTGTAGATTGTATACCAGACATTTCCAGGAAGGAACAATTGTGCTTAATTGTAAGACTGTGAAAATAATAAAATAAATGTGAAAGAATATTTTTTAGGCTTCTTAATAGCGGAAGGGACCGCGGAAGGGACCACGGGGGGCAAGCTTGACTGAGTTGGTATTTAGTGAGCATGGAAAGATATGCATACCTTTAGAGAACTGCAGAGGACAAGGCTATGATAATGAAGCCAATATAAAGGGACAGCATTCCGGTATGCAAGCACGAATAAAATCGTTGGAGCCGAGAGCTTTTTACGTACCCTGCTCTTGCCCTTCAATTAAGTTAATTATTATAGATGCTGCACATTGCTCTTTGATAGCAGTTTTGTTTTTCGAGTAGAATAGATGCAATAACACCTTTAGTACACCATCTAGAAGATGTGTATGAAGCTTTCGTCGAACTATCCCAAAGTGATGACCCAAAATCAAAGAACATGGCAGAAAAGTTAAGTAACAAAATAGCGGATTTCAAGTTTATTTCTTGTATTGTGATATGGTATGAAATTTTTGACAAATGGCTAAAATAATTGCAAATGCCCTGGAAGCTCCTTACAGTTTTCCACGACGCTCGGAATTACGGTCAAGGAGACGGAAGCTACATTTTTCTTACGAGGGAAGCGATGATTGGATCCCCAACAGAGATTTAAAGTAGAATTTTATTTTAAAGTCTTAGAGGCTATTTTATCCATATCGGAACGGTTCGAGCAAATTAAAGAGCATAATAGTATTTTCCAATTTATTAATGAAATCGGAAAATTCAAAAGTGATATAACAGCAATATCGGTTCAAGATGCTTGAAATTAGAGGAAATATTATCATTTAATAATAGTACTGACATAAGTGGCTTGTAATTATTTGAAGAAAATTTGGCTACATTAGTAAATGTAAATAGCTCATCGAAAGAAATCATAAATTTTATTTTTGAGAGAAAGCTTGAAACTTTTTTTTCAAATATCTTGGTAGATTTAAAAATTGTATTAACTTTACCTGTAACAGTAGCATCAGGGGAGCGTAGTTTGTCCAAACATAAAATAACTAAAAATTATTTAAGATCTACAATGACCCATTAAAGTTTGGTAGGATTAGCAACAATATCTATTGAAAGAGAGTTAACTGAAGATTTGGCCTGTGATGAATTAATAAATGATTTCCCGAAATTTAAGGCACGGCGAGTAATTTTTATGGCACCTTAAGATTATGATGACGTAAATCTAATTTTATATGCATTGCATGATTTTCGAAGTTTTTGTTTCTTTTATTTGTTATATTTATGAAGTGTTAGTTTTTCACATATTTTATTCTATTGTGTTTACTAGTTTTATAAAATATAGAAGAATTTGATTAGTTATTTTTAGTAATTTATTCTTTTACTGAAAAGCGAAACTTTTGCTCATGCTTTCACTAAACATTTCCTTATCCCGCTTGTTTCAGTAATTATCGGATAAATTGTTTTGTTGATTTTCTGATTTGTTATAGTAATGAATAGTAGTAGCTAGCGAGGACTAGGTCTGTTGGGGAAACCTCGTAAAAAAAACGCATCGTACGCTCTACCTCTTTGGGTGATGTGGAAATGAACATAATATTGAAATTTAAAAGCAAAATTTTTAGCTCCGGATTTACGTTTAACCTAAACTGAAGTTTAGTACTATTAAGTTGCTGGCTAAAAACGAGATCTAATTTTCAGTGTAAATAGGGCGCATTCCGTTAAATAAGAGTTGCAGCAGAATATTTTAATATTCAATATAATATTGAATTGCTTTTTTACCAGTTAAAATGAGGCGCAAAAAAAATAGTCTGCTCCGGGTGGCTCATTGGTCAGCTCCGGCCCTGATAATATCTCAGTAGCAGTCCATTTACGTCCGTTGTGCAGTTAAATAAGAGAATTGGTACATTCGGTATAAGATCGCTTACATATTTGTAATACGCAGGTAATACTGCTTTATCTAATATTTCTGATAGACAGACAATAAAAAATAAATAAAGTGTGGAGAAAGAAGTTACCTGAAATGTGGCTTTTCCAAGAAGTGCATAGGCTGAGAAAGTTCTAAATCTGTGACAACACTGTTTAAGATAAAAAATTGCTGCTCTATATTTCTTCAATATCAAGTAGACTTTCCCCACTTTGAGATGCATCAGGTTGAGCTGTTCATCTAAGTTGTTTATAGCAGTCATATGTAAAAAATCTCTCATTTGGCATACTGCTGCAAGACTTTCCATTTTAAGTAGACAATGAACTCTGAGTTTCATTTTATGACAGAGTTGATTAGCTGTACAAGTTTTTATACCTCCCAATCTTTGAAGTGCAGACGAATAATTTTTTCTATAATATTCAATTAACGCCATATGATACAGATATACATAACTGCTGCATCCATATGCATGTATTATTGAGGTCAGACCGATTTCAGCAAAATCTAAGCATCCCCACTGGATCAATTTAATTATGGAATTCAATCGTGGATCACCGCTTTTTGTTGGCTTCCAGGTTACTTCCTTTTTATCATGGTACCGGGTTGTATAGGGATGTTCATGCGCCAAATAAACGTTTCGCAAAGCAAAAGTCATTTCATCCCTTTTGTCTTCTTGAAGTAATAGAACAAATAAAGCCATCCAAGCTTCAGCAAAATTCTCACAAGCTCTGGTTACACGACTAAGGATTTCTCCTGCGAAATTTATATCTTTGTATACAAAAGCCACATAAGATTGAAGTAAGTAACAAATATAACAGTTTGGGTCTCGTTTCAAGGCATCTAAACAGCACTCCAAGCACATTTGCATGTCTCCTATTAACAAGCTGTGGATCGCATATAATACAAAGTGCGTAGGGTTGTCTCGTGTGTCTCTGATATTCTAAAAGATTATTCTTTATTTAAACTCTCCATAAAATATTTAGCAATATTACCATAATATAGAAGTCTCTGGCGTCATCCAGCATATCCAATTCGAAGCATTCAATAGCACAAAGCTCTCGAAAATCGACATCTGATACTTCTTCCCTAGGATCAGAGATATTACGAAATATTATCTCATGAATTTTATTTACTAGGTAAATGTAGCTATTTTCCAGAATATGCTATAAAAAAAAATTACAATTTAGTTGCAGACAGTTAGAGAGATGATTGTACTATACTGCTGCCGCTTATTTTGCTTGAATTAGCAATTGTATATGCAAGCTTAGTTTTGTGTATGGATTACACTGACATGTATAATATGGTTCATTTTCTATTTCATGTGGAACTGATTTTGTTGGCAGGAGTGTGGAAATCATCTTAATTTCGTTTTTTATTATAAGTTTAACAGTTTGCAAATACATTCGAAATTAATACTATTATTGTAGGCTTTTCTCCTATAATATCATATATTCCTTAAACTGGATGTTTAAGGAAATAAAATTAAGCAATTTCAGTTTGCCCATCCCTAAAGTATGGGGATGGAGAAAAATTAAAAATGTTGTATTGCAATCCATTTCTATTCTATATATACATTTGGAAAATCCCCTGACTGAATCTGGACTATGGTGGATTTCGTATGGAACTTAGTATATGAAGTTCAGCAGAATAAAGCAGTTAAACCAAAACAAGAAAACTATAGAAAAGAGATCTCATGTTAATGTAAGCAATTCCAGTAGGGTCAGCGGTCCATTTTATACATGTCAATGGTGTATTAGTAATGAAATTGTGCACATACCTATAATCAATAAGTAAGAAATCTAGAATTGGTTAAAAACAAATTCTAAAGATACTTTACGCCGGTATGTAATTTTGTGTGGTAACCTTTCTGTGCAAGTATAATTTTAGAAGGGGTTTTTCGCATACATGTTTTTTTTAAAAGGGTTCGTTTCATAGAATTTCACATTCTGAACAACTTTTCGGTATATTAAAACCGTCTAGGACTGATCGTTCGTACGGTTGCCTAATTTAGTCCAACTCCTAAATTTTATTTACTACTGTGCTTTTACACCATGTACCAAATTTCAGTTCTCTACGTCGCGTCGACGCGTTCTCAGGAAGTGCCCAAATATATAGTGAAAAGCGAAATTTTTGTATGGCAACCCTACGAAGGAGTACCTCGATTCGCCCATTTTTATACCCTAGATGAAATCTGTAGGGTATACTAAGTTTGTCATTCCGTTTGTAACGCACAGAAATAATGATGGTAGAGCAAAATGGATTGGACACCCCCGCATAAAATTAAAAGTTATTTTGATTTTTGCATGTCCGTCTGTCCGTCCGTCCGTCCGTCCTTCCGTGCGCACGATAACTCGAGAACGCGTTCACTTAGAAAGCTGAAATTGTGTACATGGACATTAAAACAAAAAGTAAAATTAAGTTCGAAAATGAGACAAATCGGGCAACTCCTTCGTGGGGTTGCCATACAAAAATTTCGTTTTTCACTATATATTTGGACACTACCTAAGAACGCGTCGACATAGAAAGCTCAAATTTGGTACATTCTGTTTTCATAGTAATGGAAAAGAAAACTTTAAAAAACGGACTAAATCGGGCAACCCCTTCTTGGTGTTGCCATATAAAAATGTTGGTTTTTTACACATACTTTGAAAACGATCAGTCCTAGACATTCTTATTGTGCTAAAAACTTCTTCAGAATAATAAATCCTATAAAATTGGTTTTAATCATTTTTCTGTCCGACGAGCCGTTCTAGAAATATATGCGAAAAACCAATGCAAAAGTTCAAAATTGCTCAAATGGGTCACCACACGAAATTTCATACGGGCATTCATCTGGGGTATCATAAGAATTGGTCTTATACCAATTCTAGCTTGCTCACTTGTTTAACTTAAATCTACTTTTTTTTCATAAAGCCCATGTGCAAAATTTCAGCCCTCTAAGGGCACTTTCACAGCAAAAACAAGAACAAAAAAATGTAAACCGAAGAACAAGCCTTTTGCTCCAATGATTAAAAACATTATGGAAAATAGGATAAACTAATAATTTGGCTAATAAAATATTATATTTATCTCAGATTTTTAAGAAAAACACAACTTTTCAGTTTTATCGACCGAATTCTTCGCTCGAAAAAGTTTTTCGGCCGATAAAACAAAGTTGTTTTTCTAAAAAAAATTTGAAATAAATAATATACTATTTTCACAGTAAAATTATTAGTTTATCCTATTTCCCTGGATTTTACTAATCATTGGAACAAAAATCTTGTTTAAATTAGAATAAAACGAGTTTTTCGATTTACATTTTTCTGTTCTTGTTTTTGATGCGAAAGTGTCTTAAGTGAATGCGTTCAGGAGTTATCGTGCGGACGGACGGACATGCAAAAATCAAAATAAGCTTAAGCGTGGGTGTCCAATCCATTTTCTCTACATTACATTATATAAAATATAGATTTCATATAGGGTATAACAAAATGACACGAGAATAAGAGGCGACATCTACCAGAACAGAGTATAAAAATTCTATATTCTATTCCAGATGGGCCGCAAGTGCTTCATATTTTCTTGCATTTGCGGTGTTGAGGAGGTCGATCAAATGAATACAAAACTGCTGTTAAAGAAGCACGCTCTAAAGCATGTTGAGGACCAATCCGGAATGCTCTACAACTTTCGTAATCTATATACTCGTCTTCTGCAGTATGCCATGCGATATCTAGTTTTATGCCATCTATGCTATTATTGTAGTCGATGCAATTTTGATTTTAAATTAATATCAATCGATGGTGCTGAGCCTCATATTTGTCTAGATGTGCGATCACTCTTGATCGCTTTCGTTGTACGTATATTTGTAGGTCTAGGTATATGCTCTTTAAATACTCTCTATTCTATTCAATAGCGTATAATATTGTTGTGAAGAAACGAATCGTCTCTTATCAGCCGATCAACTAGTCGTTGAGAGCTGAGATTTTTTGTTTTATGTGTGTGATCGCTGGCATTGATATATGGATTCTGTCTTCAGTGCTAACGAATAAGCTCTTGTTAAAATCTTTTAAATAAAGCGTTACTAGAGATCGGACGCGTCTTGTAATTTCATGGTAAATCCCCTACACTATGTACCTTACAAAATGAATCTCCGAAATGAGTTGTAGATAGTTAGTAGTTCTAAAATTAAAAAATAAGTGTAGGTTTGGGATGGGCGCAGAAGCCTCGAAAATACTTTCTGGTTTCCAAAATAAATGTTGGCTCATGCGGACAATAATTTGAATATGAATTGATACAAAATTGTTAATTGAAATCAAGCAAACAGCAGTGCATGCGAAACCTATCCCTGCCAATTATAGCAGTTTTATAGGTTAAGTCTGGGATAATATTTAGAAAACCTACCTGTGTGCTCTCCGCATCCGTGGCCTCGGAAAAATTAAATCTTTTTGAAAGTACAGCTGCTGCTGCTCCAAACATATCGCCTTCATTCGACACCAAACAGAGTTTGTCTATTGATCCAAAAGCATCTACAGGTTGCCCTTTGCTTTCGGTAAGGCGAACGAAAGTGCCGATCTCTCTTTTGAAGAAAAAGTCGAGCTCTTTGTCTGTAAAGAGGGACCGAGTTCTATGCACTCTAGATGTTTCACTTTTGTCCATTTGTCCTTTACTAAGCACATCTAATTTTCTTGAAATTAAAGGTGAATCGATTTCAATCTCCACTGCAATACAAGTACTATATCCGTCTTCATTAGTAAAAAATTTATCTGGCGCTGATAAAGAAATAGATTTTTGCAATTTGGGAGGCTTGGAAGACTTTTCCATTTTCTTGGGCGACTGTTTCGATTGTGGCCCTGCTAGGAAAATACTTTTATCATGGCCACAATTTGCTACTAAAAGAGAATAATTAAATTTTTGGAGGGGCACTAAAGTTCTGATCTTCGTTACACCAACGTAGGTAAATGGTGTCAAGTTTAGGATACCAAGGAGATGATGCGCATTGCTCCCTTCTTTTATATATACTTCAATGGCAAAATGATTCATATCAATAAGTCGCTTTAATGTTTGATTTGTAATCATGCATTTGTAAACCCCATAGAAACTTACAAATTTCTCACAGTTTTCCAGTAATTCTTCTTGTAATCTACAAGTTTCTATTGAATAGGCAATTTCCCTTCGTTCGTACGAAGTATTGGTGCGATAAGAACTGAACTTGGCGAAATGGTCAAAATGGCTCAAGGTGCAATATGTTTTCAGTTTAGGTATATCAGCCGGCCTTAAAAGCTTTCCATGCCTACATACTATATTCCGCGAAATTTCCTTAGAAAAGGAAAGCACAGCTCCTATTTCGTATGAACACTCTTTCGTTAGGAAATCATTAGGGAAATTAATACCACACTCAAAGGTTAATGAAATTGTATTATATTTAGTTTTATCATCCCTTAGGATTGGCTTAGAAGAAGATAATCTGTACTTAATGAAGGGAACATTCGGCCATGTGTTCAAATCAGCGCCACGCAATTTTTGAATTGCTTGAAAGTTAGTTGATTTTGTGATATCTTCCACTTTATTGGTAATAATTTCCGCCAATTGAACGAATGCAAGTCCTTGTTGAGTTATATGTTCTGGCAGAACGGGATTTGGAACGTCTTCATCATACTCTGTAGTCAATTTTGACCAACTAATTACTATAGGATTCGCTGAAAGGTCTACGATATCCTCTTCGCCCTTGATCTTAACTGGTAAGGTCCAATTGAAATTTAGAATGTCCACTGGACCACAGTGGCAAGCTTCAAAGATATTTAATGTATCCTTATTCAGAGATTTGTTCATAAAGCTTGCATCGATAAAAAATCTTGTTTCGCTCGAAGCCATGTTTCCTATTTCCATAATTTCGAAGCTTATGACCAGATCATAAGAGGGTATTTCCTTCGCTCCCACTTTTGTGGTTTGTTGGCTCTTTTGCCCACCTTTTTTATCTTTTTTCGCACTCATATTTATATTACAGTCAATAAAACAAATTGATTCAAAATTTGATTTTTATATGTCATTGTTCTCATGACAGCCTGTTATGTTTAGTTCGAAAAAAATAAAATATTCTTCATTAGATTGACGAAATGGGGTTGAAAATTGCATTGTTTAAAAGATAGGAGGGCGTTAGATATTTTTCCTACATATTTTATATATTTTATTAAAAACCGTACACTTCTGAAAGATATGAATATCCTATGATTATTAAGATTTGAAATTCATTGGAGCTTTTCAGTTATCTATATAGTGGTTTCCATTCTTCCATTTAAAAGTTATTACTCAATAAGTCTCAATCAGTTAATTTATTTATCTACTATTTCTATTAAAAAATAAAACATCAGCAATTGTTCATATTGAATTTATGCAAACTAAGGCAATTAGCTTCATAATCCTTAATATATGTAGATGTGCCCAAAATCATTGACGTCTTAAAAAGGAGATATCTGACAATTTTATTTAATGGTAGAATTCAATTTTTCGGGCATATGAAGTAAAAATGTTTAAAAAACAAATAGAAAATTATATCCAGTCATTGAAAATTCTTTTAATAGAAGTTTTAAAGTTGGAAAAAGCAAGCAAAAGACCAGTAGCGACATTTCCTTCTAAGGCGTTAATGATTCTGGTAACAAGACCCACAAGATCAACACTGGTGATGCTATTCCGATAAAACAACGGTTTAATTATATTTCTCCAGCGGTACAAAGTTTTATGGACGCCCAATTAGAGCGAATGTAGTTCCCGCAGTTCTAGTAAGGAATCCAGAAAAGGTCCAATAATGTTTTGATGCCAGGAAGATGAAAACCGTCACGAAAAAAGACACCTATCCGCTACCACAGATAGACGGAATTCTGGGTCGAATTCCTCCGACACAGGGCGGCACCCTATCACCTCGGCTAGTGCGTGACAATTGTGAGGTGGGTTAACCAAATGCCTGCCGCTGTCACAGCCCCATATACAAAAAAGTCTTCGTGCTTTTCACAAAACCGAACAGACAATCCGGTCCAGAAGGGACCCTTATACCGTCGACAGACGATAGCTATAATTTTAAATTATCTACATCAACAAGATAATCTTTTTCGTGTGTCACCCCTGAGGTTTTAATTATCCCACATAGTAATACATAATCGCCACATGGCAATGACTTAATTGAGTTTTGTTTTTGAGGATTATCGCAAAAGGGCCACTAAAATACGTAGTAGTGATTCTGTAAACTAACAGTGACACATTTCAGACGCAGCTAGTCTATGACATTTAAGAACGTGTTAATTTTGGAGGAAAATTTTGTTTAAATTATGGAAAAAATCAATAAGAATAAGCGAAGAGTGTTGTGGATTGTTGAAGCAGTTAATAAGCTTATTGCTTTATGGGCAGAGTGTTACATACAGAGCATCAATTAAACATGTATATACATACATGCATGCATCTCTGAATCGATTTCGCTTCACGCAGAATTCTAAAATTCATGCATCAATAAAGAAATGCAAACATTTAGATATGTACATACCTACAGCATTATCATTGCATGCGGAATTACAATTCCCAGCTGCAAGTATAAACATACATATATCTACAAACATATTTGCAAGTTCAGTAAAGTCACTCGCTACTGACCTACACCAATTTCTTAATCATATAAAGAAACAAGTGAAGGCAGTGACACAATCCCCTGCGCGCAAGAATTCACACGATGCAATTTGATAACCTTGCGCCAGCAGCGGTAGAACTCAGCTGAACGAAACAATGGTTCATGATGATGTCATCATACTAGCAAAGCGGCGAACGGTCTGCGGAAGTATTTATGTATGTACATGTGAAAGCGATGAATGCCGTGATGTAATAACAACAAACCGGCAAAAGCTTTGCGGAAATTAAATTATGAATGCCACAAAGAAACACTTTGCGGAAATAATATTTATATACGAATAAATGCTGTGATGAAATTAGCTTAGCGTAGTAAGAGAATAACAATCGTATTAAGTGAAAAACTGTATAAATAAACTGTGATTGTGAATAAAGAAGTCAGTAAGTGAGTTAGTCAGAACGCGAGTTGTTTCACTTACCCAGGAGTAAAGCTAGTAAGCTGCTCCATTCATCTGTACCTAGGAGTAAAGCTAGTAAGCTGCTCCATTCATCTGTACCTAGGAGTAAAGCTAGTAAGCTGCTCCGTTCACATATACTAGGAGTAAAGCTAATAAGCTGCTCCATTGAACCGTACTGGGAGTAAAGCTAGTAAGCTGCTCCATACGCATCGCTGCTCTACCTATCTCGGGACAATCAAGTAAAACGCCCAATCATCTTGACGACACTAGTGTGATTACCGTGTCGTGTTCCAGATCAAAAGGTGCTCAGATGAGAGTACTAGAAGTACATTAATAAACTCAACAATTTTGGCGCAGCCGGTAGGATCGAGGAAGTTATATAAATTCAAACTTAAAAAACCTAGATCCTCGAATTTACAACAAACGAGTGCATAAGAGGGCATTATTTTTGAATCTGGCACACAAAACCGAGACGTTGGGCATTTCTAACAACATCCATTGACATCAGTAACAACAATAAAAGCATCATATCTGCATAGCGGAAAAAACGTTAACATCTTTTCTCTTCTCTTCAACTAAAGTGAAGTAAAAGTAAGTTAAAAAAAAAAAAAAAAAAAAAAAATTAAAAAGACGCGTCAATTTAGTAGCAAAATTACTTTAGAGTAATAAAAAATTAATAAATAAATAAATAAATAAAGTCACAGCGATATATGTGCATGTACATAAGCGACAAAAAACAGTAGAAACATTTTAATTAATCATTCTTCGGTTATTATACGGAATTAGATAAACTACCTAATCTCTTTTTTCTTCGCTCTCAATAATTACGTAAAACTCAAAGTTTTGTCTTTTATGCCAAGACCTGATCAAAGCTCTCCTGGCTCAGATTTTGAGGCAGCAATTAACTCATTGTCTTTTGACAACACAAGTCCTCCAGACAGCCCAATAGTAGAGCGAAATTCACCCCAAAGCAGACCATCCATAAATTGGTATCGCGAGCATCGCTCAGGAAAACGCTTCAGAGGGCACAGTCTAATTAATTTCCTAGCAAGAAATTATAGTTTAGGCGCCCTAGTATCCCAGGAGGCGTTAGACACACCAACTTCGAGTATAAACACTCAAATTACTTCTAGCACAGAGCAACACAATAAAACGGATAAAATGTCGGTAAACTATGAAAAAGTAGTAAAACTAACGGGACAAATGGTGCCTTTGTTCTCTGGGGAAATTAGCGCGCAAATTCTTACAGAATTACAGACTTTTATAGGCTGTTGTAAGCAAGTGCAACAGTGTCTAGGGGAAGAGCAAAGGAAAGCCTTCATGCAGATTTTCCCCACCAGATTGAGAGGAAACGCGTATCAATTAATAGCGTCCAGCTCTCTCACAAAATTTGAAGAAGTCGAACAACTGCTTTACCGAACGTATTTACCTCGTGAAACATACCATGAACTAATAAACAAGTTAATTACTTGCCGGCAATATCCGCCAGAATCATTTAGTTCATTTACAAATAGATTAAAAAGTCTTTTAATTCAATGCAACGAGGCAGCACAAAGTAAATACGGATCTGAAAATTTTAAAGTAGTAAAGCAGCAAATAGAAGATTTTGCTATGGCTTCCATAAAGAGTGGTGCAACTAATCCCCATCTAAGCGCCTGTTTACTCACATTGAATGAAAATTCTTTGGAAACTCTCATTCAAAAGGCACTAGATATGGAAAGATTGCAGCAAGGACTCTTTTTCATTCCACAACCAACAAATTATATCCCTAACCCAACAAACTCTTTCCAAGTGGACCCTTTTCTAAGACATAATATCCCAAATTTCTCTAATACCTATGGTTATCCCATACCTGAGAGTGTAAATTTGTCTTCCTACCCTTACACAAAGGAATTCGGAAGACATAACATAAAAACTGAAATTGGTATACCTCCAATAGCGGAACAACCAAGAGAAACTTCAGTATCCTTTAGTACGGACAGAACTCAGAAAATTATTGGCGCTCTCCTCAAACAAACATAACAAGGAAATCGTTAGGAAGTCCACCTCCAAACAGGAAATCTTTTTACGAGCAGGCAGAAAAAAAGTACGATAAACAGAAAGTGCTGTTAAACAAGATCACCTGCAGCTACTGCAATTATAAAGGACACACGTATGACGAGTGCCTAAAGCGTAAAAATACTCCTTATTGTACTAATTGCAGAATGAAGGGCCATGATGCCCAATATTGTAAACAGAATATTAAAGCGCCACCCGAACATGTAAGCTCAAAAAACAATGCTCGGTGGGGCTCTGCAGATAGGGAACAAAGATTTAACCCCATACATAATATGTGCGATTTCTGTGGGAGAAGAAGTCATACGGTGTCCACTTGTCAGCAGAAACAACGATGGGAGGCCACACATTCGGGAAACGGCATATTGTCGACCGAAAAATCCCCGGCTCGACATTAAATAAAACTGCTCAAATTACTTCAGGGTCCTCTCAAACAAAACAACAATTAAATAGAGAAAATGTACCAGTGGTAGACTTACCACTGGACATAGGCAAAAACACAGCCGTTCGGCTGATAGTAGACACCGGAGCTGAAGTAAGCATCATAAAAAAGGAAGCACTAGATAACCCAAAACATATAGAACGAAGCCAAAAGGTGACATTGAAAACTCCATTTGGAGAAGGAGAAACATTGGGAAACTGCCAAGGCAACTTTTTATTAAGCCGCAGTGTCCCATGCAAACTCCAGGTAGTAGAAGACATTGCCCAAATCTCCCACGATGGGCTGTTAGGCAATGACTTTCTTGCAAAAAATTGTAATATCGAAGGGCCTAATAAATTACTCCGGTTCCCTCGCACGGAAACCAACCCTATTGAATTCACAGTACCTGTCGAAACATCCCTAGAAGATGGAGAGGAAATACCAAGTGATCAATTGGAGGAGCAATTTAAATCACGGGCACCAGATAACAAAAATGCCTTACCTCCAATGGAAGAAACTCTGAACATCTCAAAAGAAGATGAAAGTAGGCAATATGAAGTAGTTCTTCAGCGATCCAATAGAATACCCCCTCGATCTCAAATGGTTCTGAGCATACCGTTACAAATAGACCAAGAAATGATCTGCTTGTCTCAGGAGATCCAAGAAGGAGTATTTGTCGCAAATTGCCTAGTTAGTCCTCATAAAAGCTTCATACCGTTATCCGTTCTAAATGTAAACACGGAACCGGTATTCCTAAGGAACTTAACGCTTACTCTAGTTCCAAGTAATTGCTATAACATACAGTATCTCCATGTACCTTTGGACGACGTAAATACCCAAAGTACTCATAAAAAGGGTGATCCACCTTTCCTAAGTGCACAAATCAAAAGCACACACAACGTCAAAAACGACAAATTAAAATTTAATTCCAACCCACATTTCCTACGTGCACAAATCAGAAGCACACACAACGTCAAAAACGACAAATTAAAATTTAATTCCAACCCACAATTCCTACGTGCACAAAACAAAAGCACACACAATGTCAAAAAAGACAAATTAAAAATTAATTCCAACCCATATTTTCTTCGTGCACAAAACAAAAGCACACACAACGTCAAAAATGACAAATTGAAAATTAATTCCAATCCATATTCAAGAAACGTAAACCATATTAAAAGCTATAACCAGACAGACTTGTGGCTTTACGTAAAGAATTACTGTTGGATGAAAATTTAAATCGCGAAGAAGAAAAATCAATTCTTGAGTTATGCTATAAGTATAACGATCTTTTTTCTTTAAAGGGAGATAAGCTCACATGCACTAATACCATAAAGCATACCATCCCCATACTACACAATCAGCCACCCATAAATCAAAAGATGTATAGACTTCCAGAAACACACCGGGCAGTCATAAATGAGCAAATTAAGGAAATGTTGGACAACGACATAATCCAATTAAGTAAAAGCCCGTGGAATTCTCCATTGCTGGTAGTCCCCAAGAAAGCTGGGCCCGACGGCAATAAACGTTGGCGAGTAGTAGTAGATTTCCGTAAAATTAACGAGAAATCTATAGGGGATGCTTTTCCATTACCCAGTATAGAGGATATACTGGATCAGCTTGGGCATTCGCGGTATTTTACTACAATTGACCTTGCAAGCGGATATCACCAAGTATTGGTAGACCCAAGGGATAGACCAAAAACTGCATTTAGTACCGCTTACGGGCATTATGAATTTAAGAGAATGCCATTTGGGTTGAAAGGCGCACCTGCGACTTTTCAACGCCTGATGAATTACATTCTAACGGGTCTCCAAGGATTAGAATGCTTTGTCTATCTCGATGATATTGTAATATATTGAAAAAATTTACAAGATCATAACGAGAAACTGGCTAAAGTATTCGACAGACTTCGTGCCCATAATCTTAAATTACAACCCGAAAAGTGTCAGTTCCTTCGCAGAGAAGTAATATACCTCGGACACAAATGCTCAAACGAAGGGGCACTTCCAGATCCCAGTAAGACAAGCTATGTCCAAAATTTTCCTCCACCACGAACTATCAGACAAACTCAATCGTTTCTGGGATTGGCAAACTATTATCGCAAGTTCATCCCTAATTTCTCAAAGATAGTCAGGCCAATAAAATCTATTGCGGAAAGACGTCAAATTTAATTGGACCCAAAAGTGCCAAGACTCTTTCAATGGGATTAAAAATTCTCTTATACATCCACCTCTACTCAAATATCCAGATTTTACCCAAACTTTTAATCTAACAACAGATGCTAGCAATGAGGCATTGGGAGCTGTTCTATCACAAGGGGCAATAGGTAAAGACAGGCCAATAGCGTACGCAAGTAGAAGTTTGAATAAGGCGGAACAAAGATACTCCACAATAGAAAAAGAGTTGCTCGCTATTGTGTGGGCCGCCAGGAACTTCAGGTGTTATTTACAGGGCAGAACGTTCACGGTCTACACCGACCTCAAGCCCCTGAAAGGCGTATTCAATGTGAAAGACCCGACATCGAGATTAGTCAGGTTTCACCATAAACTCTCAGAGTTCGGCTATAAAATTGAATATAAGCCTGGAAAATAAAACACTAATGCAGACGCGCTCAGTCGAATACCTGCCCAGCTAAACCAGGAAAACCCCAATTCGTTCATTGTGGAAGCTCACGTACATCACCGAGCCGATTCCGACATGGACGAAAAGGATTCTAGTTCTCCAACACCCTCAAAGCCTAAACAAAAACATTGTCATACTGTTACGAGAGCTCAAATAAGGGAGGCACAAAATAATATTGAAGAGGAAAATCAAAACACAGAAACTCCCAATAAAGTTCAAAAATATCCACGGAACCTCCAAAATGAAATAGTCGAAATTGACTCAACTGATAGCAGCAAATCCGAAAGCAGTGCATCTGAACACGGCGAATCACCCTGGAACCAAAATCTAATAAATTCCCAACATATATTACCAGAAAATATCTCAGACCCTGAGGAAATCGAAACAATTCTGAAGGACTATCATGACTCCGCATTTGGTGGTCACCAAGGAGTAATCAAAACTTATAGAAGAATAAAGAAGAAGTATAAGTGGAAAACATGCTTAGTTCTATCAAGAAATATATTCGGAAATGCTCTAAATGCCAAAAACTGAAGGCTAGCCCGGAGTATCGTAAGCCAATGGTCATAACAGATACTGCCCATATGCCCTTCGACAAAGTTTATTTAGACATAGTAGGTCCTCTTGAGGAAACGCACTCAGGAAACAAATATATTCTGACTTTCCAAGACAATCTAACGAACTTCGTAGATTGTTATGCCATACCAAACGGCGAAGCAGAAACGGTAGCAGAAATATTTTTCGATGAGACAATCACTCGTTATCGCATCCCTAAAAAGGTAGTAACTGACCAGGGTTCTAACTTCTTAAGCGATCTTTTCAAACGAGTATGTAAACTTCTGAAAATAACAAAAATACAGACTTCCGCTTACCATCCGCAATCCAACGGCGCACTGGAGCGAACCCACAGACCTCTAGTGGAGTATTTGAGAGCTATTGTATCTGAAAATCCAAAGGCTTGGGATCGATTCCTGAGAACCGCGGCTTTTGTATACAATAATAGTCCACATGATGGCACCAAGCTCACACCAATGGACTGTCTGTTTGGATTCACAGCGGATGTTCCCTCTAATCTGAAAAGAGAGCCGGAACCCATTTACAACCACGAAAGTTACTACCACCTTCTGAGGTACAAAATACAAAAAGCGTACGCTACCGCTCGGAAAAATTTGTTGAAAGCTAAGGAAAAGTCAAAAGTTTACAACGATAAGCGTTCACGTCCAGTAACCTTCAAAAGAGGAGATAAGGTTTTACTGAAAAACCCCGCTAAAAAACACATACTTTCCCAGATATGGCTAGGACCACTAGATATGGTCCAAGTCTTTAACACTGTTAATACTGTTATTCAAATCGGTAAACGAAGAGTAACAGTACATAACAACAGATTGAAGCCATTTCACGAATAATGGCTGTCAAAAATAAAAAAATAAAAAAAAATGGGGGCAGTAAAACAATGAACAAACCTAAGAAGCAACAAAAGGCAATCCAACATACCTATTCAGTAAAAAAAGAAAAAAAAACACAACAAAGAAAAAGAGAATATAATTTGATAAACTTTATTTTTCAAAAAATTGCACGGGAAAACATTTTTTTTTTACTTATTATTATTTTTTTTTGTACGTTTGATCTCATTTATTTTGCGCACCCTATCCTTCACCAGTTTCTCGTAATTAACTCGATCATCTCTAGAGGTAGCCAGACTAGCCCTCAGTTTGAAGTAGTGTAACTCCCTAGATCAGCTGGAAGAACAGATAAATACACTGGACAACCAAAGAAAAGAAAGAAATAAAGCACAAATGATGCAAATAAGCTCTTTATCTCTAAGTTCCGTAGTAATTTTTGTACTCTGCATAATTGGAATATTGAAACTATGTAAAGTTATAAGTAACAAGAAACGAAAAATAGTAGTCAAAACACCCACAGTATTAACTGTCACTAACCAAAAGGTACAGTTAGACACTGAGACATACCCTAAATTTTCTAAAGAAGCTACGGATACCTTGAACCATGAGTCCAGAATAGATACCAAGTTTCAAGATAAACCATCTCCACAACAAGAGATTTTTCCTACAAGTAAAGTCAAGCAGATCTCGCAAAATTTCCAGTCGGAGATCACTAACACAAACAAATCAAAATTTAAAACTCTAACCTCTGTAGAAGTAACGACAGCGAGAAACAAAGAACAAGCTGTCTCACAAACCCCTCATTCAGAATTAAAGGATGCCATTAAACAACGTGCCACCCATCAGCAACAAGCAGGTAACAGACAAAATTTACCTATTCCACCACCACCACCACTTCCACAAACACTAAGCCGTGTCGAATCTGAATCAATTCCACGTACCCGCCATTTACAGGTAGTTTAATTCCATTCTGCATAGCCAAAGATAAAACAAGCATCTCAATGGTGAATTCAATTGCTACACACTTTTTACATGTACATATATCATTAATAAATCAATATAAATAATTTATAAATGTATAAATATGGTTAAGTTAAATTTTATAAGTACCAAAAAATATGTACCCACACATATGGTACTAATAGCAAAAATATGTATTCACACATATAGTGCTAATAAAAATAAATATGTAATTAGACATATAGAACATAAGAGTAATAGTACCATAAAATATGTATTCACACATATAGTACGAATAAGTACCTATAATAAAAAAAATAATTGTACCAAAAATGTATATAAATTGTTTTACTCATAAATAGTAGACATAAAAATAGTTATAACAAAACAATAAAAAAAATATATATATAAATAAATAAGTACAAAATACAGTTAAGCTAATACAAATTAACCCTCGCTTAGATAAGCTTGGTTCTTTTTAATACAGCTAAACACCACATGTACTCATCTCAGCATTACGTATATACATACAAAAGTTTCAAGTAAATATTTTTCTTTTTCCCAAGCTACCAAGTTAATTTTTTAATGCGTTATTCCTCTCCCAAGAATAACACATTTTTTTTTAAAAAGGGGGAGATTTGTTACATACAGAGCATCAATTAAACATGTATATACATACATGCATGCATCTCTGAATCGATTTCGCTTCATGCAGAATTCTAAAATTCATGCATCAATAAAGAAATGCAAACATGTAGATATGTACATACCTACAGCATTATCATTGCATGCGGAATTACAATTCCCAGCTGCAAGTATAAACATACATATATCTACAAACATATTTGCAAGTTCAGTAAAGTCACTCGCTACTGACCTACACCAATTTCTTAATGATATAAAGAAACAAGTGAAGGCAGTGACACAATCCCCTGCGCGCAAGAATTCACACGATGCAATTTGATAACCTTGCGCCAGAAGCGGTAGAACTCAGGTGAACGAAACAATGGTTCATGATGATGTTATAATACCAGCAAAGCGGCGAACGGTCTGCGGAAGTATTTATGTATGTACATGTGAAAGCGATGAATGCCGTGATGTAATAACAACAAACCGGCAAAAGCTTTGCGGAAATTAAATTATGAATGCCACAAAGAAACACTTTGCGGAAATAATATTTATATACGAATAAATGCTGTGATGAAATTAGCTTAGCGTAGTAAGACAATAACAATAGTATTAAGTGAAAACTGTATAAATAAACTGTGATTGTGAATAAAGAAGTCAGTAAGTGAGTTAGTCAGAACACGAGTTGTTTCACTTACCCAGGAGTAAAGCTAGTAAGCTGCTCCATTCATCTGTACCTAGGAGTAAAGCTAGTAAGCTGCTCCGTTCACATATACTAGGAGTAAAGCTAATAAGCTGCTCCATTGAACCGTACTGGGAGTAAAGCTAGTAAGCTGCGCCATACGCATCGCTGCTCTACCTATCTCGGGACAATCAAGTAAAACGCCCAATCATCTTGACGACACGTAGTGTGATTACCGTGTCGTGTTCCAGATCAAAAGGTGCTCAGATGAGAGTACTAGAAGTACATTAATAAACTCAACAAGAGAAGTTAGCAGACTTGAGAAAAAGAAGGAGAAATTCCCATGTTTATCAAGACATATCATGCGCTCTGCTGGAACAGAGCATAATTGCAAGTGCAGCTGAAGTTCATATAAAAATTTCAAATTTAACGCAGAGATATAGGTACTTTTAGAAGATATAAATAAAATTTGATTTAAAGTATTATTTGAATTTTAGAAGTGAAAGAAAAAGTATAGGACCATCTGGGGGTTCTCCCTCATCTTGGAAATTTTATGAACAAGTACACAGAATCCTCGGAGGACTGAAATGTAATGAACAGAGCCTTGTTCACGAGAGCTTCACTGAAGGTAAAAGAAAACATAAGTGCAAGTAGTTCTTATGTTCATAAAAATTTATTTCTTAGATACAATGGACATCCTGCCTGAAACATTATGGTCCGATATTATGCATCAAGTTTCTGATGAACCCGCTATTAACTGCTCTGCATCTTCCTCAGCGCACGCATCATGTCGCGCAACATTGTCCAATGCTGCGTCACCAGTAAGAGCTAAAAAAGGAAAAAGAAATATGGACGAGTTAATACTAGGAGAAATGAAAAAATGCAATGAAATTGCTAAAAGGAAAACAATAATAATAATAAATTAATAGAAAGGGCTATAAAGAACGACGAAAGGGTTATAAAGAACGAACGAAGAAAATAGCTGAACTATTCGGAGACATTCTGAAATCAAGCTATACATGTAATTAAAGTGTATGTTATGTTATGATGACATGTTTTCTACATTCAACGAAGAATTAATGTTTTTCTTTTATTTGAGTCTTATAAAGAATTTGTTCTGTTTTTTTTTAAGAAGACTGATTTTATTTTGATATGATGGCTGCTATGTATTTTTTTAATTGAATTTTGTAAAGAATCTGTTTTATTTTTTTAAGAAGAAAAATATGAATACATCCCTCAATAATTAAAATGTTTTGCAAAGCTTTACTTACAAACATCCTGAGCAATGGCGTCTCGTATTTTTTTAGCTATCGTATTAGTTTTCTCCGACATTAGTATTAAATGTGGGTTGATCTTTCTGATTTAAAATAGCTTCTTCGGTCCAAGAGCTTCAAACTGCATCATTGTACTTTGCGCAAAAGTTGTGTGAAATTCAGCAAGCTCTAATAATTAGAGCGGCATTATTAATGTTAACTTCTAAACCCCTGCCGATTTTTCTGAATCTGGCCTTTAAATGGCCAAATTCATTTTGAATTACCCTCCTACATTTTGATAAATGGTAATTGAAGTCACGTTCAGCTCTATTTGTTGATGTCGGATAGGATTTTATCAGGAAAGCAGAAAGTCTAAATGCAGAATCTGCAATTAACAGCACAGGTACATTTTCGCCCGATATTGACCTTGAGTTATTTTGAAAAAGAGGGTTGTTTATGTGTGTATTTTTCAGGAGTGAACTTTCGAAGATGTATGAGTCATTGTTGCGACCTGGTGATCCCACATTTATATAAGTGAAGCGACATCTTAAAACATAACAAAGCCTAGTGCGGCAAATCCAGTAACATTTTCCTCAATTTTTTGTTGGGTAGGAGGATATCCAACGATAAACTCCTTCTCCATCTTTTTGCGAATTTCCTCGTAAACTTCCCGAACTATTTCACCAACAGTAGACCTCCCAACTCCGAAAACATTGGAAACTGTTCGATATTCCGCAAATGACCCCAGTGCATAAAGTATAACAGTGTCATCCCGTCTCAAGGATTGCAAGCGTTCACTTAGCTCTTTAAATAGGCCTCTGCTCATACGAAAGTTCTCTTTTAATTTGTTATTGTCCTGAAGCGGAACATCTTCTTCGCAGAATTTCTTATTTCGGGCCTTAAAAGTTACATATAACCATAATAAAATTAATATTAGGTAACAACTACGATTATACTTACTACAGTCCAAATTTGTCTCCTTTTTCTAACAGAATATCGTCTCCACATTGCTGCAAGTATTAACATGCGTCTTCTATTTGCTTCTTACGTCTATTTAAAAGAATTGTTAGATATAATAGCTCCTGGTAAACATTTCAATTGGCTGTAATGAAGCGCCACTCATTAAGCGGCATTCTTTACCTCCCCAAATAAATCAAGCGCTATCAAGATCAAATTAAATCAACGAAATCCCCGTAACTTCAATGTACATACGTACCTACATATCTCCCATGCATATCTTTTCGTACGTGCATACATATTCCAAAAGCATATGTACGAACATACATATCAATCGTAATACGAGTATTCCCTGAAGATTATCCACAAAAATTTATGCAATACTTTCTTCCTAAAAGTCATTAAATATTTTCTCTCTGAAGAATACTCGAATTACGAAACATTAAAAACATTTTCTTTTTCAAGTAACAATGACTTGACCTTTCAATTCATATCGATTGACAATATTTCCATCAGAATTATTGTCAACTCAACATTTTTCCATTTTTAATACAATAGCGGCAACGCGCTGCATTGTTTACATAAAACAAACCCCTCAGCACGAGACCAATTCTAGCCATGTAGCGGCACTGGGCTTGTCCCTGACCTACCATACAACCAGTGAGCGCTTGCTTTAATTGTTTTTTCACCTGTTGGGAAATACGCGTAATGTGCCTAGCGTTTGACCCACAAATTGTCTTCTTCGTCTTTTTTTTGTTGTCACTAGCTTGCTCATATGTATATGGTAAATACTTTGAGTAATGAGTATGACGAAAAAACAATATTATGTGTAATATTCATGAGGTTTTGACCCCTTTAATGGCGCTACATGAATTTTCTGGTCATGTATATTCTATTAGCCAATAGACGGCTTTTAAAATTCCTATATGCAGGGGAATCGTTCAAAAATATTGCTTAGCCATGCAATATTGATTTTCGCCGTTATGTATTGATGCAATATCGGTAGGCGTACCCAAAATTTCCTCGCACATTTAACTGGGGAAATAGTTAAAATAGTGCTAAGATTGCTGGAATTTTCCAATACTCACTATATACTAATTTTTCTTCAACCCCACTATGAATAATTCAGCCTTTAGCTGATTATTCAAAATTTGGAACCAAAATTCCAAATAAAAAGCCGATGCGTCGTTTTGCCAAAGGCAGTCAGTTTTAGTCAGTTTTTGAAAAAGAACCAAGTGACCCCCGACCCACGGTAAGGTCTCTTGGTCCCTCAAAAAAATAATAATAAAGCTATAATAAGCTAAATATAAATAAAATAAATAAAATAAATATGTTGTAAAATCAGTACGTGAAAAATATACAAGTAAAGATTGAAAAGTGATTTTATGTGTAAAAGGCAGATATATTAATACAGGGCTGGTGACCTTCTACCTATAAAGCACTCCCAGTCCTTGCTGTTAAAATTGCACAGCATGGCTGCTGTCTACTGATACTGGCTGTGGCAAACAAAATTTGGCTTAAATGTCAAATTCGTCTGTCACCATATATTTAATTGGAAATTAAAAACAATTTTCAATTACATAATTGGAAATAATTTTTGGTCGTCTGTCGACGGTATTACAGCACTTACCTTTATTTACTGAGTGCCCCGATGTCGTGGGCTCGTGTCATCGCCCCATCCTCCCTGCGATACTGGCGGGCACATTAATGTGCAGTGTCCCTACGATGACCTGAAATGAGCGTAGGAGCGGATATATTCAACCACTACCAGCGAGGAGGAGAGTGAGAAGCATTGAAAGAAACCGTCGGCTCATTATGAGCTATACAACATGATGTTTATTTACTGTGGACCACTGTCCTCAAGTATTCAAGATCCGTCACAACTTTATATAACGCATGGGTTTAATACTATGCGTAATTTCACCCCCGTAATATACTGGTGTTTTGTTTTCTTTTCCTTTAAGAACTATTTTTATACACAAAGTCAAAAGAAAGAATTAATGAGGCTACATATCTACTATTACAAAGAAACAAGATTATCATAGGATGAAGACAATTCGGGCAGATCCCCTACAGGGTTACATTTCGTTACCTCTATGAAACGGTTTCCTCCATGAAGGCCTACTAGAGATCACGGCGTTCCAGCAAATAAATTGGAAAGAAACAATATGTATAACCCGGAGAGTCCACACGGGATTTCCTTTACATAACTACATTACTTCATTCTTTTTCCGACCAAATCTCTAAAATATTGCTAATATTCTACTCCTTTATGTATAAGCTAGTATGAATCCAATAATATAATATAAACTTGTGACGTAATATAGTTTCCTTCAGAAGTTCAACTATAGTGAGATATATTGTAACATGATATATTAAAAGCTCGTTCAGGAGTAAATTTCGCAAAATATAAATCTATAGTATAGTATAGTGAAATCTCTCTCGAAATTAAATTGTTAAATATATGTAAGTACACAAATAAATATTATTTGTTTTAGTAATCAATTCAGCAAAAAAAAAATATATGTGTACTGAAATTTTTTCACTCACAAATAGTTCTTTTCTTAGATATTCATTCGCTGTGCTGGCGGTCTTATTAACTGTCTTTGAGACAATGGTAAAACTTCTTATGGTTACAACAGAGCTCGGTGACAAACTTGTTCCCGGAGAATTAATTTCATCTCTTTTGTGTCGAATGGTCAAAAGAATTCCTAACTTCTCTTGCCGTGTTCGGTAATAGTTTCGTAACGGTAGGTTCCGTTAAATTTAATTTGACGTATGTACAGGCGCAGTTCCTAGAAAATTATCTGGACCGTATAAATAAGGTCGTATCTGTAACGTGTACATGCTACATATGCTCCCTACACTCCTGAACAGGCCATAGCGTGAAAGACTAGCATATTCACTCCGTAAAGTACACTGGATGAGCAGATTTCTAGTAATTCTGTTAATGTCGCACAACCCACGCAGAAACATGTACTAGATGTCCCATTCGTTTTGATTTATGTTTTTATCTGTTCCCACTTGACCAATTTTGCAGAGTATAGGAATTTGTCAGCGCATAGTATTTGCGAAGTATTTCCCTTCCCGGACAATTTTTGAAATTTCCAAAAAGTACGATACCTGCCTTTGATGTTTTGTTCTCATCCTTTCATGATACATCTATATACAGCGACGACGGTTGGTGATGAGATGATATTTTTCCAATTTTCATATATGCTCGTCTGCCGATGTCTTTTCCTTTCGGTGTTTTTCTATCCCATCCCAATTTCTATTTACTTTATGCTCTCTCCACTTGATTATTTATTCTGGGTTGTCTTCTCCACTTTCTACATTTTCAAATTTTTTTTACTTATACTTCCACTTGGAAAGCTTCCAAATTTTAGAAAAACTGCGTCTTTTTTTCCAGCTCCTGCCTCTTTTCAACGATGACGAATACAAAAAAAAGGAACTCTTCTTTCTTTCTGTCAGATTTCGTTCGCCTGTCAGGTATTACTCACACAACATGGTACAATTGGCAGCACAATCGCAGTGCGGCACAATTAGAGGACTGCTGCTAGCTATCAGTGACACGAGGGTAGCACACTGCCAACTGCAACACGCTGCGACCATAACGACTTCGACTCACATCTAGCTTTATAAGCTCGTGTAACGGATTGATGGACGAAACCTTGCCTCACTGGAAACGTAGAGAAGAGCAAATTTTGCATAAAATAGACTAAATATTAGAATTTCACTATTGGAAAAGGTGGCATAGATAGTAATCCCGATAAGGTCGGAGCTATTGTTGACTATCCGACGCCTACTGGGTATGGCTGAATAGTATTGACCGTTCATACATCATAACAAACTATGCTGATGTTACTGCTTCCATTAATGACACGATGAAAATTCATAGTCAATTAAAGGGGACACCCGATGCCCAAACTTCAGACTTCACCAAGCATTCATTACACAGTGTGACCCCAGCCAGCAAAAAAAAGCAATATGTAGACTCACTCGGTGGAGTCTGAAGCTTCAACGCATCGACTTCACAATCGAACATGGGAGAGGAAGCCTCAATGTAATTCCTGATGCATTGTCACGGATACACTATTACAGTTTAACACCTATGGCAGATACTGACCCAGAAGTCGACCTAGATCCCGACATTTCAATTCGTTGGAATATGAAAGTTTACATCCAAACGATTCCAAGGACTGAGAATCCAGTCCAGAGAAAGAAGCATATACCCTTTCAATTCTGTTGTACCCAACTTGGTATACAACGTTTTTTTGTTTTAAATAATAACTCGAGTTATTTTAGCGAGTGTCTTTTATTACAATTATTCCCTGCACACAAAATTTCGTGCATATTAATCCCTAATTCTTTAAATTACAAAAGTCTTTCTTTTATTAAGCGTTAGTTTTAAATACAAGCCTAATTAACACTGAAAACTACCTTTTACACTTTTAACACTGAAAGCCTTACCTTTGATAGGGGGACTCTCCCGGTTGAATTCAGAAAAACTTTTCAACAGGATTTTTATGTGAAGTCGATCCAATTCTTTAGAATTGGTCGATTATGCCTTTTCTATTTTATGGGAATTGGTAGACAATTCCATGTTAATGCATCTGTTTCGATTTTTGATCAAACGGAAATGCTCAAATGACAAAAATCGAATAAACAATTGAAAATCACAGTTCTGATTTTTGTTTGAACGAAAATTCTCAAATAACAACAATCAGAAAAACAACTAAGGATTGGCTTTCATCTGAACGGAAACGGTTGAATATCACAAAAGTAATCAAAGAAAATTTTCAGGCATCAGAAAACAAACAAACATGAAATTGCATAAGAGTACTGTTAGGATTTTACTTTTAAACCTAATTGCATTATGCTAACGTTACCTTAATAGGGCCTACACGCTTGAATGATTATACTTAAACTTATATATATGTATATATGAAACCTTAATAGGGCCTGCAGTAGGCTGCTCCATCTGCACTGGCTGGTGTTCCTCGACTACCCATGCCTCTCACTATCTATACCTGTGGGGTTACTCGAGATCGGTATACCTTGATAGCCAACTGAAATTATAAGAAAGCATAAATTTGTCAAGAAAGAATCACGCTCAAATACAAAGAATACTTATCTAATGGGCATGCGATTCCAGTGTTGTCTAGTGTATTTAGCGTTTATATGTGAATCTTCATTGTTATGTAGTCCTGTGCTGTACACATTTTATTTGAGATTTACTCCTGCCAAGAATTTCTTTTGCAGGACAGTTGCGCAAGTCCTTGGGGCCCGTGTGGCAATAGCTAAAAGATGTGGAAACCAATTAGTACACTGGAACAATAACAACCCGTATTGGAGTAGTAGGAAGTCAAGCACTGCAATTTCACTAAGGAGATACGGATAGTACTTCCACGCCACAATCAATATAAGTACCAGTTTAGGGCTTAGGTAAGGTAGTCATATAGGAGAACGTAATCAATAAGTAAGGTTAAGTACGTAAGTAGACACGATTATGTGAAGAACTCCATATTTTGTGGGAGCTCGATGGTCTTGAGCGATTCACATTACATTACTAAGTGGACTTATAACACCTTTTGGTGGAAATAATCCACGAAAAACGAGATTCCATCACTAATAGCAGACCGCACACGTGGCACGAAATCTCGGTAAATATGCATTATTGATATGCGGTTACCACTTCAAAAACAAACGTTTAATCTCGAAAAAGAATTTTATTGCATTTTTAATGCGCGAAATCGCGAATAATCAGGGAAATGAACAAAAATAGGTGAACTGTCACTCGCTGTTTTCGGCGACTTTTATCGCGGAAACTAACATTTTCTCGAGGAAATTATATTGCCCGTAGGTTTACACTCTCACCACTAACAAATACTCCAAAAGAAAAAAAAGAAAATCAAAGGAGCACTCAATTAAGAAGAAAACGAAAGAAAACGCTTACCTTCGGTTCAGATTTGGATACTTCCTGGATTTTATATATATAGTCCCTGTTAAGGTCCGTGGAATATATCGGTCTAAGAAGATATGAACGAGGAAGAAAGTTAAGTAATACTATTTTTTTTATTATACCTATATATATATACACAAGGAACGAAACAGAAATTAATTATGCTTATCCACTACGTGTCGGTGATGTGACAAGTGTAATGAAGAAATAAGAATCGTGTTTATTTTGCCTCTATGCAGTGACAGTAGCCGTCCGTCATCGAACTGGCGTTAAGCCCCTCCGAAGTTTCGAAGTTTTGTAGTAATTTCATGGCGGTATGGCTGACGCTTTTGCTAATATCGAATTCGGACACACGCTTAGTTTCGTACCAAGGAAGGTAGATGGTGTGGATCACGTATGATTTTTATTTTTGTCATGTTCACGAATTAAATGAAAAACGTTGATTCGCTCGGGATTATCTGAGACGGCTAGGTACATATAAACATAGGCTCTAGGATTGTTGGCCGATCATTTATAAATGTTGACCTTGGCACATCACCTCATTATTAGTTATTCTTAATTATTTTTTTTATTTTTTTTTTTGCATGTCTAGCAATAAGAGTAATTATTTATTTAATATATTATTGTTGTTAGTACATTTATAATTCGGACTGTTGTTACATAATTGTATTTATTATTTTGTCTGTTGTTAGTTGTAGTATAAATGTATGTGGTTTTAGTTTTGCCTGTTGATAAATAATGATTCTTTACAGTAGCACATAATTGGCCTAGTGATCTAGATAAGTAATTATTATCTTACTCCTTACATTGGAAGTATTCGCACTGTGTTTACGTTCGATGTTTGTATAAATACATGATTAAATCATTTAGTAAATCGCTTTGATTTAATACGATTACTTGATGGAGATTCTTTTAAATTAGTTCGCTGTTATAATCTCTTGTAATTTCTAATACTTATCATTACTGTTTATTTATTACATTACTTTATTAACGTCACTTCGTTCAATTTTTTTTCATATACATACTCCCTATATTTATCCCTTCCTTTCCTCCCGTGTTGTTCATTTAGTACTCACTATTAAGTGGTTTCGTGATTTCTCCCCACTGTCCTAAATCACGTGGCGCCCAAGCTTAGAATATTCTCTTCGTCAAATAAGATGTTTCTTTCGTTATGAATTCAGAGCTCGTAGAGTTTAGTGATTTAACCCGCCCATCTCCCTGAGCCGGCCACATTTAATCTTGCGTGAGTCTGGGCACGTAACAGTACTCGCCAGACGGTCAGTACTCAGTAGGGATCATATATCACGTTTTCGTTCTATAAACGGTAGCTACTATGCGGTGACCTGTTTATTTTATTGTCTTACCACAAAGAACGTTGAGACATGACACCTGCTACTGTAATGGGTTAGGGTTTTTGTTTATGAAATGAGATTTATTTAGACTTATTTTAAGGTTTTATGATAGATAATCGGCCCTATTCTGTTGATAAAATTTTATCATTTTATGCCTTAAAAAAAATAATTCCCTAAAATCCAATTCTGTACGAGAAATTTTATTTTATTCATCGTAACATAAAATATTTCCTGTTATAGAGGATAATATAAAAGATCATAAGTAGCACATTTTAAAGGTATTTCGACTCATTTTATGAAAATGATATGCATCAATTAACATTTGTTTTCTGAAAATAGTTTTATTTAAAAACTAAAATGTCCACCGCCATACGTAACAATTACAATTTCGTCAGAAATTGTGGAATTTCGCACTTGATTCCGTATAGTAAAATATAAAAGATTATATTTGTCTTAGGTTTTAATTTTATCCAGTAAAGATCATAGGATATACGATACTTAAGATATCTTCGCGATTCCTGCGATCCATGTGAGTTGCCCAACTTTAGACTTCAAAAGTTCTTTCGGCTGGATGATTAATAAACTTCTTATATTGTGATTTGTAAACTAATTTTGAAAACTTATACTTTATACCCAAAATGTTTCGTTGTAAGAAAAAAATTTCAAATACCTATCGAGCAACTAGAAAAACATCCATTCCGTTCACTTTCAGGTGGGAATCTCAAAGTGGATGGAATCGATGTCTTTCAGCTGCTTTGCATTTCTGCGAACATGGTTCGTAGCAATTTCCACTCAGGAGTTGTCATATTTTAGCACTTTTGCAGCCAAGTATCTCAAGAGCAATTAAGAAAGCAACTGCTTTCGTAAATGATTATATAGTGGGTGATTTGATAGCGTTTTACGCAAATGTCAATTGACTATCTGTTCAAAAAGTAATAGCAACCTAAGCGGAATGTACTAAAAGATTCCATGACATAATTTTATAGAATCACGACAGAATACGACTTCTTAAAATATTTTATTTTCATTCTATGAAGAACACATTTTATGACCATAAAATAACATTAAATATTATTTTATCAAAAATTACAGAATAGGGTCCAATGTGATAATGCATTTGGGAAATGAGATAATGAATATGGGCTATGAACTTGAAGAAGGTGATGTGGTTTCATGACACCTTCCCCCTAAAGACAAATGTTATATTTCTTGAAAAGAATTAGAAAATTTTATTAAAATGGATGCAAGAAAATAGAGCAGCAAAAAATAGGCGAAGCCAACTGAACGAAAGTAGTAGTGTGGTAGAATGGTAGAGAGATTTTGTAGTAGCGGGGACGTGAATAGACTTTTTCCTCAATAAAGTTTTTGTTTTCAGTTTTTGACACGGAAATGTGTTTTTTATGATTAGCGTGACAATTTCGACTCTTTTTCAATAGAATTTTATTTTTATAGTAATTCGTCGGATTATTCGATTACATTTCCATGATTTAATTCGTTAAACATTAATTGGAGTAACTTAAAATTGTGGTCGGTAGCGAAATTGAAGGAAAGGTCGCGTGAAGTAGGAATTACTTTGAGTGGCAATAAAGCAGATTTGGTGAAACAGTTAAGCAATCATTGAACGTGATTGAACGAGAAACCTTATAAACTGGCGAGAAAAGTAATCCATGCTTCACCGATTCAAGTTCAAACGTGTTAGTGTATCGTGTGGAAAATATACGGGGTATTGGGGGTAGTAAAGACAACGAAGGTGGGTTTTACGAAAACGAAAAAAAGCTATGACAGCAACAATAGTGTAAATCGAAAACAATGATGATAGCGAGGAGTTAGAACATATAACTAAAGGCACTTTCAAAATTTAAACCGATAAACTCAATTAATTCCACTTTAAAACAATATTTTGTCTCCAATGATTAAACAATCATGAGAAATAGGATAAACTAATTATTTTATTAATAAAATAGTATATTAATCTCAGATTTTGAAGAAAAACACAGCTTTAATGTTTTACGGCCGAATTTTTCGACCAAAAGAGTTTATCGGCCAATAAAATATAAAAGTTGTGTTTTTCTTAAAAATCTGACATAAATATAACAATTTGTTATGGAAGCACAGGAGTGAGTATGCTTCCACGTGAAGCCCATTCTGTCAGTATGAGCTGACAGCTCATGCCCTAGACACACAACGCTTTTAATAAAGAAATAGCTAACGATTCATTAGTCTATAATGATTCATTATAAACTGCAGACACACAGCAATTTCTTTAATTAAGTTGCACTGTCAAACTGGATTTGATAAACTTATGTCATTAAAGAAGCGCTATTGGTCGAATTAACGCGATAAACTTTGTTTTTATTTATTTTATTTTCAATTTAACAATTTATAAATGAGAAAAACTTTATATTAAAAGGAATATTGACAATATATAATTTGTTATTTTCATTTCTTTACATTTCTTCTTCTTATTTTTCAAATCGGCAGATGCACAGCGGGGCTCCAGATTTACATTATATGCCAAATCTAGCACATTTTTCCTCATTATAGCTATAATGAAGGAAGAAAACACTTCATTAGTGTACTTCATTATCATCTGATTTTCGAGCTATAATGACGTATACCATTTGACACACGGTATTTTAATGAATAGTTAGTACAAATGATTCATTAGTTCGTGCTGTGTGTCTAGGGTATCACTCTGTGATCAGCGTTAGCACAGGGTGGCATGTTTATATTGAAATCTTTACTTAATATAAACGAATACTAGCTCTCATATTTTACAAGAATCTGTTAGGATCAGTACGTAAATCTTCATGTAGATGACGAAATAGTGGAAAGAATATATATATATGAAAAATGCAATATAGTAGCATTACGTGACAAACACAAAATGTCATTTTCAGAATTTTGTGACATAACTTATGCTCTCACTTAGCGATTTACCAAACTGAACGCCTTGTTGTGAACACTACACCTCGAGATGTATCTTCACCTCACCTCGCTCAACTTCCTACCCTAGCCTGGCTCCGTCTCGCCTAGCCTCGTTGTGCACGTACTGATGGGTGGGGGAGGAGGGGCGACCGGTTTCCCAAACCCTGCCGCTGTCACAGCCCATGTACAGTAAAAGAAAGAATTCGTGCTTTCAGCAAAAATAAGCACGCCATCCGGTCCAGAAGGGACCCATACACCACTTAACTTTACCTCTCGTGCTCCATCCACCTAATAACACTGGAAGCGCTTGTGATCAATATCCTTATGATGAACTGAAATAATAGAGAGGACTCCGGGAGAGTAAGGAGAAAGCAAAACCTTAATATTTCATCTCGTGGTAAAAATCCATTTCATTAATATATTAACTTCCACTCTTAAGTAGCTTCAGCTCATCTGGCCATTGTCTGGCTACAATTTTCGTTTTCTTCTTAAATTAAGGTACACTGTTGCGAGCGACAGTTGAAGGCTCTTCTACTACCCTAAATTTGACAAACACGTAAGAATGATAAATATTAGTTTGACAGAGTCCTGCTCTCACTCCGATGACACGAATGATTATGACGGACCAGTACAGTGTAAACAATCAATCAATACAAAATTCAAAATAGTATCACGACAAATTCAATATGACAACAACATAAAATTTAAAAGGGTATCCATATAGAAGTTCAGGGTGTCGTGGCACAATATCCAATTGCATGGAGTTGTGACCGCATGCCTTCAACTAGCAGGATGTATATGACTAACTAAACAATTTGCAATTTCTAAGCATTTTACTTCGGACAGTTAAATGCTTGGCGGTTGCGAATCTTTTACTAAAAAACTGTCCCAGCCACTGCTGTTATAATTAGGCATTTAGCTTTGTTTAAGTAGTTCACTACGCATAGTGAAATGCTCAGCTGGGCTTACTGTTTATTTACTAACAGTATTGGCGCCTCCAGCTGGCAGCAGTGACTGAAGTAATGATTGGCGCAGAAAAATGTGGTTATGTAACCCTCACTGGATAGGTCGCTTAATGCACTTGCCTAATTTACGGTTTATAATTTGATAAGCCTATAAGCCTATTCAAAAACTACCTTTAGATATATATGTAGCTAAACTGCACGACCTTGGATCTAGGTAAACACAATTAACTTTTCAAAATTTAGTAAACATAAAGTTATCACAATTAAAATGAAAAGCATTGTTCCCGTTTTTCTAAAGTAAGCAAGTTCCTAACAAGGCTTTGACAGGAGTGTATTAAAATTAGTACCTACTATAATAACCAGCCAAGTGCGAGTTGGACTCGCGCACGAAGGGTTCCGTACCATCGTACAAAATTTAAGACGATGTACTTTTTATTTACTTTTTGAAATGAGAGTAGGCGTCATGTAAAAAAATAATGCTATCATTTGAGAAAATAATAATAATGTTGTCATTTGAAAAAACAAATGCCTACTTACGATAATAATAATGAATGAGAATAAAACGTGGAAGAAAACGCCGAAAAAATCACGTTTCTTGTATGCCCCCCCCCCCCTTTAATTATTAATTTTACTTTTGTTTTAATATTTGTTGTTATAGCGGCAATAAAAATACACACTCTCTGAAAATTTGAACTGAGTACCTGTTACGGTTAATGAGATACCACCCGGTGACAGTCAGATAATAACAAGAATGAAAAACGCCGCAAAATCACGTTTCTTGTATGTGGGCCGGTAGTTACGCTATGCAGGTACCAGACCGCAGTTTTTCCTGCCCTTGTGCCCAAACGCACGAGCAAAATGCTCCGGTACTACGGTTTTGCTGTTTTCTTGGTGCGCCATAATGTAGGCTTTTTTTTATTATGATTTTGCTGTTTTCAAGTGTTGCGCCCAAGCTTAGGCTTTGGTTTTGAATTAATATTAGTAATAATTAAAATTAACACTAGGAAATTTTTGTTCATGCCAATGGATTCTAGGTGTTGTGGGGATGGAAGTTCTAGATATCAGCATGAGATCACCTTGGTTTTGCTGTTTTCAAGTGCTGCAAATTTTCTTAGCGGGGAAATTGTAGATATCAGCAACATTCGAATTTCACAATATGATACCTTGGCTTGATGTTTTCTTAGCAAATTATTATTGAGTCTAGGTTTACTCTAGGTAGCTTATGACCCTCGCACCGGTAGCTTCTGGCATTGCTTCCAGCAACACAAATTTGGTCAGGTGGTCTTGATAAGAAGTCACAAAACACGCGCTGCCAGGGTAGTTCTGTGTTACGCCTCTCTCCTAAAAGAGGTCTGAGAGAGTAGTTGCAAGGCTTCACGCTTTTACAAACCTCAGATTGGTTAACGAGATTTTTGAATAAGGTTCGCTAGCGACATTAACCGGTATTACCAGCATGACTTGGTTTTGCTGTTTTCTTTTATTATCGGGGAAGCTGTAGATATCAGCATGACATCATCTTGGTTTTTGCTGTTTTCAAGTGCTGCAAGTTTTCGTAGCGGAGAAGTTGTAGATATCAGCATCATTCGAATTTCACAACATGATATCACCTTGGTTTGATGTTTTCTTAGCAAATTATTATTGGGGTGCGTCTATTGTAAAGTCGCAATTGCTCTTTCGAGTGCAAACACCATTGCGTGAGTAAGGTTCCCTAGCGGCATTAGCCGGTACTACAAATGTTGTTCATCTCGGACTTGGGGATACGAGATCACTTTGGGGATACGAGATCACTTTCAGGACGATCCAGAATAGGGAAATAGCATAGGATTTCGATTTGTTTTCTGGTGTTCGCTTATTTTTCATCTCGTATAGGGAAATAGCAAAGGTTTTCAATTTTTTCTCTGAATTTCATCTCGAACTCGTAGCCTCTAAGTTGATAAAAAGATTTTTCATCTCCAGTTTTCAGGATACGAGATCACTTTGGGGATACGACATCACTCTCAGCACTCTCCAGCATAAGAAAATAGCATAGGACTTCGATTTTGTTTCTGGAGCTTGCTCATTTTTTATCTCGAGTTTTGAAAATACGAGATCACTTTGCCGATACGAGATCACTTTCAGCACTCTCCAGCATAGGGAAATAGCATAGGTTTTCGATTTGGTTTCTTGAGTTCACTTATTTTTCCACTCGGAGATCGTAGCTATAAATTGGCGTCAACATTTGTGAAGGGGTTTGATGCTTTATTGGTGGAGGTTGCTGGTTAAGTTTGATCTGGTCTTGGAGGCTACAATTTCTGTACCAAGGCTTGGGTATAATGTGTGCGGCTTATGCATATTAGGTAATTATGTGAAATACCCTAAGCGGATTTATATCGAGGTTGTATACTTGTCAGCTACAGGTTGGTGTTGGTTGTGTACTTTAGTATGAGTGCCTGTGGTTACCTAAGGCGTGGATAGATTTGTACAGCTGTGTATTTATGTGGATAAGTAATGTTGTGAAATTCTCTAAGTGAATTAGTGTAATTAGTATAAAGTAATAATTCAAGTTAACCCTAGAATATTTATGTTCATATCAATAGATTCCAGAAAGTGTCAGTGGGGGTCTTAGTTCTAGGGGTGGACAAAATTTTCATCCGAAATCTTCCACGGGCTCTGGGTTTCGAGATATTAGCGATCTTGCCTTTTCGGGTATAATTAATAGTAGTAATAATTCAAGTTAACCCTAGGATATTTTTTCTTCATGCCAATAATATTAGTACTAGTGGGTAATATTTTCATCAGAAATCCTCTACGGGCTACGGTTCGAGACATTAATGATCTTACCTTCTCAGGTGTAATTAATATTAGTAGGTGAAAAGACAAAAACAGCAACATTGATTAAAGATTTGAGATCTTAATCTTGTTGTGATGGGGGTTTTTGGCAAATTATTTCCCACAACATGCACTGGGAGTGCTTAGAAGAGAAGTTCACCAGCCCTTTAATGTCTGGGGTAAATGCAGTTTTATTTGTCCAACTATTTTTTCCAACAATTTTTGTTTACTTTAACCACTATTACAAATAGTGTTTAACTTAACTTTAAGACACTTTTATAAATAAGTTTTAATTTAACTTTAAAACATTTTCAGACAATTTAACTTTTCATCACTTTTACAGATAATTTAATTTTTAGACATTTTAAGAACAAGAGACCTTACCGTGGGTCGGGCGTCTCTTGCTCATTACCAAAAAATAACTTAACTTTGTTAGCGACGCATCGGCTTTTTATTTAGGACGATTGATCGATTTTCCATGATTATTGCTAATCGGGCAGAATTTGGTAGAGGGGCGAAAAATTGGGAAATCAATATTCAAAATTAGGCACGACTCCATACATACATTTATTTTATTTATTGGGAATAAACAATATCGATATGTAAGCGATATTAAACACTTTCCCCTTTGCAGGCTATTGACGTGCATTATACACATGCCATATTAAATATTTGCACCTGTGGTTAAAGAAATTAAACGCAGGCTATTGGCTTATGTTATATGTATATAACAAAAATTCAAACAACATACAGTGTGGTTCAGGCAACAAATAAATTGCACAACTAGCATAGTGCATTGATAGTTAATTATATGTACATATAAGGAAACAAGCAGAAACATGCGGTGCTCGATATATATGGGTTTGTTATTATAAGCGCTTTGCGCGGAGTATTTCATGTAAGTACATAATTCATGTAAGCAGCCTGCACTGACTATAAGGTAGGTCAGGCACGGCCTATGTGAATAGGACTCGTGCTGAAAGATTGATTCTATGGGAAATGCGCGTATTGCATAAAAAGTTGAGTCGGCAATAAAGCTGTAAAATTTATTGACTTGTGGTTGAAAGCTTGAGGGAACGAGTAATTATTTGAAAATGTTATATTTTTCTTTAATGTCGAGAGATTGTTTGAAGATAAGTTTTTATTGACTCGGGGTTATGAGATCCGTGATCAGCGACACTCATTACACCTTCCCCCTTAAAAAAGAAAGTTCAAGGAGTATATGTATTGAACTTTCGGATAAATATAGATTATCGTTGATTTACCGGGAAGAGTGTTGTGACTCAGGTACCAATGCCCTAAATAATTAAAACATACATTTACATATTACATACATACATACAATTATCAAAATTATTCGCGCCATCTTAAAATTAATATTTCAAGACGGGCGCACAAGTGCATATCGGATTACACTTTTGCATTGATGCATATAGCTCGCATCAAAGAACTTTTGCATTTTCTCACGTACGTTTTTTCAACGTCGTGAGAAAACAATAAAAAGAAAAAAGAGCTTTTGAAGCGATCACGGGTACCTGGGTGCAATTTGCCCAAACCTCGGGGGGTTCGTTCTTAAAACCCGTCGAGTGAAAAACGTTTAAAAATCCATACCAAAAAATTACTAACCGAGAGTTAAGAAAAACATAATAAAATTTTGTGTATTAAGTAATTCGAAAAAAACTATTATTATATTAGTGCCAAGGAAATTGGGATTATAAAAATATAAAGGAAAGAATAATAAAAATAATAACAGAACAAATAGAAAAAAATAATAAAGTGATTGATTTTTAATTTTCACTTTGCCCAATATCGGCGACTGCTGTCTCCTTCGGAGCACGGAGCAGAGCCCGGATACAACAATTGGTGGCAGCAGTATTTTTAAAAAAATCACTGCCTTAAAAGAAAACAAAATTTGCCTTAAAATAATAAAATCTTGCCGGACATACAACAAGTGGTAGTAGCGAACGAAACAAATCAGTGTCAATAAAAATCTAATAAAAAATGAAAGTTATGATATAGTAATGAAAATCCGCAACAAAATAACGTTTTAGTGACAGCAATATTCATTAATTTCAGTTCCTTTTTAAACAAACTAACTACAATTTTTTTTTGTTTAATAAATAGTAATTAATTAAATAAATAAATTCCAAAAAGTAAAATATAAGATACAAATATAACCAAGTGAAAACCAAGAAAAGTAAAGTAAAAAGAAATATTGTAATAATAAGTCAACGAAACATCAAAGTAATTAAATAAATCACAAAAAAAAAGAAGGCCGGGTACTTCAAAAAGAGAGTACTTAGAGGAAAATCATAATAATAATAATAAAAGTTCAACCGCCATAGCGCTCAACGTGGGACCCTTGCGAGGCTTCATCCGTGCCTCAACAAGACGAAAATTATCATAGAAGGAAGACCTCAAGAAATCGTTAACAACCTCTCAACATTAACAACACCTTCATCCATAATCTTAAATCGCCAAAATCGCCTACCGAAACACCAAACGTCCTTTGCAAAAAAAAAAAACAAAACAAAAATAAATAAACCAGTGGATAAAAAGCCAGGTGGAACAGTAAAATTTTATTTTATTTTTTTTTCTCTCATTATTTTAAAATATTTTCTTTTAATTAAAATTATATTCAATCAAATTATTTATAAATAAACGCATTCTGCGTGAAACATAAAATCAAGGTGGAAAAGTGAAATTATTTGTCTTTTGTATTATTAAAACGTACAACCAAGGTAGAAAAGTAAAATTAAATTAAATTTTTTCTCTCTTCTCCTTATTATTTTAAACTAAATTATTTTTTTTTTTTATTTAATTAATATTATATTCGATCAATTCATTTCTATATAAACCCATTCTGCGTAAAATAAATTCTTCCCCATACAAAATAGCCTGAATACGCTCCACCTAGAAGCGACCTCTGCGGTAAGACCTTGTGAGCTTGCTGCCCAGAGGACTTCGAATAAACCAAAAATCGATCCCCTACGATAGAGCTTCACATACCTATCGATCAGGAGAAAGATTTTGGTTGGAAAGAGCGATTTTTGCTGATTACCTCTTTTTTTTTATTAGCTAAATAATAAATATATAAAAAAAAACCAGAGATAAATAAACATACGTTTTTTCTTTCTTTTTCTAATTTCTTAACTTGCATTGAGATTTTATTACTTCTCTCGCTATAATTTGTAAAAAAAAAATTATTAAAAACGCCTTTTTTCTCTCTTTCTCCCTGTACATCCAATTAAAATAAATTAACCCTCTTATTATTGACAAATGAAACAAATTATCCACCTTCTTATTACTGTGTTATTCACACATATTACAGATTACTGAAATACTTTTACTTATACATAATTATTTATGCATAACCAACTTAACAGCTGCTTATTGCTGTTGAGAAATTTAACTATTTGTGTTCTACTTGTCTGCCTTTTCTTTGGTCCATAAAAATTTGCCGCGTCTTTTATAGTTCCCCAAATTTAAACAAATCTAAACCTAAAATTATTCCATAATAATAACAGACACTGTTTAAACCATCTAATTAACTTACTTTGCATTCCATATAAAAGCAAGCCTCTGAATTTTATTTCAACTAGATAACGTCTATGCCGGTTCCCATGAAAATGTGAGCATTTCTTATCGCGGTTTCAAATATCCGTGCATGAATGAGAGTCTCTTCATGAGAATATTCACATTTTTTCGTACGAACAGGCATATGAAATTCTAGAGTTTTAATATTTTTCTCACTAGATTTAAGGTAGAAAATTTGTTAACTTTGCATATTTTTATTATAAATTGCGAATTTTAAATAAATGTTTTTAAGTCTTTGACGAACAATTGAGTGTTATTTTTCTCGTCCAACATTGGCGACCGTGACAGGACTCTAGTTGAATGTTTCAACAGTTCCTGACTATACATCAGCCATCAAATCAAGCCATAATTTAAATTCTTTAATAAAGGTACTTAAGATGGCTACATTTGCAGAACTTTCTAAAAACCAGCAGACCGTTGGAGATGAGCTGCAGAAAGCTTATACTAACTACAAGAAGGAGCCTAAGGATAGGAAGAGTCTGGATAAGCTGCAGTCCCGATTAGAAACAATCTCTAAAATATGGGAACAGTTCCACAGCCGGCACTTACAACTGATGGATGCTATTGAAGGCAACGAAGATCATCCCTACCTGGTAAATGACTACTTCAACAAAATAAAGTCCATATTCGAAGACTACATAAAAAGGCTTCAAGACGATATTAAAGGCATTCAATGTACTCAAGGGGGACCCAGCCAAATTGATCCAAAGGAAAACCAGGAAACTCGATCAGAGGGCTTCACCTTCCAAGTCAAAGATTCAGAACTCTCCAAGAGGATTTGCTTGCAAGAGGCAACAATTTCTCATCTAGAAAGGCTTCTTGCAAGCATTGACTTTGAGAAGAATATTCAACACTCAAGGGCCTACTACCAGCATAAAATGAGGACAATCAATGAATATTGGACCAACACCGCCTCATTAGACAGACAATTATTAGTAGAGGCTAGCGAGGCGGCCTACAACAGGAATTTGATTAGGAAGGCAGAAGATCATTACCATAACGTAGCCATCTTTCTACAAGAGAAGATAGACGAGTATGGCAACACCCTGGTGACCCCGACAAACAATGTAAAGCTGCCAAAAATCACACTTCCAATATTTGATGGAAACCAAATCAGATGGAAACAGTTTATGGATTTGTTTACTCAACTCATCCACAATCAGCCACTTGGTTCAGCAGAGAAGATGTATTATTTGAAGGCCAACCTAACAGGTGAACCAAATCGTTTGATCAGACATCTTCAAGCCACAGAAGAAAATTATGCCACAGCATGGCAGATTTTAGTGGACAGATACGACAATCAGAGAAAAATAATAACGACTCTACTTAATGAGCTTCTTACTCAGCCGAACCTAACAGTGGAATCAAGTAATGGAATAAGAAAACTCCATGATACCAGCAAAGAGTGTCTGTTAGCGCTTAGCAACATAAGTATAAACACAGATACCTGGGGTCCAATTCTATTACATCTACTACTGCAGAAATTGTACAAGGAATCTCGAAGATTGTATGAGCAATCGCTCCAAAATCCACGAGACATCCCAACAATGAGCGAATTCTTTAAGTTTTTGGAATCAAGGTTCCAAATGTTGGAGGCAGTTCACTTTAAGGAAGATAGAAAGAAGTCTACCATCTTCACGGCATCTGCTCAATCACTTCAGTGTCCAATTTGCAAGGCTGATCATCCCATATACAACTGTAAAAAATTCCTCCAGATGTCTATTAAGCAGCAGCTACTATGTCGAAATTGTCTTATGGCTAGCCATAGTACCAAGGATTGTCATTCGCGTGGCTGTACGAAATGCAATGGACGCCACAACACGTTGATTCATGATGATAGCATACAAAAACAGTACACTCGCAATACTTCACCACATAGAAGAGCCAAAGGGGCTAACCAGTCTTCAACTCAAACAACGCATGGAACACCCTACACGCCGCAGTCATCATCAAAACAAAATCAGTTAAATTCAAGCCTTAACGCATCACCAAGGTCTTGTGTTCCACTAGCTACAGCTGTAGTAAACGTAGTAAATTCATCAGGAACTCTTATACCTTGTAGAGTGCTGTTGGATTCAGGCTCACAATTGCATTTCGTCTGTGAACGTATAGTTCAAACATTGGGACTGAAACGAAGCAAGGTTAGTCTCCCAGTCAGCGGCATTGGAGGAATCGAGACGACAGCAAAACATGAAACAAGACTAATAATCAATTCTAGAACAACTAACTTCTCCACAAACGTTACCGCCATAATCTTACCAAGAATAAGTCTATGTCAGCCGTCCGGATATATTGACGTAGAAAGTCGGAATATCCCAAGTAACATTCAGCTAGCAGATCCAGCATTTTTCAAGCCCCAGGAGGTTGATATGCTGATAGGAGCCGAACTCTATTTCCAACTGCTTCAGTCGGGACTAATAAGAATTGCTGAAGGATCGCTCATCCTCCAAAACAGTTATCTTGGATGGATAATTGCAGGAAGAGTTCCAGAAGTAACAAACTATGCATATAATTGTAATATAGCAACTCAACCTTGCTTGACTGCACTGGAAAAACAAGTTATGCAGTTTTGGGAAATGGAGCAACATGGTTCCCCTTCTAAACGAATGATTAAAGAAAAGCATGAATGTGAACAGCATTTTCAAGAAAACTTCCAGCACTCTTCAGAGGGCAAGTTTATCGTAAGACTTCCGTTTCGCGAGCAACCTAGTCTTCTTGGAGCGTCGCTGGATATGGCCATCAAGCGGTTCCTTACCTTAGAACGCAAACTAGTAAGGAACCCCGGTTTGAAGAAAGAATATAGTGACTTCATACACGAATACGAATCCCTGAGCCACATGCAGTCAATCTCGAAGAACGATATACCTGCCACACACTACTATCTACCGCATCATTGCGTCATCAAACCAGAAAGTTCCACCACCAAATTAAGAGTCGTTTTGACGCCTCAGCTAAAACGACTTCAGGAACTTCATTGAATGACTTATTAATGGTCGGACCAACAGTGCAGTCTGATTTATTCTCGATACTACTGGGATTCAGAATGCACAGATATGTGCTCACTGCCGATATCAATAAAATGTTTAGGCAAATCGAGCTAGATCCAAGAGACAGGCAGTTTCAGCTCATCATCTGGCGGGACAACAGGGCAGATCCATTACAATTCTGTCAAATAAACACAGTGACTTATGGAATGGGATCAGCACCATTTCTCGCAACTAGATGTCTGAAACAACTTGCCCTCGAAGCAAATGACACGACACCTCAAGCAGCAAACGTCTTGCAAACTGATACCTATGTCGATGACATCCTAACAGGCTCGAATTCTATGCAATCAATTCTGGATCTGAAGAATCAGTTGATCACACTATTTAAAACAGGGAACTTTGAACTGAGAAAATTCTGTTCCAATCACCCCAATATTCTACGAGGCATTCCAGAAGAACATAAGGAAAGAATGCTTATTATTCATGAAAATGAGGTCATCAAGGCATTACGAATGATCTGGCAACCACATGATGAAAACTTTCAATATCGAGTGACAGCCGAGGATACTGATAAGTTTAGTAAACGTACGATACTATCTGACGTCGCCAGAATTTTTGATCCTTCAGGGTTAATCGGGCCGGTTACTGTTCTAGGTAAACTATTCATCCAAGAACTATGGAAGGAAGGGCTATCACGGGATGACGAACTGCCGGTATCATCTCGTGAAAAGTGGCGAAATTTTAAGAAAAATTTATCTGCTCTAAATTCCCTGAAGTCACCACGACACATACAGTTTGCATGCGCAGTCGACATCCAATTGCACTCCTTTTCAGATAGCAGTGAGTCAGCGTATGGAGCTTGCTGTTATGTGCGATCAACAAACCAAATTGGTCAAACTCGGGTGAGATTACTATGCGCCAAATCCAGACTCACCCCTCTGCAAACAGTAACATTAGCAAGGTTAGAACTCTGTGCGACGGAGCTAATAGCGGAGCTCGAACACAGGGTACTTCACTGCCTTCCCACTGGCATTTCAAAGGTTTATTATTACACGGACTCCACTACAGTTCTATCTTGGATATCATCACCATCGTATACCTGGAGTACATATGTGGCGAATCGAGTAGCAAAAATACAAAATCTGACGCAAATTGAACAGTGGAAAAACATCGAGGGTTCCAATAATCCAGCAGATATAATATCACGGGGCATGTTGCTAGACGCTCTGGCCCAATCTACCTTATGGTTTAGGGGACCGAGCTTTCTTACCAGCCGGGAAGAAGAGTGGCCGAAATCAACATTTGAGCCATCAACGGAGGTTCCTGAACTTAGAACCTGGAAGTCAGTACTATCAGCTGAGACAGTCAATGATAATTGCTCTGACCTCCTTACCTCAATCAATCACAAAAACTCATTTACGAAACTACAAAGAATTATTGCATATTGCATTAGGTTTAAACAAAATTGCAACGTGCCTAATGGAATCAGAACGAGCGGAGCTCCAACTGTAACGGAATTGGACATAGCCTTAAATGCTATCTTAAGACAAATCCAACAATCAGCATTCGCGAAGGAGCTTAGAATTCTGCAGTCAAACAAAGAATTGGATGACAAGAGCCCTCTGCAAGCATTGAGCGTCTACATAGATGAAGCAACCAATTTAATTAAAGTCGGAGGTCGATTGCGTCACGCCGATTTAGAAGAAGAAGCAAAAAATCAAATTTTATTACCCAAGAATGAATTTGTTGTTGATGTTGCTCGCTCATCTACACCAAAGCCATATGCATGCCGGGCCACAGACACTCCTGGTCATAGTAAGACAAAGGTTTTGGGTCATAGATGGTAGACGAATTGCACGAAAAATTGTTCATGACTGTATACGTTGTTTCCGCTTTAAGCCAATAACCACCAATCAAATCATGGGAAACCTTCCGGAAGAAAGAATTGATTTCTGCGGACCGATCTACACATATTACAAATTAAGAGGAAGTAGATCAACTAAAACATATATCGCCGTCTTTGTATGCTTTTCAACAAAGGCCGTTCATCTAGAGTTGGTGAGCGATTTAAGCAGTTTATCTTTCTTGAACTGCTTAAAGAGATTCATTTCACGCAGAGGGCTTTGCGCCAAGATCTTCTGTGACAATGCTACCAATTTTGTAGGTGCAAAGTCAGAGTTAAAGGAACTACAAGAGTGGTTCAACTCAAAACAAGTACAATCGATCATCTCCCAATTATGTGCAGAGAACCACATTGAATGGAAACCAATCCCCCCAAGATCACCTCATTTTGGAGGGCTGTGGGAGGCAGCCGTAAAGACTGCTAAAACTCATCATCTACGACAGGTTGGAAATTCCCATCTCACCTATGAAGAACTGCATACGATTATCACCCAAATCGAGGCTATTATTAACTCAAGACCCTTAACGCCCATGTCGTCAGATCCGAATGACCTTGAGGCACTAACACCCGGACATTTTCTCGTCGGCTCACCTTTAACCTCATTCGCAGAACCTGATATCAGTGAAGAAAATATTGGCAGACTAAGTCGATTCCAGAGGTTACAGCATATTCAACAAACTTTCTGGAAACGTTATTCATTGGAATACATTCAAGAACTACAGACGAAGCAAAAATCTTCACCTTTATTATCAACTGAAGCCACAGACAAACCTGCATCTCTATTATCAACTCAATCCAAAATTAAGGATCCCTATAGCTCACAGGAAAGCTGCAATAACCACGTTAAACCACCATTCAAGTTTCCGAAAACTAAACCATCGCGACATCCAAATAAGGGAAAATTCTTACCTATACGACAGTGGGGAAGACCTTCTTCCTTGATATCTCAAACGCACGATATCAAGACCTGCCATGACTCAGCTTCTAATAAATATGAAGAACGAATCGAAGCCCCAAGACCCAAACGACAAAGGGGATCAGGAACCTCAGGACTCAGCATGACTTTGGCATTACTCTTGTAAACGGCCTTAATTATCCCACTGAGGGCGCACCCACAAGAACTTGTTGAAGTGACAGAATTTACCAATCATCCAGGTGTATTCTTCGAAGCTTAGGCAAGCTTAATTTAGTAACCGATGAAAGGAACTGTTCAAGCCTAGCCATATGCATAGTATTGTAGCACATTCCTTAGCTTTACATACCAAAAAACTTAAATTTCATTAATTGTAAATCTGCTTACAATTAATTTCTCACCGCTGGCTGCCCATCACAATTCTCATGAAATTGTCTGCACTATGCAAGTAAACAAGATCATATTGCATGAGAATTGTGATTTTGTAGGTAGGTAAGCAAAATACATATATCTGATTTCATATGACTATGGGAAGAAAATAATTTAGAATTGTTGCTGATTTTGATATTTTGGTTTTTCAGTAGATAATTTGTATAAAAAAGGAACTTTTTGAGAAAATAAATTTAGTTGTTCGTCAGTAGTCGCGAGTTTTATTTAGCGAATTTGCATCGATATCGTATTAAGGTTGAGTACCTTCAATACTTATAACTGTTTTTCTATTGAGGTTGAGTACCTCAATACACTTCGCCACTAGAAACACCGCTTTAAGGTTGAGTACCTTAAGACACAAATCCTATTAAGGTTCAGTACCTTAATATACCACATTAGGGAAGTCGCGGGCAAGCAAAGGAGCTTGATCGCAATATAAACAGGAACCTCATAGTGTTTTACGATCTAAAAAATTACTGGAAGGAATTGCACAGTTTACAGCAAACAATGCACAAACTGGAAGAATTGTGTCACAGAAAACTAGTTCATAGCCTATGCGAACAAATTGTTGACCAATTGCAACACCAGCTACAGATCCTCCAACATAACAATGAGCTCCTCGTATCAACAACTAACCAAAGACCCAACAGAACAATAAAAAGATCACCTTTGGACATTGTGGGCACCATCGCCGACAAGCTATTTGGCGTGCTTGACGAGGAATACGCCGCAAAGCTTGAGGCTATTATCAATAATGTGAGAGACAATGAAGATCACTTATTGGCACTGGCACGGAATCAAACATCAGTTATAGATTCAACTCTGAATATCATTAAAAGGGACGAACATCACATTAACAAACAACTAGGAGTATTCGAAAGGTGCCTGAATAAATTACTGGAAATCCAACAAATAACAAGCGAAATCATAAGCGAAGAAAGGATCTTACAAGCCTTCAACGCCCTAGCTATTCATGCTCATTTGATAGTAACCAATTATCATAAAACGCAAACAGCTCTTATTGACGTACTAACGGATACACATAACGGGAAACTCAACCCACTCATTCTAACACCAAATCAATTGAAGCAAGAATTGCACAACATTTTGAAAAACTTACCTCCCAACACTATAGTACCTCAGCAGTATGACGAGAGCAAACTACTACAGCTCTACCATCTCATGACTGTTAAAGGAAGAGTGACCGTGACGAATGTTGTGTTCAGCATACAGCTCCCACTTCTAAACAGCGAAGAGTACGAAATTTACCACATTGTTCCCGTTACAACGTTACAAGCAAGCACATATATATCGGTGCAACCTGAAACTGAATATCTTGTTGTAAGTCTGCACAAGGAGAGTTACTATTCATTAAGTGATGAAGACTTATCAAGCTGCATTCCGTTAGATAACTCTCAATACCTTTTGCACCAAAGACAGGCAATATTCAATAAAGACTCAGGAATGTACCAGTGCGAAATATCGTTTTTTTAATAACGGAGGACAGTTGTCAGACACTTGTCGAACAATAAGGACAAAGGCATCTCCCTGGTGGCTACGATTACATAATCCAAATCATTGGCTGTATTCCTTGCCAACTGAAACAACCGTTAACATAGTTTGTGATTCCAAGGTCTATCAAAGTACTCTTCGCCGAGAAGGGATATTAAGGCTCAAGTCAGCATGCAACATACGTCAAAGGGAAATTACGATCAACTCCCACAAGGCATACTCATCAGAACATAACTCCACCTTTGTGCCTTCTTTCAATCTAAATGAGACTTACTTGAATATATCACGACATGAAGATCAGATCAATTACATCAATAACACGGATATTGCCAGACTGAAGAAGGACATCAATTACATCAAGAGTCGAGAAGCATTTCCCAGGACAATCAGCGCTCATGATATTCATCATTACACCGTTGGGAACCTGGCATTAATAATTGCAATCGCTGGCATTATTATCTGGTCCATCTTAAAATTCAAGACAAGATGTTCGTGTTGTAAATTTAAACGTACCAATGAGACCAACCCAAACGGATTGGGTGACTTCAATATATCCCTCTGAATGAACTACATTGAGAACAACAAGTCCTCAAGAGGGGGAGGATGTTTAAGCCATCTAATTAACTTACTTTGCATTCCATATAAAAGCAAGCCTCTGAATTTCATTTCAACTAGATAACGTCTATGCATCTTATTTTGCTTGCATTCCTTAAGAATGCAAGCTTCTCAAATTTAACTTCAAGTAGAAAATATTTTCTGCCGGTTCCCATGAAAATGTGAGCATTTCTTATCGCGGTTTCAAATATCCGTGCATGAATGAGAGTCTCGTCATGAGAATATTCACATTTTTTCGTGTGAACAGGCATATGAAATTCTAGAGTTTTAATATTTTTCTCACTAGATTTAAGGTAGAAAATTTGTTAACTTTGCATATTTTTATTATAAATTGCGAATTTTAAATAAATGTTTTTAAGTCTTTGACGAACAATTGAGTGGTATTTTTCTCATCCAACAGACACACTCTATCTTATAATTTCTCTTTATATTTCCACCTAGTTCTCTGCCTTTTACTTCACGAACCTATCATGACAGAAGAAAACAAATCTTTCGATGAACTCTGCTTGTCACAAGTCCCAAAAATGACAGAAATGAGACAAATTCTGGCCGACTATCACAGAGCGAATAAACCTAAAAGGACTTCAGATTTTACTTCTGGAAAACTCCAACAGTTGGAAGAACTATGGGCTTCATTTGAAAAAATTGAAACCCTGATTCAAGATCATGAAAATTTTACTGAAGCTCATGATTACTTTAAGCAGTCATGCTATGACAAAACGGAGGACTGGTACAATCTTACAAAGGCAACTCTGTCTGATAGGTTGAAATCTATATCAGTCCACACAAAGCGCAAAAATAACTTGTTTTACGTCCCACCTCCAAAAACTTCTCAAAAAACAACTGCAGCTGAAAACCAAGCCAGCACAGACAAAGATCAATCGAATCCAGTACGATTTCGATTGCAAGAAGATAGACAAAAAACATTATCCCATATTATCCAGTCTAGAGATAACTAAACTTCATAACAGAACGTTTGTCAAGTAAACTTGGTCTACGAAAATCATCAGAAACGATGCTCATACAAGGAATAGGAGAAATAAAGCAACGCACCCAACATAGAATAAATGTACAAGTGATGTCACGGATCAACAACTTCACAGCACGAATCGAAGCATTCGTTCTTCCGGATATAACTTCCGCACAGCCAACTTACGAAATAGATATGGAGTCCTGGTCTATTCCTCGCAACATAGAATTAGCGGGCCCAAGTTTCAACTGTCCAGGCAAGATAGATCTGCTCATCGGCGCGGACCTTTATTATCAACTTCTTTCGATTGGTCAAATAAGGCTTGGAACAGACTTGCCTATTTTACAGAACACTGTTTTTGGTTGGGTAGCTGCAGGAACAACACCCCAGTTATCACAACAAACTTTAACTTGTGGCATTTTTACAACAGAAGATATCAATCTAGAGACACAACTGGAAAAATTTTGGCAATTAGAAGAAACACAGTCAGTTTCTCCTAAACTCACAGCAGAACAAGCTAGATGTGAACATCATTTTCAAACCACCATCAAGCGTGATAACACTGGGCGTTTTATTGTCAAACTATCCTTTAATCGAGACACCAAGGAATTAGGCGAATCAAAAGATGTAGCTCTGCGCCGATTTCTAGCTATCGAACGAAAATTCGAAAGAAATTCATCATTACATACACAATATATGGACTTCATGAAGGAATACATAGAACTCGACCACATGAGAGAGATTGACTTTAACATTGTCACTAAGCCATTTTATTTCTTGCCACACCATGCTGTGGTAAAACCAGACAGCACAACAACGAAATTAAGAGTAGTGTTTGACGGCTCCTGCAAATCATCATCAAACACTTCGTTGAACGATGTTTTGTCAACTGGCCCTACCATACAAAATGATTTATTTTCAATATTGCTTCGTTTCCGCATCCCACGGTTTGTCTTCACAGCCGACATCGAAAATATGTACAGACAAATATTAGTGGATCCAGAGGATCAGAAGTTTCAATTAATCTGGTGGAGAGACAACAGCACCAAACCTATAAAATGTTTCAACCTGCGCACTGTTACATATGGCACCATATCAGCACCATACCTTGCGACTAGATGTCTTCAACAACTAGGAAAGGAGTTCAAGGCGATTTATCCACTGGCATCTGAAACAATTGAAAGAGTCTTTTATGTGGACGACGTAATGACGGGGTCAAATAGTTTGGTTGAAGCATTACAGTTACAGAGGCAGTTGCAAGAAGCTCTAAGGAGTGGCGGATTCAAGCTCAGGAAATGGTGCGCCAATCATCCGCAATTATTGAAATCTTTCTCAAGAGAGGACAAGGCTCTGCAATTCGACATTTACGAGTCCGAACTAGGCATAAAAACATTGGGCCTGACATGGATACCTAACTCAGATGAATTTTCCATCAAAAAATTGTGCACTGAGCGTAGCAGGTTGACAAAGAGAACAGTTTTATCGGACATTGCACATTTGTTCGATCCGCTGGGCATCTTAAGTCCTGTGATAGTTTCTGCAAAGATTTTCCTTCAAACCCTATGGCGTCTTAAACTTGACTGGGATGCAGCGCTCCCTATGGAACTACACACATTTTGGACAAAATTTCATCAAGAACTGCCATCACTCACTAGAAACAAATTTCCAAGACATATGTTTTCTGCAGCAGTTCCAGTATCAGTACAACTGCATGCCTTTGCTGACGCATCTGAGAAGGCCTATGGTTCCGCAATATACATACGTTCCATAAACCAGGAAGGAGTTACAATCGTGCGACTCCTATGCTCTAAATCAAGAGTAGCTCCAGCCAAACCATGCACTCTTCCACGACTAGAATTGTGCGCAGCAAAACTGACTGCAGAATTAGCTAGCCGAGTCAAATCCGATTTAAAGTTGAAGGACGTCCAATGCTATTACTGGACTGATTCAAAAATCACATTGGACTGGATCAATTCGGATCCGGCATTATATCATATATTCATCGCCAACCGGATCGTGTCTATTCAAGAAATATCATCACCAGACCAATGGAGGCATGTAAGCTCAAAACAGAATCCGGCCGACCTGGTATCGCGGGGAGTACATCCAGAAAAACTAGCTTCTCAGAACATTTGGTTTTATGGTCCTCTATTTCTTCATGGCACAGAAACCCACTGGCCTCCACAATACATCAAATCAGATACGGACCTGAAAAAAAGGCGACCGAAAACTATTCTGACAGTCTTTAGTGAAGATTCACACTTTGTAAACACCTTTGAACATCACAATAACTTCAGTCGATGGCAACGAATTGTTGGTTATGTTTTGAGATTCACACGAAATTGTCGACCTGTCCATCACTGTCGCAACAGAAACCCACAATTAACAACAAAGGAACTTGACGAGGCTACCACAATCATCATCAAATCAATTCAACAAAGGGAATTCAGGGAAGAATTATCACATTTACATCGTACGGGGAATGTCCATAACAGCAGTCCTATGAGCAGTTTGTCTCCAGTCATAGACAACCAAGGCTTAATCAGAGTAGGAGGGCGATTGGAAGCAGCTAATTTACCCTTGGATGCAAAACACCCAATACTACTTCCATACGCACATACCATTACTAAGCTATTGATGACACATCTTCATGAAAGCAATCTACACTGTGCACCACAGACACTCCTGGCTACAACGCGCCAAAGATATTGGCCCATCAAGGGTAAAACTATCGCTCGATCAATATTTTTGAAGTGCATCCGATGCGCCAAAGCCAAACCAAAACTCCTCAACCAATTCATGGGGAACCTTCCTGCACACAGAATACAACCAGCACGACCTTTTACAAACGCTGGAGTAGACTTCTTAGGACCTATTTGGATTCATTTTAATCTGAGAGGCAAACGTCCTCTTGCAGTCTTTTGCTGCTTTGCAACGAAGGCAGTACACTTCGAAGTTGCAAGTGATCTGAGTACAGCAGCATTTATAGGATGCCTTAAGCGTTTCGTTGGAAGAAGACGAAGTTGCAGCAATCTGTACTGCGACAATGCTACTAACTTTGTAGGAGCAAAGAACCAGCTCAAGGAACTTGAAGAAAACCTTCACCATGGAGACTCACAACAATTAATAACCTCATATTGCACAGCTAAAGGAATTCAGTTTCATTTCATTTCACCTAGAGCTCCACATTTTGGCGGCTTGTGGGAGGCCGCAGTGAAGTCAGCCAAATATTTCCTGCAACGAAACATTGGATCAGCCTCATTGACATATGTGGAACTTGAAATACTTATGATCGAAATTGAGGCCATTCTGAACTCTCGGCCATTAACGCCATTATCTAGTGACCCAAACGATCTAACCGCTCTCACTCCTGGACATTTTTTAATCGGAGAGCCACTCACGGCCGCTGCAGATCCAAATGCACAACCTTCAAGGAGCATCCTTTCACAGCGATGGAAACAAGTGTTCATTCTAACAACTCGGTTCTGGCAAAGATGGTCCAAGGAATACCTCAGCCAGTTACAACATCGTTACAAGTGGAAAAAACAATCAAATAATGCTCGTCCAGGAATGATGGTGGTCATAAAGGAAGAAAATCTTCCCACAACCCAATGGCAGCTAGGTCGAAACATAGAAACAGTCAGGGGACAAGATGGGTTGGTGAGAGTAGCAGACGTGAGAACGTCATCAGGCATATTACGAAGACCCATACATAAACTAGCACCATTGCCCGTTGAAGATGGCAGTGATTCTACTCATCAAATGCTAGGCAACTCTTTGACCATCGAAGACTCTAAAGAACAAACGTCGCATTCAAAACACACGCAGAAACGCAAAACTTCGCCAAACGCTTCTTCAACAACAACAGCATCTACCTCAGAAGGTGCAACAGCATTTGCCTCAGAAGGTCCAACGGCATCTATCTCAGAAACTGCAACATCTCATAAAAGAAGACACCGTCAGAATGGTGCAACAAGCTTGTTGCTATTTACCTGCTTAATCTTGCCAGTATTCAGTCAAGTACGAATTAACGAATTCAAATCGAAACCAGGAATATATTTTGAGCCCATGGGCAACGCTCACCTCATATCCAACGAATGGACGCTCGTAGTGCACTACAACATGAGCCCAGTTTGGGAAGAATACGAAGCTATACGTTGTGGCATAAGCAATTTGAGTAATCTTTGCAACATAGTTACTGACAAGATATCCTGCGAGCCTATCCTAAACCAATTTCAAGGTTTCCTAACCGAAATGCAGAATGGTAATGAGCTCCTACTTCATAGTCATATAAAGGTGCGATCGAGAACAAAAAGAGCTTCCTTAAACATTATAGGCAGTCTGGCCAACTTCTAATTTGGGGTTTTAGATTCAGAATATGCCAACCAGATGTCTGAAGTAATTGAAAATATTAAGAGCAATGATCACTATCTTCTAGAGCTCATTAAGAACCAAACCTCAGTAATTGACTCAACTGCCAATGTAATCAAAAGGTCACAAGAAAGGACAGAGAGCCAGTTCATGGAGTTTCACAAATATTTCAATACAACCATCTCTCAACTCAACAACCTAACACATGAAGCCCACCAACTAAGAATAACACAAATATTTACAACACTTTCGCTCCGGTTAGTAATGGCTATCAATAATTATCAACGGATCCAATCAACTCTGTGGGACGTACTAATTGATACTCATCAAGGGAAAATAAATCCTTACCTATTGGCGCCAAGACAGTTCAACAAGGAGCTCAGTCATATTCAAGAGCATCTCACATCATCACTGAGATTGCCGGCGAAACCTGAGGACTTGATAAAATTGTATAGCATCATGTCAGTTGAAGGACCAGCCAGTCCTAGCCACATGATCTTTCGGTTAACTCTAACATTATTTACATCTGAACAATTTGAAATGATGCACTTGGTGTCAATACCATTTTTAAGGAACAACAGTCTCATGATGATTCAACCATCAACAGAATTCTTGATAATCAATCTCCATAGAGATCAGCATTATCCTCTACAAGAGAACGAACTAAGATCATGCCGAGTAGGCGAATCAGGATACATCTGCAAGCAACATCATCCGATCTATAACAAGCAGTCCATTCATAGCCTGTGCGAGATCAGTCTGCTGACACAATCAACACCAAGAAACTGTTTTCTTACATCAGCTCACTCCCTTCGATGGATACAATTAGCCACCCCCAATCATTGGATATACTTGATGCCAACACGAACAACCATCAATATTGTTTGTGAAGGGTTAGTTCATCAAGAAGTCCTCGAAGGTTCTGGTATATTAGAATTAAGCCCACAATGCTCTGTCCGAGATGAATCTACCACTATAAGGGGCCACAACATTATCTCCAGCCACTCAGAAGGTCAATTTATTACCACACAAAGATTCACCGACTTTATGCGTACACTAAACAACACCAACGCCGACCTCGCATTGAAGGTCTCCCCAGCACAAGGCATCATGCAAGACATCCAAGAACTTCAAATGAGAATCAACTCACTCAAGGAAAGGGAAAGACTAGCTCCCAAGGACATCAACTTTCATGATACTCATCAATACACCATTGGCTACACAAGTTTGCTATTAATATTGGCTCTCATCGTATATGTGACATGGAGATATAAACAACATACGTTTGGACTTCAAACAATATACCCTAGACCACCTGTACCATTGCCAAGAACCACTTCCCTGGACCTATTACAATCAGAAGATCTTGAGCCAGCTCAACGCGGGGAGAATGTTCAAGCCTAGCCATATGCATAGTATTGTAGCACATTCCTTAGCTTTACATACCAAAAAACTTAAATTTCATTAATTGTAAATCTGCTTACAATTAATTTCTCACCGCTGGCTGCCCATCACAATTCTCATGAAATTGTCTGCACTATGCAAGTAAACAAGATCATATTGCATGAGGATTGTGATAACAGAAGGCGCAGTGACAATTATTTTGTAGGTAGGTAAGCAAAATACATATATCTGATTTCATGTGACTATGAGAAGAAAATAATTTAGAATTGTTGCTGATTTTGATATTTTGGATTTTCAGTAGATAATTTGTATAAAAAAGGAACTTTTTGAGAAAATAAATTTAGTTGTTCGTCAGTAGTCGCTAGTTTTATTTAGCGAATTTTCATCGATATCGTATTAAGGTTGAGTACCTTCAATAGTTACAACTGTTTTTCTATTGAGGTTGAGAACCTCAATACACTTCGCCACTAGAAACACCGCTTTAAGGTTGAGTACCTTAAGGCACAAATCCTATTAAGGTTGAGTACCTGAATATACCACATTAAGGAAGTCACGGGCAAGCAAAGGAGCTTGATCGCAATATAAACAGGAACCTCATAGTGTTTTACGATCTAAAAAATTACTGGAAGGAATTGCACAGTTTACAGCAAACAATGCACAAACTGGAAGAACTGTGTCACAGAAAACTAGTTCATGGCCTATGCGAACAAATTGTTGACCAATTGCAACACCAGCTACAGATCCTCCAACATAACAATGAGCTCCTCGTGTCAACAACTAACCAAAGACCGAACCGAACAATAAAAAGATCACCTTTGGACATTGTGGGCACCATCGCCGACAAGCTATTTGGCGTGCTTGACCAGGAATACGCCGCAAAGCTTGAGGCTATTATCAATAATGTGAGAGACAATGAAGATCACTTATTGGCACTGGCACGGAATCAAACATCAGTTATAGATTCAACTCTGAATATCATTAAAAGGGACGAACATCACATTAAAAAAAAACTAGGAGTATTCGAAAGGTGCCTGAATAAATTACTGGAAACCCAACAAATAACAAGCGAAATCATAAGCGAAGAAATGATCTTACAAGCCTTCAACGCCCTAGCTATTCATGCTCATTTGATAGTAACCAATTATCATAAAACGCAAACAGCTCTTATTGACGTACTAACGGATACACATAACGGGAAACTCAACCCACTCATTCTAACACCAAATCAATTGAAGCAAGAATTGCACAGCATTTTGAAAAACTTACCTCCCAACACTATAGTACCTCAGCAGTATGACGAGAGCAAACTACTACAGCTCTACCATCTCCTGACTGTTAAAGGAAGAGTGACCGTGACGAATGTTGTGCTCGGCATACAGCTCCCTCTTCTAAACATCGAAGAGTACGAAATTTACCACATTGTTCACGTTCCAACGTTACAAGCAAGCACATATATATCGGTGCAACCTGAAACTGAATATCTTGTTTTAAGTCTGCACAAGGAGAGTTACTATTCATTAAGTGATGAAGACTTATCAAGCTGCATTCCGTTAGATAACTCTCAATACCTTTGCCACCAAAGACAGGCAATATTCAATAAAGATTCAGGAATATACCAGTGCGAAATATCGTTTTTTTAACAACGGAGGACAGTTGTCAGACACTTGTCGAACAATAAGGACAAAGGCATCTCCCTGGTGGCTACGATTACATAATCCAAATCATTGGCTGTATTCCTTGCCAACTGAAACAACCGTTAACATAGTTTGTGATTCCAAGGTCTATCAAAGTACTCTTCGCCGAGAAGGGATATTAAGGCTCAAGTCAGCATGCAACATACGTCAAAGGGAAATTACGATCAACTCCCACAAGGCATACTCATCAGAACATAACTCCACCTTTGTGCCTTCTTTCAATCTAAATGAGACTTACTTGAATATATCACGACATGAAGATCAGATCAATTACATCAATAACACGGATATTGCCAGACTGAAGAAGGACATCAATTACATCAAGAGTCGAGAAGCATTTCCCAGGACAATCAGCGCTCATGATGTTCATCATTACACCGTTGGGAACCTGGCATTAATAATTGAAATCGCTGGCATTATTATCTGGTCCATCTTAAAATTCAAGACAAGATGTTCGTGTTGTAAATTTAAACGTACCAATGAGACCAACCCAAACGGATTGGGTGACTTCAATATATCCCTCTAAATGAACTACATTGAGAACAACAAGTCCTCAAGAGGGGGAGGATGTTTAAGCCATCTAATTAACTTACTTTGCATTCCATATAAAAGCAAGCCTCTGAATTTCATTTCAACTAGATCACGTCTATGCATCTTATTTTGCTTGCATTCCTTAAGAATACAAGCTTCTCAAATTTAACTTCAAGTAGAAAATATTTTCTGCCGGTTCCCATGAAAATGTGAGCATTTCTTATCGCGGTTTCAAATATCCGTGCATGAATGAGAGTCTCGTCATGAGAATATTCACATTTTTTCGTGTGAACAGGCATATGAAATTCTAGAGTTTTAATATTTTTCTCACTAGATTTAAGGTAGAAAATTTGTTAACTTTGCATATTTTTATTATAAATTGCGAATTTTAAATAAATGTTTTTAAGTCTTTGACGAACAATTGAGTGGTATTTTTCTCATCCAACAGACACACTCTATCTTATAATTTCTCTTTATATTTCAACCTAGTTCTCTGCCTTTTACTTCACGAACCTATCATGACAGAAGAAAACAAATCTTTCGATGAACTCTGCTTGTCACAAGTCCCAAAAATGACAGAAATGAGACAAATTCTGGCCGACTATCACAGAGCGAATAAACCTAAAAGGACTTCAGATTTTACTTTTGGAAAACTCCAACAGTTGGAAGAACTATGGGCTTCATTTGAAAAAATTGAAACCCTGATTCAAGATCATGAAAATTTTACTGAAGCTCATGATTACTTTAAGCAGTCATGCTATGACAAAACGGAGGACTGGTACAATCTTACAAAGGCAACTCTGTCTGATAGGTTGAAATCCATATCAGTCCACACAAAGCGCAAAAATATCTTGTTTTACGTCCCACCTCCAAAAACTTCTCAAAAAACAACTGCAGCTGAAAACCAAGCCAGCACAGACAAAGATTAATCGAATCCAGTACGATTTCGATTGCAAGAAGATAGACAAGAAACATTATCCCATATTATCCAGTCTATAGATAATAATTCACTTGCAACTGCAACCCAGGCATATCTAAACAAAAAATTAAACTCGCTGCACAAATATTGGGATGATTTTGAAGAAACACACAATGAAATAATCTTGAATGTTGGCCCAAACGACAAAGACAGCGAATACTTCGCAAATGATGTTTACATAAATATGGAAACATCATTCTCAGACACTGTAATTGCGCTGCAAGAACAATTGGACTCTCGATTCCAAAATGTGACGAACACAACAAATAATTCCACAGAGCATCACTACAATGTCTCTTTCAGAGACCAATCAAGTTGTTTCCCATCTGAAGCGAAAACATTAATTCCAAATTTCAATGGAAATCCGAAAGATCTCCACAAAGTTATTTCAAGTTGTGATGACACATACGCAACAGCAACGACGGCGAACGAAAAACACTCCCTCCTTAGCTTAATAAGGAGTAAATTATCCGCAGAGGCATACGACGTATACAGATACAATAAAATCTCAGATTGGCCTGAGTTAGAATCGCTATTGACCCAAACTTTCGAAGTCAAAACCTTAGGTCCACACTACAATCTCAATTGACTAACTCCAGACAAAGAAGAGGGGAAAGTGTAAAAGACTTTTTGCAGAGATTAAATACAACACTGTCCAAGCTAAATGAAACAACACAATCCTATACAACGGACAAGGTGCTCCTACGGTCTTTGTTAAGAGAGAATGAGTGTCAGGCTGTGAGAGCAATTGAAGATGGGTTATCCAATCCACAATTACAGACCTTAGCCAAAGTGCATTCCGATAAATCCTTTTCTGCTTTAAAATCACACATCTTAAAGCATGCATCACGTTTAGAGCAGAAACAACTTGTTTCCCATGCACAAAACAAGATTAGTCAAACTCCATTTGCGCAAACAATAAATTCAAATCTTCGTTGCTTCAAATGTAATAGACTGGGGCATGCTGAATCAAGTTACCCAGTCATACAACGCACCACGCAAAATTTCAATGCAGTTCCAAAGCCAAACCCCCAATTACAACGCTCTCCAGATTTTAATAAAATTAAACATCCATCACAATCGCCCTCATACCGATATTGTCATCGGATGGGACATACAATCGAGGAATGCCGGACAAGAGCCGCGAACAACAGTCGTTCTGGCTACAATCAGGGAAATCAAAATAATATCCAGAAGGTGAACAATACTCCACCAACAAACACGGCTGAAAGAAAGCCTCAAAATAGGAACTGACAGCAGTCAGTATTCCGAAAAAGTCGTACTTCACCGCCGAGATATAATAATGCCAATATCTTGGCTAGATCGCCATCTCCAAATAGGAAGGACAACAAAAATTCATCGGCATCCAGTCAGGAAAACTGGATGCAGCGTTGGGTCTCATTCGGCAACCCCTCGCACATACAAACTACAGCACAAGCCCACAGGAATCCCGAGACAATATCGACGGAAAAGTAGGCAGCAAGAAATTAATCCGTATCCCCGTCCAAGTTAATAAAAAATCCTTAACTCTTTCCTTGCCTGTTGACATCTGCTCTGCTCCAAAGCTTATATTTTTAATTGATACTGGAGCAGAGATCAGCCTAATAAAACTCCATCGACTGAAACCAGACAGTATCTGCTACAGAGATGCTGTCTGCAATATTAATACATTATTTACCGAGTCCACTTGTACAGAAGGACTCATATTTGCAAAGTTGAATTCGAAATCTACCAAATTTAACCCCATCCTAGAACACCCATTTCAAATTGTGGGAAATAACTCCTTCCTCTCATAAGATGGCCTACTTGGTCATGAGTTTTTATCTCTATACAATGCGAGTATCGATTATAAAAATAAAGTCATTGCTTTGGAAGTTAATGAATCTGATTCATCTTATCCGTACGAAGAATATTATTCCAATTATCCATACATTTATTTGAAAAGCGAAGACCCAGAAAAGAGGTCTCAAACAAAGAGTCTGTTATATACAGGGATAACAGTCTCAAATAAAGATATTAATACAAATCTATCTCCATCAATTGCTTCGAAATGCAATGCAAATCGATCGCCAGCACATGCTTCACAAGAAATGAAGCATAAAGGTAAAAATCTATCTCCATCTATAGCCACACAAGAGGCTGAATTAAATAAAATTCTATCTCCATCCAAAGCTTCACAAGATATGAAGCAAGAACGTAAAAGTATATCTCCATCTACAGCCACACAAAAGGCTGCATCTAGTAAAATTCGATGTCCTTCATCAATAGATTCACAAAAAGTGAATTCCAAGATAAATTCAAAGAAGTCAAAGATTTTCAATAAAGTTTTATCTCCTTCAAATTCTATCGAGTTAGAATCATCGTATAACTCCTTCCAAATTCCACAAAAGTTGGAATCTTATCTCCTTCCTTTTAGAAATCCGAAAGAATCAAATAAATTAAATAAAATTAATATTCCGGCTCGATCAGAATTCATCATTAAAATTCCAACTCTTTCTATTCAAAATCAATCGGTCTGTTTTAAGAAGGAAATAAGACCAGTTGTATTTCTCGGAAACTCGATCGTCGAACCAGTCAACGGTATGGCAAAAGTCCTAATCCTCTACACAAATGAGGAGGACGCCGAGCTGGCACCTTACGAGGTGAACCCAGTTTACCAAGACTTGGACGACTTTGTGGTCATCTCCACAGACTCTGACAGAGATCCAATTAAGGGCAGAATAAATAAACTGCAAAACCTTATCAAATTGGATCACTGTAATTCAGAGGAATCTGAGAGTGTTCGCAATATCTGTAGGGAATTCAACGATCTCTGCTTCATAGAAGGGGATTCCCTTTCATATACAGATGCGATTACCCACAAAATCGAGACCCTCCAGGACAAACCGCCAATTTATACCAAGCCTTATAGACTTCCTGAGGCAACCCGAACGGAAATAAATCGGCAAATACAAGAAATGCTTGAGTCAGACATCATCAGACCTTCACATAGTCCCTGGAATTCTCCACTTCTCCTGGTTCCTAAAAAACCAGATGAGAATGGAAACAAAAAATGGCGAGTAGTGGTACACTTTCCTCGTATTAACGACATTACTATTGGCGATGCGTACCCACTGCCTAATATCACTGATATATTAGACCAGTTGGGGAAGTCGAAATATTTTACCACACTCGACTTAGCCAGTGGATTTCACCAAATAAAAATGGACTCGAAGGACAGGGAGAAAACTGCCTTTAGCACACCCTATGGCCACTACGGATACAATCGTATGCCATTTGGTTTAAAAGGAGCCCCTGCTACTTTTCAACGAGCCATGAATAATGTCTTATTTGGCCTTCAAGGCATCTATTGCTTCGTATACATGGACGATATTGTAGTCCATGGATACAATCTCAAAGACCATAATTCTAGACTCACAGCAGTATTTAGCTGCATTCGTGATTTCAACCGCAAACTTCAACCTGACAAGTGCCACTTCCTAAGAAAGGAAATTATGTATTTAGGGCACATTATTACAGAAAATGGAGTCAAAACAGACCCAGCAAAAATCAAGTCAGTTCAATCCTATCCCAGACCCAAGAAGGAAAAAGATATAAAAGCTTTCCGTGGTTTCGTCGGCTACTATCGCCGCCACCAAATTTTTCCAAAATTGCAAAACCACTAACAAATCTTTTGAAAAAAGATATCCCTTTCAAGTTCGACGCAATTTATGATGAAGCATTTTTCGAATTACGCAATAAACTAATTACAGCCCCAATTCTCTGATTTTGACAAAGAATTTTTTGTCACCTCCGACGCCAGTGACTACGCCATCGGAGCTGTTCTTTCACAAATTGATGATCAAGGAGATCATCCAATCGCCTATGTGAGCCGAGTTCTCAATGGTCCAGAGACTCGTTACTCAACAATAGAAAAGGAGCTCTTAGATATCGTTTTCGCAGTTGAGAAATTCAGACCATACGTTTATGGTAGACAGTTTACAATTATAACTGAACATAAACCATTAGTATGGCTCATGAATCTGAAAGATCACTCCTCAAGACTGATGAGATGGAGAATACGTCTTGAGGAATATGACTACAAAATAGTCCATAAATCAGGTAAGCTCAACACAAATGCAGACGCTCTCAGTAGAGCTATTACAGATAGCAGCGAATATTTCGCAGAACCTACCACCTGCGTAAATGTGGTAACAAGGAATCAAGCTAGAGCTCAGGCAAATCTGAACATTCCCGACACGAGTATTATTACTCCAAACCCAGCTCCATCGCCTGTAAACAATTCCTCAGTCATAACAACTGAGACTAATTTTCCTCTTTTACTGACTAAAAATGCGAATCCTAAATTTTTCATCTTGCCAATGCAAGATACAGAACTTGAAAGAGTGTTGGATTCGAAACTAAAATTTTCAATAAATCCCCACTTTCAGACACTGAACTGAACTTCTTCAAAAGAAAAGACTCCATAATAATTATTTCCAAAATTAATTTGATCCCAAAGAGATAGATCAAACCTCGAAAAGATTTTAATTGAGATCTGCTCATACACAGAAGCAAATCAGTTAAAACAATTAAATATCTCCTTCCCCATATTAGATCCACAGAATCTAATAATTATTAAAAACATTTTTACCAAGGTCTTCACTGCTAAACAAATAAACTTTGAACTCCATTAAGATTCTATTAAATATTTATCCGACATTAATGACGTCGAACAAGTCTTAAAAGATTTTCACTCATTACCAACGGGAGGCCATCAAGGTGTTTCCCGTACAATTAAAATAATCAAAAAGTAATTCTACTGGCCAGGCATGTCAAATGACATCGCAAAGCATGTAAGGAAATGTCAACTTTGTCAGGTGAACAAAGTATCCAGGAACCCAAAAATTCCAATGAAAATCTCAAGTATTAGCTCCAAACCTTTCGAAAGAGTGTACCTAGATGTTGTAGGACTCCTCCCAATTTCTCATTCTGGAAACAAATACATCCTTACATTTCAAGAAGACCTTTCAAAATTTTCTGAGGTTATTCCCATAGTCGACACCGAGTCTAAGACATTAGCGGAAGCCATTACGACAACGATAGTTTGTCGACATGGCATTCCAGAAAGTATCCTCACAGCTCAAGGTTCTAACCTCATAAGTGGCATGTTCGCCGAGCTATCTAAATTGCTGAGAATTAAAAGGCTCAAAACAACTCCATACTACCCTCAAACGAATGGTGCATTGGAGAGAAGCCACAGAACCTGAGCAGAATATCTCCGATCTTATGTAGCAACAGATCCACAAGACTGGGATACATGGATTCCTTATGCCATGTTTGTATACAATACTACCCCTCATTCGAGTACTAATTATACTCCCCGCGAACTCCTTTACGGATTCCCAACCGAAACTCCAAACAATTTGAAATCATCTCCAACCGTTTGCTATAATTACGACAATTATGCAAACGAGTTAAAAGCGCGTCTACAGCATAGCTTCAAAATAGCTAAAGACATGGCCATGGCAAATAAAGAAAAATCTAAAATACAATACCATAAAAACTACGTCCAAAAATCATTTAATACTGGTGATAAAGTCTTACTCAAAATCAGAGTACGAGATAACAAGTTCTCACCACTATGGTCAGGTCCGTATGAGATAATGGAGATTAATTCCCCCCAAAATTCTTCTATTAAAATCAATAATAAAAACAAAAGAGTCCATAACAATGACCTAAAACTTTTCTCAGACTAATAACTTCATCATCTTCAAATATCATTCAAAGATATTAACATAGTGTCATCTTCCAGGTTTCCAAAATGATGCATATAGCATTCATTCTAATTTCCATCCCCTTAATCTACGGCTCAGGAATAGAGGTAAAGCAGCTAAATGCTACTGCAGGCATTTATTTTGAGGAAATTGGCAGAGCCAATTTCTATACCAACGAGTGGAAATTGGTAACATTCTACGACCTGGAAAATTTTAAAACAGAATTCAACAACATCCAGTTTGTAAATCAAAGTTCTTTTACTCTGATGGAATGTAGATGAGCTCACGATACCTGTATCGTGAACGAATTTGTTGGAGCTGTGTCCGGTTCTTGTACCGACACAGTAAGTAATTTATTGTCCGTCGCAATGAAGATGGTGATATGATGATGCTTACGATGCTTGTATCGTAAGTTACTTGTTGATTGTTTTCGGTTCTTGTACCAAGACAATCTTAATCGAGACTCACAAAAGCGAACCAAAAATCCCGCTACTGGTAAAACAACACCTTGTATATGATAATGAAAACTGATATATTTTATTTATTTGGCACGATATTTATACAAGCTTACAAAAAACTAGAGTTACTTAAAGTTAGGGTCAATAATCATTACAGCAGTAAACGCATTGCTGTGTTGTCAGCGAATGCCTTTATGATTTCTAAGAGAAGGTCAATGATTTTCGAAATGCATGCAAATGAATTGATGAACTGTCTTTGTTGATTTAATAAAGCTTGAAAAAACGACTTAAGATTAAACATTCTCCACCGCCTTGAATATTGAGTTCAATATTATATATACTATTCTAATGTTAGGCATCGAAGGTTACGCTAAACTCAGGATGACTTGTTTTAGGCTCGTTCTCGAATCGTCTGATTGATTTTCTTGGTGATGGCTTTGGTGGGTTTTTGGTTCGTTGACAGATAGTCGCTCTGAATTTCCAAATGATGATGGTGCTTAAAGCAGCCACGAGCAGCAAAGCGGCATATGCTATAGTGTATTGATGAACAACAGTTCTGTGGCTTCGTCTAAATCGTAGTCCCTTTCGATAGGTAATGGCGCAAGCTTATGTATGGGACGACGTAACACTCCACTGGAGGTTCTAATATCAGCTACTCGAACCAGGCCATCATTTCCATGGTAGATTTTAATTATTCGGCCCAACGGCCATTTTAATGCCGGTATATTGTCTTCCTTTATAAGTACCATAGTGCCAGGTTGATCATTTTGGCAGCGTTCCTTCCATTTATATCTATGTTGCAACTGATTCAAATATTCGCCAGACCACCTTCTCCAGAACTCATTTTTGATATGTGCCATCGTTTCCATCGTGTAATAAGGTTTACATTAAGTGGTTTGTTGTCGGCATCTATCATACCAACAAGGGGTTCTCCGATGAGGAAGTGTCCTGGAGTCAAGGCGTTGAGATCGTTAGGGTCAGAGGCCATTGGTGTGATTGGTCTGGAATTTAAGACTGCCTCAATTTCGACAATAGCTGTTTCGAGTTCTTCATATGTTAGTGAAGCGGCTGCTAACTTGCGTTGGAGAAGATGTTTAGCTGACTTTACCGCAGCTTCCCAGAGCCCTCCAAAATGAGGTCCCACATGATAGTTATCTTTATGTAGCTCGCTTAGCAGTAATTTTGTGAAAGTATGTGTGTATGGCAACAATATTTGATGTTTGGCGTCATATGAAAGAATTGAGGCTTCAAGTCGGCCTCCAACTCTGGTGAGTCCTCGAGTGTCTATGAATGGGGTGAGACTGCTAAGAGAGCTGTTTTTGTTAACTTCTGCAAAGCGTTTTAGATGCTCGAGATCATCTTTGAACTCTTGCTCTTGAATGTGCCTTATTATAGCTACTTGAGCTTCGTTGATTTCGTGTATGGAGAGTGATTTACCCGTACTACTTGCTTCTTGTTGATTGCGATGTCTCATGATATTTATAAAGCGTGCAATATAAGCGAGCGTATTACATAACCTCCTGAACGAATTTCCATGATCGATTTTATCGATTATGGATGTTGAATCTTCGGCTGCTGAGGCTGATAACGTGAACCCCTTTTTCTCTAACTTGCATTCTTCTGTTTTCAAGTATGGTGGTGTGTATGTGCCGTGTAGAAAGGTGGGGCCGTAAAACCAAAGTGTGGAACGTTCGAGTTTTTCAGGCTCGATTCCTCGGGAAAGAATGTCAGCAGGGTTGTCCTTAGAACCCACGTGGCGCCATTGCGTGGGAACGCTTACGTCCTGGATACTTGAGACTCTATTTGCAACGAAAGTATGAAAGTGTGATGATGAAGAATTTAGCCATGCTAGGACTATTTCGGAATCAGACCATAGGAATAAAAGCTCTTTCCTCATTCGTAAGTCCCTTTGGATGCGATTAGCCAGTTCCGCTGCCAATTTAGCTGCACAAAGCTCTAGTCGAGGTAATGTGGTTTGTTGCATTGGAGCTATCCTAGATTTAGCGCATAATAGGCGCACTACAATAATGTTGTCCTTATCTATGGATCTTATATATGCAGCTGCACCGTATGCTTTCTCTGAAGCATCTGCGAAGACATGAATTTGCACTACTTTGGGGATTCTATGAGAAAATACATGCCTTGGAAAATTTATGTTGCTCAGTAACTTTAGACCTGATCGAAATTTAATCCATGACGTATGTAATTCTTGGGGTAACGCTGCATCCCAATCAAGTTTGAGTGTCCACAGCCTTTGAAGAAATAATTTAGCATTCACCGCAACTGGAGCCATAATACCTAATGGGTCGTATAGGTGAGCAATATCCGAATACGTTGTTCGCTTTGTCACCTTACATGATTCAATTTGTGCAGTCTTTACACGGAAAGAGTCAGTCTTAGGAAGCCAGATCAGACCGACCGTTTTAATGTGCTCGTCCAATTTATTGTTGAAATCTAGTTGGAGCTCTTGATCTGTTGGAGGTATACTCTGCAGCAGGCGCTGGTGATTTGCACACCATTTTCTTAATTTAAATCCAGATATGCTAAGCATCGATTGGAGCTGAGTTTGGATGTCAAGAGCTGCTGATAAGGTGTCTGCACCGGTGAGAATATCATCCATGTAGTAGTCACGTTTGAGTACTTCCGACCCCACAGGATAAGTCTGAGCTTGATCCTCTGCCAATCTTTGCAGACATTTAGTGGCTAGGTATGGCGCAGACGTCTTTCCGTATGTTACCGTTGACAGTTGGTAGACCTTAACCGATTCACTTGGATAAGGCCTCCACCAAATTAGTTGATATTTACTATCGGATTCTTCAACTTCTATTTGCCGATACATTTTCTCGATAATAGCAGTAAATACGTATCGTGGTAATCGAAAACGTAAAAGAATGGAAAAGATGTCATCCTGTATAGTTGGACCCGTGCATAGTATGTCATTTAAGGATATGTTCTTCGGTGTTTTTGCTGAAGCGTCGAATACCACTCTAAGTTTTGTGGTGCTGCTATCCGGCTTCATGACACAATGATGAGGCAAGAAATAGTATGGTGGCTTAATGATGTTGATGTTGACTTCCCGCATATGACGCAAGCGAAGATACTCCTTCATAAATTCCACATATTGTGTTTTAACCATCTCATTATTGGCTAACTTTCGTTCCAATGATCTAAATCTTTGCAAAGCAATGTCTTTCGATTCCCCTAATCTAGTAGGCTGAACTAGAAATGGGAGACTTACGATAAAACGTCCACTTAAACTTCTTCTTGTGTTTTGATTGAAGTGTATCTCACACCGTTTCTCTGCCATGGTAAAATTCGTGGAGGACCCTTCAGTCTCTTCCAACTTCCAAAAACGCTCAATTTGCTGATCTAGTCTTTCATCTTCGCTGCATATTCCACAGATTGCGTCAGCTTGAGTGATATTATTGATCTTCCCTGCCACAGTCCAACCAAAAACAGTGTTTTGAAGTGTTGGTAACATTTCACCCAACTTTATCTGGCCAATTGGCAAGAGTGAATAGTAAACCTCTGCACCAATCAACTGATCAATAGACCCAGGTCGATCGAAGGTTGGATCAGCTAACGCGATGTTTTGAGGTAGCGGCCAAGCTGAAGTATCTATTGACTTAGTGGGTTGAACTGAAATGATTTTTGATAGCACATTGGCTTCGAGTCTTGTAGTAAAATTATTTATTCTAGATTGCAGCAGTACGTTCACTCGACAATGGGATTGTTGTCTCCGCTGACCAATGCCCTCAATGTGTAATTGCTCTGGAATTTCTGTTAATTCTAATTGTTTCACCATCTTCTCGGTCATGAAGTTCAACTGAGAGCCTGAGTCTAAGATGGCTCTAAATTCCACTTTTTTAACTCTATTGTTAATTAGATTAACGACCGCTGTGCTGAGGAGAACATAGCCCTTCAATGACTGAGCTGTTTTCGTTGTCAACGATATTGATTGCTCGTGTGCCTGATTGAAATGTGTTGATGATAATTTGTTGCTTGCTGGGTGTGCAGCAGTGACTTGACTCTGAAGATTTTTGCTTTGCGTATATGATGATCCGGATTTGGAAAAGGCGTTATCAGTATACAATAAAGTGTTATGTCCTTTTGAACACTTGGTGCATGCTCGGGCTGTACAAGTATCGACCCGGTGACCTGCATTGAGACAGTTGAAGCACACATTGACTCCTTTCACATGAGCAATGCGCTTGAGTGGAGTTAATTCTTGAAATCTCCGACATGCAAACAGCTGATGATTACCTTTGCACATGATGCAAACAGATCCGTTGGTCACTGTTGAAGCAAAAGCCATTGAGACACCTATTCTTCGGTTATAATCTTCAGTGGGTTTACCTTTGTTTCCTAGGGTCTTTAATGATTGGAAGCGCGTTTCTAAAAACACTAAGAAGCTCTTCATAATTGCAGTGCTCTAGGCTGGGCCAAAGATTGCTCGTAAAGCGTGTGTGTAGTGCGGTCCAGTCTCTTTATCAATAGATGATGTAAAAGTGGATCCCAATGGTTGATGTTTATTCCCAAGTTTTCTAAGCCGAGTAGGCATTCCTGGGTTGTGTCATGCATGGCCTTTATGGCAGAAGAACTTTCGTTGGTTATACTGGTCTGTGACAGCAGTCTATTTAGTAGTGCAGTTACCAATAACCTAGGGTTCTCGTACCTTTCGGTGATAATCTTCCACGCAGCAGAGTAATATGTATCCGAAATAGTAAGATATCGCACTAATTTCTCGGCCTCGCCTGATAAGCTGCTTTTGAGATACCACATCTTCTGGCACTCCGACATTGTCTGCTTGTGCACTACTTCAGCAAAAAGATCATGAAATTGCCGCCGTTTCAAGTAATCGCCATCAAAACGTTGTAGAACAATTTTAGGCAGTTTCATCACAGAGTTTGTACTCACATCTGCTTTGTGGTCATTGCTCTTACTACCCACATAATTGTATAGTTGCGCCAAAGTATTTTGAACTTCCTCCACTAAACTGAAGTATTTCTCTGCATCATAACTTTTTATTGTGGGATCATCGACATTATCCCAGATTTTGTAGTGGAGACTTTGAACATCATGTAAGTATTGTTCCATTGTTTTGATCTTAAGCTGGCAGAATTGCTCTGTATAATCTTCCTTGATTGTAGCTAATCCTGCTACTGTTTTACGCAATACAATATCTTGGATTATATGCTTATAGACTTTCTTTATCGCTTCATAATAACCAGTTGAGAGGTATGGATGATCTGATATATCTCCCGATTGCTTCATAATAACTGCGTTCGTTAAAGAAAATTCATTCCAGCAAGCATTTAGGGCATTCGATCTTGACTTTAGATAATCTAATCTAAGTTACTTGTTGATTGTTTTCGGTTCTTGTACCAAGACAATCTTAATCGAGACTCACAAAAGCGAACCAAAAATCCCGCTACTGGTAAAACAACACCTTGTATATGATAATGAAAACTGATATATTTTATTTATTTTGCACGATATTTATACAAGCTTACAAAAAACTAGAGTTACTTAAAGCTAGGGTCAATAATCATTACAGCAGTAAACGCATTGCTGACATACACAAAATTAGCGCATTTACAAATTACTAAAGCGAATGACCTGTGCTGGTTGCGCGTTTTTATTTTCGTAAATGCGCCAATTTATGTGTTGTCAGCGAATGCCTTTATGCTTTCTAAGTGAAATGCATGCAAATGAATTGATGAATTGTCTTTGTTGATTTAACTAAGCTTGAAAAAACGACTTAAGATTAAACACAGTTCATAGCCCAACAAATTACAGCGACCTGCCAGAAGCTGGACAAACACTCAGCCTTGAGCCACACTTGTAACGGTACGTTGTTACAAATAAATCTTATATTAGCAAACATAGAATATATGAATATGTTACTTGTGACCCAAAATAGAAAACAAAGAGCACTTTTCCATGCTTTAGGCTCAATCTCTAAAGCTCTTTTCGGAACATTAGCCGAAGATGATGCCAAGATTTATGACGAGGAAATCCGTAACCTCACCCTTAACCAAAACTCCCCTCTATCACTTATGAGAAGCCAAACTGCGATAGTCGAAGCAACCGCAAATGTTTTCAATAAAACTCAAGCCGCAATTAAAGAGGAATTCATGGTCATGCACAAAAAACTAATATCAGTGCAGATAGCCACATCATTGATGGAAAATAGGTCACTTGGTAACAAAATATCAATTAAACTGGAATCACTCATTTCACTAGTCTCACTAATGGCATTCAGATACCAAAATACCCAGGCAGAATTAATAGAACTTCTTACGGATTCAAGGCATGGAAAATTTCATCCTACGCTAATAACTCCTAGAAAAATAGAAGAATTGTTATCAAATATCAGGCAAGAAATACCAAATACAATGATGCTTCCGATAAATCCCAGAGGAAATACATTATAACAAAAATGTAAATTAAGTACAATCTCTGCGAATATTTTCAACAACAAAATAATTATAGAACTCACAATCCCCATTCCTTTCAAGAAACCATATCAAATCTTTAAAACAATACCATTGCCTACTATCCTTAAAAAATCGCTCGTATATATTGAACCATTAAAGGAATATATACTAATCGACTACAATCGCGAACACTATCTCGAACTAACAGTCCAAGACATTCACAATTGCGCAACGTTGGATCATACGCACTTTTACTGCCAGATCACATCCCCATCTTAAATGCAAATACTAGGGTAAATCATAAAAAAAGAAGCCGAGTACATCCGATTGTAAAATTTTAACATTAGAACAAGATTGCTTTTGGACGCAATTATCGCAGCAGTACGCTTGGCTTTTCTCTCTAAAAGATTCCATCCACGTAGATATTATTTGCGAAAATTCCATTAGCTCACAAGTTCTGCAAGGAACAGGAACAATGTATATCAAACCAAATTGCTATGTACGAAGTAAAGAATTCATCTTGCACGGACATAGCGTAAAAGTTTCTAAATTTAATTCTTATTTTATCCCAACAATAAACATTTCCAGTATAATATGGAATATGACGTCTTCTCCAAAGGAAACGCATATAGAAACAGATCCCTTGAAGATTATATCAAACGCGGATCTAAAGAAAGTGCTAGAATCAATTCATTCGCAAAAAGAGCAGGAATTAAATCCGCTCAATCCAATCAACAATCACCATATCTGCCATTACGCACTGTCATATTTAACAGTAGCTTCTATCATCTTTATAGTCTGTGCTTATCTGTATATTAAATACAAACCGAAAGTACGCGAATCGAAAGAAATACTTCCTGAACATAAACAGGAGAATGTGCCTACTCCGGCATCGAGAGAATCAAAATTCAAAATAACTTCTGCTCCACAAAGAAAAACCACAGTAAACGTTTAACTTACAGACAATGACAAAAGGAAACGGTAACCCCTCGCTTTCCAATTCTTATCCTCCTTTACCCATCTTTATCTAAACAAAACACTACTAAAGAATTGAGGAGGAAAATCATATCTCACGTTTTTTTTTTTTTTGATAAATATATACATATGTATTTTTTTTATATAAAGAAAAATAAATAACTATTATTGAAAAAAAAAATAAATAGATCTCTAAGTGTAAATAAAATAAATAAATAAATAGGGTAAATGTGAGTAGCTATAGGACTACCGAACATATAGATATAATTCAATCTAAACATTATTAACTTTCTTTTATATTATCTTAGAAGCTTTAAATAGAACAAACAAAAAGTATTATAAGAAGGCAAAGAAAAACAAAAAATATAATAACAGTAAAACAAATGATGCCAGGAAATAAATTAGCTTTTAAAATGAGTAGTAATTTCAATTGAAATAAATAAAAAAAAGGGGAAGGAAATTAATCATAATGTATATAAAATTTAATGTAATACTTAATACAATAACGTTTTTTTTATCTCTAGTTTTACACTAATTATCAAATATGTATATATCAATATGTAGATATATTCAATCATTCTTTGCGAAATGATAGTACTAATCAACAATAATAAATAATTCACAAGAAAATATGTATCTGCATATATTAAAAAAAATATATATATATATAAAAATAATATAAAAATTGTAACAAAATAATTTAATAACAACGTATAATTAATAAAGAAAAGCTTCTCTATTAGAAATTAAAATACATATATGTATTAGTTTTTACTGTATTTTATAATTTTGTAGTTATTTACAGTTGACTAGTTATATACCAGTTCCTTTATATATGCAAATATATGTACGCATTCTAGTTTACTACATATGAAAGAAAGTTTTCTTCACAGGAGGAATAAAACTTTCTTTTCCCCAGGGGGGAGGGATGTTGTGATTCAGGTACCAATGCCCTAAATCACAACCATAAGGTCAATACATCAATATATTGTCCTATACAATATATTGATGTACTTCATAAATGACCCTGAAAATGAAAAATTATTTCATTTTAAAATTTCAACCAAAATTTAAAATGCATTTAGAAATGCATTCCCACAGTATAACAAAATGCAATTTAGCATAAATTGCATTTTGCTATCAGGCACACATTTCACTCACACGATATGCACACTTTCCTACATACAGTGTCTTCTTACTTTTTTCCGTATGTACTATGTACATACGTACATTACCTACTTAATCCAATCTAATTGTATGTACATAGATACATACAATTATCAAAATTATTAGCGCCCTCTTAAAATTAATATTTCAAGACGGGCGCACAAGTGCATATCGGATTACAGTTTTGCATTGATGCATATAGCTCGTATCAAAGAACTTTTGCATTTTCTCACGTACGTTTTTTCAACGTAGTGAGAAAACAATAAAAAGAACAAAAAGCTTTTGAAGCGATCGCGGGTACCTGGTGCAATTTGCCCAAACCTCGGGGAGTTCGTTCTTAAAACCCGTCGAGTGAAAAACGTTTAAAAAATCCATACCAAAAGATTACTAACCGGGAGATAAGGAAAACATAATAAAATTTTGTGTATTAAGTGATTCGAAAAAACTATTATTATATTAGTGCCAAGGAAATTGGGATTATAAAAATATAAAGAAAAGAATAATAAGAATAATAACAGAACAAATAGAAAAAAATAATAAAGTGATTGAGTTTTAATTTTCCCTTTGCCCAATATCGGCGACTGCTCTCTCCTTCGGAGCACGGAGCAGAGCCCGGATACAACAAGAGTATTGCCGGTGGTCGCTTTACATTACTAATATTTCTGATGGTTTAATTATGGTAAAAAGAAAACTTAAATTTAGATATTTAAAACTAGATCTTATTAAGGTAACTCTAGAAAACGAAAAGTTATTTGCAGAACCTTACATTCTATGTATAAAAATTCTTTCATATGTAATTAATGTTACTAATTTTCTACTATTACTACTACTACTTGTGTCGTCTATTACTGTGCGTTTTATTATATGAAAATTCTATTAAGTTTTGTTTTTCTTTCATAATCTCTTAAAATATAATAAGCTTACAAGCTTTGTTTGAAATAGATTTGATTACAAGCTATGCCTTATTCATAACTTCTTAAAATATACTAAACTTACGAGCTTGCCATCATTGTTTTTAAGCTTTCATTGCTAACCGGTAATGAGATTCTGGTTTCTCTTTTAAGCTTTCCTGTACTACTTCGAAAGTTTTTAACGTATTTGGACTTTTTTCTTTCTTTCTAAAGATATATTTATATTGTGAGGGCCTAATGTGCGAAGCTGATTTTGTGCTTGTTGTTTTCGTTGGGAGATGGCTGCGCTGAGAATTTGTAATTAATGATTCTCACCGTGGAATTTAATTACCTGCGACCTGGCTTCGGTGTGTTGTCGATTAATTGGGTTGAGTGTAGGTTATACGTTAAATTCAAGGACGGAAGATAATGGTTGTTCAATTCTGATACTTTTATGTTGTGTGCATGGAAAACAATATCTTTGGTACGTAAGAAATAGCTAGACGCTAATTCAATGATTGCTTTTCCTGTGATTTTGTATGAATTTATTTCATTTCCGCGGATAATGTCGATCATTAATGGTTGTTGCATAGAGAATAACCATTTATTCGGTTGGGATAATTGTATCCAGAACGCTCGTCTTGGGACTGGTGGATTTTGCAATTCGAAGGATTAGCAGGTTTTGAGTGGTTTCGTATCTGAGCATCATTAGAACAGTGAGCGATACTATGTTTTCTAATTCTGTAGTTATCTTTTGTTGTAGGGAGTCTAATCTTTACCTATTAATCGCGGAATTGATGGTATCGATTTTTTTATCGATGTGGATAACCCGTTCTTTAATGTCCATACGCGTCTTATTGAAGATAATTACAGTGGTTTCGATAATTGTAGTTTGATTCTTCAAAAGATCTAGTTGGTAGGCTTGATCAGTTTTAAGTTTTTCGATTTGTCGAAGTTGGCTGCATCTTTCGCGTCCAAGTTACTGAACAAACTTTTGCTTAATGTCCCGACTACGTTAAATAACCTTCTTTTGTATCGTGAATTCTCTGGTTTTAGTAACTTCGAGTTTTGTTTAAGTGTACTATTGATGGAATATAATTGGTGTGTTATATCCTCGCATAACGGAAGCTTATTATTAAAAACTTTAATTATATTACAAAGTTTCTTGGATGTTTCCGTACAATTACTTAATTTTTCAAGCTCGAAATTGAAATCTTCAAGATCATAGTATATTATTATTTGCCATTCATTATCGTAAATGTCCACTCTACCCACTTCCAGGAAAGAAATCCCAGGGTTGTTCTTTAAGTATTTTATTTTTAAGGCTTCTGGTCTATCAGCTATAGCGGCGTCCATCCCAACATGCATAATAATGAGAATCCGTATGTAATTGTAGTGTGAGTTGAGAATTAGTCTTTTATTCGAGGAATAATTTTAAACTGTTTTTGTGAACTACTTTACATTTGTTTCCCATTTTGATTGTAGAATTTTCCATCGTATTGATCTTTATTACCTGGTATGGTCCGGTGCATAGGGGCGAAAGCGTGTTTTTCCTTTCGTGATTTTTTTTAGGACTTTGTCTCCGAGATTGATTGTTTCGGATTTGGAATTTTTGTCGTATAGACGTTTGGATTTGTCTTTAGTATTAAGGAGACTTTCTCGTGATATTTGGTAGCTGTGTTGTAACCTGGCTTTTTAGCTCATTACTGTAATTGTCGTAATTATAGTTAACAACGGGATGTGTTTTGACGATCGAGGGAATATTGGGTAGAAATCCGTACAATAGTTCGTACGGTGAAAAATGAGTGCTAGCATGAAGACTGGTATTAAAACACAGCGTATGGAATCCAGGTGTCCCAAGTGAGCGGGTCGCGATTTACGTAGTGCCGTAAATATCCGGCTAGTGTCCAATGGCTGCGTCCCAAGGCACCATTAGTTTGTGGGTGGTAGTTTGTCGTCGGAAGATTCTTAATTTTCAGTAACTAACAAATTTGCGTGAACATTTCGCCCACGAAGTTGGTTCCTTTGTCTGTTAGTAGGGAGTCCAGAATTCCATGTTTGCATACGATATTTCTCACAAATGTTTCAGCGACTGTTCGCGCTTCAGCATTGCGTAGAGGAATGGCTTCGGTGTATTTTTTCAGGTCGTCCTGGAATGTTAAGAGGAATCGATGCCCATCGTGACTGATAGGCATGGGTCCCACTATATCCAGAACTACCATTTCAAATGGCCTAGTGCTCGTCGATGTAATTTTCATTGGCATCTTTGGGTTTCTAGTCAATAGTAGTTGTTCTATGCCGATTCTGGCCCACTTTTCTAAGCCTCCAGGATTTCGCCACAGATGCCGCCACCGGCGCTAGGTGGTTCGAGTCCGTACTTAATGTGGGTTTATGTCTTCGCTCTATTGGTTGGTGCCTTGGATGCACCATTGTGTCTTGGGTGCACCATTGAGTCTCGACTGCGCCCTAACGGGATTAATCGATACTACCGGGATGTGTGGTTTGTGCCTTGGATACACCATTGTGCCTTGGATGCACCACTGTGTCTTGGGTGCACCATTGAGTCTTGGATGTTGGGGATACGAGATCACTTTGGGGATACGAGATCACTTTCAGCACTCTCCAGCATAGGGAAATAGCATAGGATTTCGATTTTGTTGCTGGAGTTCGCTTATTTTTCATCTCGAATTTTGGGGATACCAGATCACTTTCAGCACTCTCCAGCATAGGGAAGTAGCATAGGATTTCGATCTTGTTGCTGGAGTTCGCTTATTTTTCATATCGGACTCGTAGCCTTTAAGTTGACATTAAGTTTTTCATCTCGAGTTTTGGGGATACGAGACCACTTTGGGGATGCGACATCACTTTCAGTACTCTCCAGGATAGGGAAATAGCATAGGATTTCGATTTTTTTGCTGGAGTTCGCTTATTTTTCATCTCGAATTTTGGGGATACGAGATCACTTTCAGCACTCTCCAGCATAGGGAAATAGAATAGGATTTCGATTTTGTTGCTGGAGTTCGCTTATTTTTCATCTCGGACTCGTAGCCTCTAAGTTGACATTAAGTTTTACATCTCGAGTTTTGGGGATACGAGATCAATTTGGGGATACGAGATCACTCTTAGCACTCTCCAGCATAGGAAAATAGCATAGGTCTTTGATTTTGTTTTCATCTCAGAGATCGTACCTATAAATATTTGTGAAGTGGTGGCAATCTTTATTGGTGGAGGTTGCTGGTTAAGTTTGATCTGGTCTTGGAGGCTACAATTTGACCTTGAGTTGCCCCCTCCTGTGTCTGGGTGCTGGGGTTGGCTGAGAGCTTTAGGGGCAATATATAATACTATGACTAGGACTGCCTGATGTGTCTTGGACTGGGCTATGTAACCTGTACCAAAGCTTGGGTAAAATGTGTATTAAGTAATGATGTGAAATACCCTAACCGAATTTATATCGGGGCTGTATACTTGTCAGGTTGAGTTTGGTTTTAGCTGTTTACTTAAGCATGAGTGCCAGTGGTATGTTGGGCTGGGCTACTTGGTGAGGAAATAAGGCGTGGGTGGATGTGTGCAGCTGTGTATTTATGTAGATAATAAATGTGAAATTCCCTTAGAAAATTAGTGTAATAAGTATTAATACTAGTTCATATTTTTGTTCATGTCAATAGTATTAGTTCGAGGGGTAAAATTTTCATCAAAAATCCTCTACGCGAGATATGCGCGATCTTACCTTCTCAAGTATAAAATTTATATACATTGCGCCATGTGATGATATATCTAAAAATAGATCAGGCAAAGCTGATTGGAGCGAATGTTGGTAGATATGTTCACTTAGATAAGTAATGGAAATTAGTAAATGCCTAATTTTGCTCTTCAGGTGGAATCAAATTAGAAGATTCCTTGCGTAAACAAATCGCACAGTCCAGTAAAGTAAACAAATTCGCGCTCGAATAATGTAAACAAATTCGCACAGCAGCCGAGTAAAGTAAACAAATTGAGCGATTTATATTTTTTAATGTAAGATTCCCAATTACTTTAGCTGAAAACAAGAACTGATATTAATCTGTAGGATATGATGTCTTGGATGAGTAGTGGAAGTTACAATTGAAAATTTCTTTTGCTGAAAAAAACAACAACAACAACTCGTCATTTGTGGTCTGTAGGTGCCTTTTATATGATTATGTTATGATATTCGATGTGTAAAAATAAATGACGGCTGCTTGGGATGGTACGACACATGAAATCATTAGAAGTAATGAAAATTGAAGCAATAGAAAAGGTGGCCAGGTGGCTGGTAATTTGATATCTTGCGTAAACAAATACGTCCGAGTAAGGCAGACAAATTGAGCGATTAATGTCTTTTTTGTATCTAGGAGTTTGTATTGAAAAGTCTTACATTTTATGACGAATTGTTTTTTATTATCAATAAAATTTCCCAATCAGTCACGCTGTTATGAGATTTGATTGACCCCGATATCATAGTTCACATGAAGCTGATAAGAATATGATAATTTTATCTTCATACTATTGAAGTGATCACATTATTTTCTTACCATTAGGTTGAGAGTGGGTTTAATTAAATGTTTTGATGAAAGAAGGTGGTGTTAGGATATCAATGTGGTATGAATGTAGTATGATATCTTGTCTTAGATGAGTAATGGAAGTTGTTTGGGAGCTGTGATCACAGTCGAATAATGTAAACAAATTCGCACAGCAGCCGAGTAAAGTAAACAAATTGAGTGATTTATGTTTTTTAATGTAAGATTCCTAATTTCTTTAGCTGAAAACAACAACAACAACTGATATTAATCTATAGGATATGATGTCTTAGATGAGTGTGGAACTTATAATTGAAAATTTTCTTTTGCTGAAAAAAAGCAACAACAACAACTATAACGTAAGTTGTGGATTAAAAATCTTTTGTAAACAAGAGCGATCATGCTATGATATTCGATATCTAAAAATAGATCACGGCTGCTTGGCATGTTAAGAAACATGAAGTAATGGAAATTATAGTCTTATCAGAAAATTTTCGATGTAGGGATGTGTGTATTGCAAAGTCTTAGGTTTTATGAAAAAATTGTTTTTTTATTTTCAATAAAATTTCTTTTTGGGTGGGTTAAATGTAAAATTTTGATGACCTATGATATCAATGTGAGGTGATACTAATATAGTATGATATGTTTGCTTAGATGAGTAGTGAAAGTTGTATGGGTACAGTAAAAGACTTCTCATCAAATTTTTGGTGATAAGGTGTAATGGCATGACCAGTGTTGCCACACGAAATCTTTCTAGAGTACCTTGTTAGCCTAGCCTGAAAGTGTCCATAGTGAAGATCGTAGTAGGGGCTCAGAGTAGGTACTGTAAGTTATGTATTAAGTTAAAAGTTTTGATGTATAGTATTTGGTATTTATCTCCTCGAAATGGTGTTGTACGAGTATCAGGAAGTTCGGAAAAAAGTTGATAATGCTTCATGTTCAATAGTGAAGACCTCGATGTTGAGAGTGGGTATTTGGAATGATATAATTCTAGTAGGATATGGAAGTATTATGTATTCATCTAAATCTTATCATGAAAGTAGGTTGGGAGTTGATTAAATTAAAAGTTTCAATGAAAGAAGGTTGAGTTATTATATTAATATGTTGCCTTAGATGAGTACTTGAGAGCTGTGAGTAATATGTGGAATATGTTGTAGATGAGTAGTGAAAGTTGAAAATATAAGATTTCCAATTTCTCTACTGAAAAACAACAACAACTGTAAATAATATATACCAAATCAATTTTTCACACAATATTTATCCACATCAAATTCATTATCTATTTTTATATCTTAAGTTTTAAACCTTTTTCTCTGTATTTCACATCCAAAAAGCGATCCAGAGCAAATGTCTGTGTTAGGCTATGAGAGTTCGGCAGCAAAATCCCATGATATTTCTTATCATCTGTCTTGCTCTAACACATTAGGAAGCTTTAGTGAACATCTCACTCGGGACTTGGTCATATACTTCCTAGCTGTGGATATGTATGTATGTAACACTGAGATGAATTAATGTAATGTTGTGTAGTGTAAAAGAAAAACTTTCATGGGTGATATGGGGATTGAATCGATGTATGTTATGCACTAGATTGGTGGTATATGTCCTTATTTGATTGAAGCAAAATAGTTTCACGACTACCTTACCAAGATTTAAATATAGTTGATATTCATAAAAATGTTGAATCGATGTCAAGAACATGTCAATACTTGTTTTGAGCACGAGCAGCGGAAATCGTGATCATTGCAGCATGTTATGAAATTCAAAATCTAAAAATAGACCACATGAAGGTTATTGGGGTGTTAAAAAAAAACATGAAAGCATTAGGTTGAGAGTGGGTTCAGTTTAAGGCTTTGGTGAAAGAAGACGGTAGTAGATATTAATGTAAAATGATATGAGGCATCAGTCAATTTTGGTGAGCCTCAGCGATAGGTCAAAAAAAAATTCAACCGCGCTAATAAATGAAAGTTTTTTTAGTAAAAAGAGTGGTACAAAACGGCATATGGAGAGCTGTATTGGACAGACTAAATCGCCGAGAGTGTTATTGAAAGCCACCAGTCGAGGTGGAGGAATTACTCAGCGTGTAAAAAAAAGTGATTTTGTACAGTGGGAGGAAATAAGATCAGTATTCACAAACAGAATTAGAGCTGGAATTATTGTAAATATAAACCATACAGATCCTAAGCTATTTATGCAGGACGCTGGTGATTTATTTATATGCCGTATTAAGAATATTTTAAAACGCCATCTCAATATTAAAGTTAATACAAAGTTGTGTGCTGATTTTGCTAAGGATATCGGTGACAATGAAGTTATAAAAGATATTAAATATTTACAAGCAAGAACTGCTGCAATCAATGTAGACGATAATTTAAATGAGTGGTATAAAGTTAACATTTTGGATTCAATACTCACTCAGCTGGATGAGTTTCGAGAAAAAGATAGCGGCTGGACATTGGACTTCATTATATATTTAGCAGTACATATCAACAAATTTGAACAGCACCGAGGATCTTCGTACATACCTCTACCGAAGGAGATTGCTTTAAAGCAAGCTTGCATTAATGTAAAAAATATTGTTAAAGCATGCTTCGCTTGGGCCGTGACATCAGCACTATGCCCTGGAAATATTAACTCCTCCAGGACATCATCATATCCACATTATTCGACTGTGCTAAATTTAACTGGAATAACATTTCCTATGACGCTTGAACAGATTAAACAATTTGAGGACCAGAACGATATATCAATAAACGTGTTCATCCTAAAGAAAGAGCGTTCCTTCACCACTGTTCTAGTTAGACCAACGAAACACAAGATGAAGCGACATGTGAATCTATTAATGATACAAAATAATTATGAGCAGGATGATGATGATGATGATGATGATGATGATGATTATGATGGAAGTAATAACAGGTTTCATTTCTGCTGGATTAAAAATCTTTCACGGCTTGCATGGAAACAAACTTCAAAACATAAGGCTAGATTGTATATATGCGATAGATGTTTGTTCTATTTTTATTCTGCTAAAGAATTAGCATCACATATTTCTGAATGTGAGAAAGAAAAAATTAATATTGAATTAAGGAAGCCCAACCATAGAATTAAATGTTAATAGCACAACGGATACTCTACCATTGGGAAACATTACTTAATTCCATCAGAGTAACAGGGAGCAGCCGCAGAAAACATGTGATCTAAGTCTAGTGTATTGTAAATAAAAAAATGTATTACATATAGTTATAATTCCATTTATTGAAGTAATTTGTTTTAATTGTATTATAGTCCAAGTCTTAAGCCTAAGATATACATTATTGGAAAATAAAGAATATGTTATAGATATATTGAAATCAGGAAGCCCAACAATAGAATGATACACTAAGAATTAAATGCTAATATTTATTTAATTTATATTAAATCAATAATGATATATGATATATGTTATTCTTTTTTATTCAATTTCCCTGCTAAGTCCAGAACTCCTGAAGGTATTCTTTAATAATATTTGCCTACTACAGAGGGCTCTCGGGCGATTGAACCTTTTACCCAGAATGCTAGGTTGAGCGTGAGTGTGAGAAAATACGTTGACATGTGGGCTTGATCTTGATCTCTGTCATCGCCTTTGAATCCAGAAGGGCATTTTGTCCTTGACCTTGATCCGGAAGTGTGTGTCTTGGAGGCTACAACTTTACTTTCCTATAATCAAATACGCCGCAGGGGATTCTGTACAACTTTTCAAAACAGATCTGATAAGAGATAAACAGCTTTCCGAACAGCTCTGATAACATCTTAACAGCTTTTCAAACAGCTCTGATAACAGTTTAACACCTTTTAAACTGCTCTGATAACATCTTAATAGCTTTTCAAACAGCTCTGATAACAGTTTAACACCTTTTAAACAACTCTGGTAACAGCTTAAAAGCTTTTCAAACAGCTCTGATAAGAGCCTAACAGCTTTTAAACAGCTCTGATAAGAGCTTAACATCTTTTAAACAGCTCTGATAACAGCTTAACAGCTTTTCAAACAGGTCTGATAACAGCTTAACAGCTTTTCAAACAGCTCCGATAACAGCTTAACAGCTTTTGAAACAGCTCTGATAACAGCTTAACAGCTTTTCAAAGAGCTCTGTTAACAGCTTAAAAGCTTTTAAACAGTTCTGATAACAGCTTAACAGCTTTTCAAACAGGTTTTATAGCAGCTTCACAGGTTTTGAAACAGCTCTGATAACAGCTTAACAGCTTTTCAAACGGGTCTGATGACAGCTTAACAGCCTTTCAAACAGGTCTGCTAACAGCTTAACAGCAAGAAAAATTAGGCCAACCACACCAATATTACGAAGATAAAATTACCATATTCTTGTCGAAGCTGAATCATGGTCAAATTGTAGCCTCCAAGATTAGACACTGTTGGTTTCAAAAGGTTACCCAAGAGCAGACACTTTCGGTTTCAAAGGTTAAGGTGACGTTAGAGGTCAAGGACAAATTGCTGCCTCCAAGACCACGTGTCAAATACATATAAATAATGGCTTCATAACTTGTTTTTCATTTGATGTTTTGCTCTTTACCTAAACAGACCGCTGTTGGCAAGCTAATTACGTAATAATTTCAACATGAGTTCTAAGGATACTACAAACCTTCTAAAGCCTCCGGACGAAAGTCGTAAAGAATATTCATATGAGGCTCAGTCTACATCTATGAAATCGATGCTTTCTAGAAATAAAGAAGAAAGTTTTTCATCCAAAAACGAGTCGACTGTCCCCTACCAACAGCTCGAAAAATCAGGATATTCCAACAAAGATCGCAAAAAATAAAGACGGAGAGATGTTATTTATGAAAATGGTGCACAAGGAATTTTCTAAAGCCGTCTTGGTCTAAAGGCATAAGGATCAGTCTATATCTTTGATATCTTGGTTTTCCTGAACTAAAGAAAAAAAGACTATCGATTTAAACTATAATGTAATTAAAACAAATTATTTCAATAAATGGCATTATAACCATAATACAATTTTTATTTACAATGAATATTTTAGACTATACTTAATATATTTTCTCCGGCACACGTCGCTTAAGAGTGATAATTGAAGCAAGAATGATTATTGCTCACATCGGGTGTCGCTTTCAAGCAAATTTTGTTGTTTGCAGATTAAGTGAACCTACTTTACTTATGTAATCCATAGGTATGACTTTTGATCTATATCATGCGTATCCCCAAAGTGATCTCGTATCCTCAAGACTCGATATGAAAAATAAACGAGCTCCAGAAATAAACAAGCTCGGAAACTTATGCTACTTGCCTATGCTGGAGAGTGCTAAAAGTAATCTCGTATCCCCAAGACTTGAGATGAAAAATAAGCGAGCTCCAGAAACAAAATCAAAGACCTATGCTATTTCCCTTTGCTAGAGAGTGCTGAAAGTGATCTCATATCCCAAAGTGATCTCGTATCCCCAAGTCCGAGATGAACAACATATGTAGTATCGGCTAATGCTGCCAGGGAACCTTACTCAAGAAATGGAGTTTACACTCGAAAGATCAATACACACACCCCCTAAGCCCAATAATAATAATTTTTTTTTTTTTTTTTTTTTATGTATATATGCTCTTTATTTTTTGGCTCTTTGGCTCTTTTCAAAATTCCTTAAAAATAGGTGGCAAAAGGCTCTACAAAGTGTAAACAAAAGGTCGCTAGCTAATCTAAAAGTTATAAAAGGTCAATAGGGACAATTAAACAATTAAAACAATTAGAAAAACTAATGAACAAGAAAAAAGACACAAACAAAAGGAAAACAAACAAGACAAAATTCTCAAAAGAGACTAAAAAACGGCTACAAGAATTTTGAAAAGGATCTAAAAGATAGACAAAAAATTTAAAAGTCCCAATTTTGACAATTGGGTAAGTGGCAGTTCCAAGAAGCTTCAATTTCCAAAATAATCTAATAAAAATATTTACCTAAACGAACGAATTTTCAACAAAAAATTTTGTAATTTAGCACCGAGACCGAAACCGAATCAAAGATAAATGACCGAACGAACGAAAAAATTTAGCCGATACCGTTATAGAGTCCCGCGAGGGCGGCCTGTAGTATCGTAGACCTCTACAAACTGCCCTCATCATCCCTCCAGCTTAGCATCTCTAACAGAGTGCTTGTCCTTCCCACCGCACGTGCAACGATTCCTAAGCGGGGAGAAGCCCCGTGGACTAGTGTTGCAAATGCTGTGGCCTGGTCTCACCAGCGAAAGACAAGAGCTCCATCCTGCACCGACGATAGTGGTTGCCATGTGCAGTTGAATGTGTCTGCGTTCGTTGCCAGATATTCGAGACGTAAACGTCTCTTCAACCTGTCAACGAAGTGGCGCTTAAGTGCCTGTGCGTGGTGTTGTGGGTCAGTGTTCTGATTCCCATCTTCGACTCTCATGTAGTACAGGTGAATTGTAGATTTGGCCAGTGTCAACACAAAGCTAATCAAACAATTCACTCGACTACATACCTTTGGTCCCCATAGAAACGATGTCCTAGTAATGCCGAAATTCGGGTGGATCAACTGACACATACCGCGCACGAGATCCATTAGACCCTGCAAAGCCGGACAAGTGAAGAACCTGTGAAACAGGGTGCCCTCACCAGCACAAACTGTGCAAATCCTCTGAACTCGGCGGTCGATATGTGACAACTGATTAGGATGCATAAGACTGTGATGCAGCAATTTGAATGCTACATCAGCATCTTTGTAACTAGAAGGATAACTGTAGACTACTCTGCAAGTTATCCCTCCCATCACGCCCATATTCACCCCGAGGTGTGTTCGCCATCTGTTGTATCCTGTATACTCCGGAGGTCTTATTGACATAAGCACGTCACGGAGCACACGTGTTGTAAGTGTGCTGAAAGGTGTGTGTGGTGGTCTGTTCAGAACGAAAGCATCTTCCAACTTAGTGCCAGGGTCACTGGTCCCAAGTTGGCGAAATCTCTCCCGCGCAGAAGCAGCCAGGTCGTGTAGTTGTGCAGTGTTAGTGTTTATTCGGCAGTTTCCAGAGATATCAATAATATCTCCGAGAACTGTCAGTGTATGCGTGTCAGCTTCAAAACCCCGAGCATTACTGAACACTGAATCTATTAATTCAGGATTGAACCTGATTGGAATCGACGCGAATTGCGTGTACCTTAGAGCATTCCACTGAAGGTGAAATGCTGGCCTGATTCTGCCCCAGGTCTGAATCGTTGAGATTAGATCCTGTGGCCAGTCACGAGGATAAGGTGGTCGAACAGAGAGTAGGTAGTAATACTCCCCTATGCCGATCCCTCCCAGTACATTCACCCACAGTTGAGAGATCAAGCTGTCTCTCTGGCAAAACACTCTTTGGAATGCACGCACTTGGAGACACCTTGATTTCACAACCAAGTTAGTGAGACCTAATCCACCTATCTTGACTGGCAGACAGAGCGTGCTTTCAGCAACCCATCGTCTTCCGCACCAAAAGGCGTCTATCGCTTTTGCTTGAAGAAGACCTACGAAGCCTTCATCAAACGTCTCAGACTTTAGCAGATGAACGATGGACGAGGTAATCAAATAGTTTATCACGACTGACCTACCCATTAAGGATAGTGGAAACAGTCGACTACGCCATGAGTTTACAGCTCTAGAGAGTTTCTCAAGAGCGATGCGGCTATTATTTGATTTACTCTCGCGTCCGATATACACACCTAAATACTTCAGGCAAGTATTAGTCCATTGGATGTTCAGTGGAGTATCTGTACGATCTCTCCACCTTCCACACCACAAGCCTTGACTCTTACTAAGGTTGATTTTAGCGCCCGCTATACGTTCGAACTGTTCGAAAACAGCACGAGCGACCGGAAAAGCTTCATCTCTTGTCACGAAAATAGACAGATCATCCGCATACGCCAACATAAGAGGCCTCACATTGGTATATGGCAGATGAACCGCATACCGTCCGAGCATTCGACGAAGATTCACCAGTAGCGGCTCCAACGAAAGATCATAAAGCATACCTGACAATGGACAGCCCTGTCTGATACCTCGATGAAACGAGATAGGAGCCAGAACTTGTCCTTGATGCTTAATCAAAATCGCTGAATCTCTATACAGTTTCCCGACGATATCGAGCCACCTGGGCGGAAACCCAAATGCCTCGAGAGCAGTCAAGAGATACTCGTGCGAGACACTATCAAAAGCCTTTTGTTGGTCAAGTGAAATCATGGCCATTTGTGTACCTGTCTGTTCATGGTAGGCAAACAAATGCTTGGCTACCGCGATATTGTCGTAGATACTACGACCAGGTACACAATAGGACTGTTCCGGGTGTATTACCGAAGCAATCACTGAGCGGAGTATCGCCCCTAATGCTTTGCAGACGATTTTGTAGTCTACATTGCATAGGGTTACTGGCCTCCAGTTCCCCATCCTCTGCAAATCTCCCTTCTTTGGAATCAAGCGCATAACAGATCTCCTCCAACTAGAAGGAAAGTCTGAGTGTGTCTCAACCGCCGAATTGAAGACTTCCAAAAGGTCAGGAATTAATAAATCCCTGAAACGTATGAAGAATTCTGGAGTCAAGCCGTCATAACCAGGTGAAGTGTGTCGCCTTAGATCCTTTGTCGCAGCAATCATATCCTCCAATGTGATTACTGTATCCAGGAGCTCCTTACTGTCTTCAGAGAAAGTGGGAATATTCTCAAGAAATTCATGAGTGGTCGAGGATGTTGTCGACGTCGATTCAGAGTAGAGACTACTGTAGTAGTCTCGAATATATTCTGATAGCTGTTGTCCGTTGAGGACTTGTCCAGATTCATCAATTATCGATTCGACCTCACAAGAAGCAGTACGACGTCTAGTCGCCTGAAAGAAGTACTCAGTTGGAGAATCGCCTTCTCTCAGCCAGCGCGATTGGCCGCGCAGCACAAACTCCAAGCTGTGCTTGTAAGTCTGTGTCGCCAAGCGTTCCTTTATTCCATTGAAATAAAGAATCAACCCCGGCTGAGTTGGGAGAAGAGCTGCCACCCGAGAGACCTCGGCCGACAAGCTAGAAGCTTGATAGCCACTTCGATTGAAACTCGTCTCGACAAAAGACCGAATCTGGAGCTTTCCAACATCCCACCATTGACTAAGAAAAGGAAAGTCAGCTTTCCTCTCTTGCCAATCGTGCCAGAAATCAATGAACTCATTGATGAACTGCTCGGAATTCAACAAATAGTTGTTGAATATCCAGTATGCAGTTCGTCTTTCAACTAGAGTGCTGGTCGCCACTACAAGAAGATGATCGCTAACGGAACACACTTCATGAGTGACACCAACGAAATGTTCTAGTATTCCAGGTGAGACGTAAAGTCTATCAATTCTGGAGCCTGCGAGACTTCCATGGATATTTCGCGAGACCCTCGTGTATGATCTAGTCGTAGGATGCATCCAACGATAGATATCCACGAGTCTGAAAACACCGACAAAATTCCTCAATCGAGTAGCATTAACAGAGTTGAACTCAACTCCAGAGTGCCGATCCATTGAGGGATTCAGAGTGCAGTTGAAATCACCTCCGAGGACAGTTTCGCCGCTAAAATTCACCAGACACGACTGAACACTATCAAGAACTTGTCTTGTAATGTCCTGGTCATGAGGAAGGTACACGTTTACTACCTTGATATGTTTGTCTTGAACGACAAAATCCAAGGAAGAAGCGAAGCCTGGGAAGATATCTGTATAGACAGGAGACGATAGTGTAAATTTGTTGGATACAATGATTGCCACCCCTGAGCCTCGGCGAGGCGCAGGTGTGGCAAACATTGCATAGCCAGTGTGTAAATAAGCATAGCGCTCAATTTGTGTGTATGTGTCTTGTGTAAAATTCGTCTCCTGTAGAAGCGCGATGTCTATATCGAACATTTTGACATGTTCGATAGTGCTGTGTAACCTTGTATGAGCACTTAAACCCCCGGTGTTAAGAGAGCCTATCTTGCACATTCAAAGAGATGAAAAGCTCAAACGATGAATGTGCGACTTCTATTGACGAGGAGAATCGGCCAAGCGATGCTCCTGAAGCAACTCCTCCACCTTCCTATGGAGACGGTCTAACCGAGCTACATGGTTGTACCTCCTCCTCTTCTTGGACTCCTGTTGTAGGATTCGAAGCTGAGGAAGTAACAACTCTGGCCTCTCCAGCTCCTTTACAAGAATGCTCCAGATTTTATCTGAGTTCTTCTTGTACTGGAGCTGGTCAAGAATTTCAGAGATCTTCTCCCTAGGAATGTTTTCCATCCCCTTCGAGACCTCAAATTGGCTACCAGTCGAAATGGTGCTACCACACGACTCGTAGCCACTGAAGCTCGAGAGACCAGTCTCTTCCAAACCGGTCATATCGCAGTCCGAAAGCTGTTCGAGAGATGCTTCCGCCTCCCTCACAACAACCTTCGAACCGCGGGCACCACTATCGTCCTCCTCCGAGTGGGGCCGTTTTGGAGCGACTGGCTTTGCTGGCTCTGGAGGAGGCAGCATCACCCGGTCCACCTTCGTCTTCCTCCTCGTCCTCTTTTTTTTAATTACATGGCTAGTCGACTCCTCGTCGGAAGTAGCCGTGCCTTCACGTGCCGACGTGGCACCGTTTATAGCCTTAATCGTTTTTGCCTCTGGGACAGCTTCAGGCACCTTAGTCACTGACTGCTCCAAAATAGCAGGTTGAGTGCCGGCCGAAGGCTCCTTCTCCAGATCCACTACTGTAGTAGTGGCTTCCTTCGAGGGAACCCTCGGTTCAGCCTTCTTCCCGGTTCTCCTGGGGCAGTCAGCAATAAAATGCCCTACCAAATGGCAAGCATGGCATTTCGCTTCGGTGCCAACGTCTATCCAGTGCCTCGAGCCGGATAAGCTCAGGTAAAAGCCCTTTGGAAGCGTACACCCCTTATTCAAGGTGATGGACGCCTCCCGGCTGGTACCGAAGACACCCCGCCCGAGACCCTCGTCCCCAATTTTTAAGGGAATAGCACGAACGTTGCCATGAACCTTCCCAAATCTTCCCAAGAAATTTAGGAGGTCTTCATGGCAAGCTCGCATAGGGACCCGTGAAAACATGACTCTTGTGGGCTTTTCCCTGAGTGGGAACGGCACAAGGTGTCTACCATCCACCTCGATGCCCGCAAGCATAAGCTTGGTAGCACTCTCGAGGGTTGTGGTGTACACCTCAACCATTCCCCCAGCTATTATCCCCATGGAAAATAGCTGCTCACGAGAGATGACCTGGAAGATCGCTTTCAGGTATGCGCTCTGAGGACATCTATTGATGTGCTCGAGCTGCATACCGTAGCTCTCATCCTGCCACCTCCCGTCGAAAAAAGCCTGCAGACCCGCACCGGTCTTAGGCCGAGGCTTACCTGCGTCCAATGGGGCTGGACGAGGAGTGATGCCCTTTCCTAGAATTTCGATGGTGGAACTGTTCTGGGAACTGCCACTTACCTGCGCATAAGAAATCCCTGATACTAGCGCAGGGGATCGTGGTGCTGCTTCTGAGCTAACTTTTGTTGCTGCTGGTGTCTTCTTCGCGGCATTCACTTTCGTTGAAGAAAGCGGTGGCCTCATTATAATTCCGCTTGGCTTTGGCGCTGACTCCGAGGCCGTTTTGACCACTTCCTTCAACGTTGGATGTTGTGCTGGCCTCGAAGACGTCGATGGAACGTTAGCTAAAGATGTAGCCACAGATGCTACATTCTCTTCTTGGACAACTACGGCTGTCTCCGCAATAGTCTTCTCCAAGGAAGACGGCTGCACTTGTTTGCTGCTGCTGGCCTCTTCAAGTGGGCCCTTAGCCGCCTTTTCTTTGGGCCCTTGGTCATATTTCTTGGAAGAGGAACTAGCTTTTGTGCTGTTCTTCTTCCGACTTTTAGATTTGAGGGGATCATCAGGCCCCCCAGAATCGCTGCTGCTCGAGCTCATTTTGAGCGCGGCAGTGTAAATTTTTTATTTTTCTCGATGCTAATTTAATTTTTACTTTCGTTACTTCTTTCCGAAATTTTGTGGTCTATCAAACTACTAAAACTATTTTTGACTAAAATTTTTCACTCACGTTGTCATGGCAACGACCGAAATTAAATTAAAATTTTATAAATGTCACAATATTTTTGATTTTGATTTTGATTTTAGCTTCTTTTTTATATATTTTTTCAACAGAATTTTCACCTAACACTTGTAGCACAACACAAACACACAATACTCTTAAATATTCTCGCTTTTTTACTATTATTCCGGGTGATTTTGCGAAATTTTACGGAACTCAAATTGACACGTCCGGTCTCTGCGATAATAATAATAATAATAATAAAAATGCTAAGAAAACATCAAACCAACCTGATTTCATGTTGAGAAATTCGAATGATGTCGATATGTACAACTTCCCCGCTAATAAAACTTATTAAGGTGCAGCACCTGTAAACAGCAAGAGCCAAGATGACGTCACACTTGATATCTACAACTTCCTCGCAAATAAAAGCAAACAGCAAAACCAAGGCAGTTGGTAGTACCGACTAATGCCACTAGGGAACCTTAACCAAGAAATGGTGTTTGCACTCGAATCCTGTAAAAGCCTAGGCGCATGCTGATATCTACAACTTCTCCGCTAATAAAAGAAAAACAGCAAAAGCAAGGCATGCTGGTAGCACCGGCCAATGTCGCTAGGGAACTTTACTCAAGAAATGGCGTTTGTACTCGAATCCTGTAATAGCTTTGTAACCAAGAACCCCCACTGACATCTCCTAGAATCTGTTCATGGTGATGTTATGTTGTGAAATTCGATTGATGCTGATATCTACAACTTCCCTGCTAAGAAAACTTATTTAGGTGCAGCACTTGAAAACAGCAAAACCAAGATGACGTCATGCTGATATCTAACACTTCTCCACTCCAATAACCTTCATGTGGTCTATTTTTAGATATTGAATTTCATAACATGCTGCAATGATCACGATTTCCACTGCTCGTGCTCAAAACAAGTATTAACATGTTCTTGACATCGATTCAGCATTTTTATGAATTTCAACTATATTTAAATCTTGGTAAGGTAGTCGTAAAACTATTTTGCTTCAATCAAATAAGGACATATACCACCAATCTAGTGCATAACATACATCGATTCAATCCCCATATCACCCATGAAAGTTTTTCTTTTACACTACACAACATTACATTAATTCATCTCAGTGTTACATACATACATATCCACAGCTAGGAAGTATATGACCAAGTCCCGAGTGAGATGTTCACTAAAGCTTCCTAATGTGTTAGAGCAAGACAGATGATAAGAAATATCATGGGATTTTGCTGCCGAACTCTCATAGCCTAACACAGACATTTGCTCTGGATCGCTTTTTGGATGTGAAATACAGAGAAAAAGGTTTATAACTTAAGATATATAAAATAGATAATGAATTTGATGTGGATAAATATTGTGTGAAAAATTGATTTGGTATATATTATTTACAGTTGTTGTTGTTTTTTAGTAGAGAAATTGGAAATCTTATATTTTCAACTTTCACTACTCATCTACAACATATTCCACATATTACTCACAGCTCTCAAGTACTCATCTAAGGCAACATATTATACTATATTAATATAATAACTCAACCTTCTTTCATTAAAACTTTTAATTTAATCAACTCCCAACCTACTTTGATGATAAGATTTAGATGAATACATAATACTTCCATATCCTACTAGAATTATATCATTCCAAATACCCACTCTCAACATCGAGGTCTTCACTATTGTACATGAAGCATTATCAAGTTTTTTCCGACCTTCCTGATACTCGTACAACACCATTTCGAGGAGATAAATACCAAATACCATACATCAAAACTTTTAACTTAATACATAACTTACAGTACCTACTCTAAGCCCCCTACTACGATCTTCACTATGGACACTTTCAGGCTAGGCTAACAAGGTACTTTAGAAAGATTTCGTGTGGCAACACTGGTCATGCCACCCTTTCTAATGCTTCAATTTTCATTACTTCTACTGATTTCATGTGTCGTACCATCCCAAGCAGGCGTCATTTATTTTTACACATCGAATATCATAACATGATCATATAAAAGACACCTACAGACCACAACTGACGTTTTAGTTGTTGTTGTTGTTTTTTTCAGCAAAAGAAATTTTCAATTGTAACTTCCACTACTCATCCAGGACATCATATCCTACAGATTAATATCAGTTCTTGTTTTCAGCTAAAGTAATTGGGAATCTTACATTAAAAAATATAAATCGCTCAATTTGTTTACTTTACTCGGCTGCTGTGCGAATTTGTTTACATTATTCGAGCGCGAATTTGTTTACTTTACTGGACTGTGCGAATTTGTTTACGCAAGGAATCAAATTAGAAGCATTCCACCTGAAGAGCAAAATTAGGCATTTACTAATTTCCATTACTTATCTAAGTGAACATATCTACCAACATTCGCTCTAATCAGCTTTACCTGATCTATTTTTAGCTATATCATGACATGGCGGAATGTTTATAAAAGACACGGTTGGGGTATTTCACATCATTACTTAATACACATTCTACCCAAGCCTTGGTACAGGTAACATAGCCCAGTCCAAGACACCTCAGGCAGTCCTAGTCATAGTATTATATATTGCCGCTAAAGCTCTCAGCCAACCCCCAGCACCCAGACACAGGAGGGGGCACCTCAATGTCAAATTGTAGCCTCCAAGACCAGATCAAACTTAACCAGCAACCTCCACCAATAAAGATTCCCACCACCTCACAAATATTTATAGCTACGATCTCTGAGATGAAAAATAAGCGAGCTCCAGAAACAAAATTAAAGACCTATGCTATTTTCCTATGCTATTTTCCCATGCTGGAGAGTGCTAAGAGAGATCTCGTATCCCCAAATTGATCTCGTATCCCCAAAATTCGAGATGAAAAGCTTAATGTCAACTTAGAGGCTACGAGTCCGAGATGAAAAATAAGCGAACTCCAGAAAAAAATTGAAAACCTATGCTATTTCCCTATGCTGAAGAGTGCTGAAAGTGATCTCGGATCCCCAAAATGATCTCGTATCCCCAAAATTCGAGATGAAAAATAAGCGAACTCAAGCAACAAAATCGAAATCCTATGCTATTTCCCAATGCTGGAGAGTGCTGAAAGTCATCTCGTAGCCCCAAAGTGATCTCGTATCCCCAAAACTCGAGATGAAAAATTTAATGTCAACTTAGAGGCTACGAGTCCGAGATGAAAAATAAGCGAACTCCAGAAAAAAATTGAAAACCTATGCTATTTCCCTATGCTGAAGAGTGCTGAAAGTGATCTCGTATCCCCAAAATGATCCCGTATCCCCAAAATTCGAGATGAAAAATAAGCGAACTCCAGCAACAAAATGGAAATCCTATGCTATTTCCTTATGCTGGAGAGTACTGAAAGTGATGTCGTATCCCCAAAGTGATCTCGTATCCCCAAAGTGATCTCGTATCCCCAACATCCAAGACTCAATGGTGCACCCAAGACACAATGGTGCATCCAAGGCGCAATGGTGTATCCAAGACACAAACCAAATACAACCAAGGCACAAACCTACATTTAGCACAAACTCAAACCACCTAGCGACGGTGGCGCCATCTGCGGTGAAATCCTGGAAGTTTAAAAAAGTGGTCCAGAATCGGCATAGAACAACTACATTTCGCCCACGAAGTTGGTTCCTTTGTCTGTTAGTAGGGAGTCCGGAATTCCATGTTTGCATACGATATTTGTTACAAATGTTTCAGCGACTGTTCGCGCTTCAGCATTGCGTAGAGGAATGGCTTTGGTGTATTTTCTCAGGTCGTCCTGGGATGTTGAGAGGAACCGATGCCCATCGTGACTGATAGGCATGGGTCCCACTATATCCAGAGCTACCCTTTCAAATGGCCTAGTGCTCGTCGATGTAATTTTCATTGGCATCTTTGGGTTTCTAGTCAATTTATTAGCTTGACAGGATCGACACCTTTTGATATATTTTTCTATGTGGTTCATTCCTGGCCAGCTATGCACTGTCTGGATTTTTTAATTGTGCTTGTAATCCCTTGATGACAACCTAGGGGTGATTCATATAGCTGTTCTATTATTCTCGTCTGTTTGTCTGAGTTTTTAATTATTGTAATTCTAGTAATAAACAATTTAATTTTCTAATCCGGATCCTTGAATATGAAGTTTATCTTATTTTTTATTTCGAAAGAGTTAATAGATCGACGTTAGGTAACGATAGATAAAGTTCTGTGATTTTGCGTTGCTTGAAATATTCCATATAATCATAAAATTTGTTTGGCACTTGTTTGTTGTCATTTTCCGTTCGCATTGGTATATTAGCCTTTGACACACGTTTGATTCTTCTTTTTGTAGTCGTTTATTTTGCCAACTTCTAATTTGTCTGTCAACTCTGGAATGATCTCTGTTTTACCACAGCTGATGTGTCAATTCCAATAATTGACAACTACGTAATGACTGCGCTCGCAAAGTATAGTTTAATGAAATCTATCAATTCCTATAATTGACTTGCGAACATACTGCAATTACGAACGAGAATCCACGTATGCTGAAATAAAATATTCTGGGTAGTGTAGCGGTTAAATAAAAGAGGAAATTTGTCACTCAAGTGTTCACTCAATTGTTTTATTGCAAAAAAATATTAGACAAATGTTAATATTATGCTAAGTTCAATTACGTTAAATGAATTCACTTAATTCTTTCAATTTGTAAACTTTACTTCTACTAGCTAACACGTGTACGTTTATAAACTTCTATTTTAGTTTAATGATTTAAAGTATGTTTATATGTATGTAACAAATAAAGGAAACTTAAATATGCCAAAATTATGTTTTACTCGAATTTATCTTTTCAATTATGATAAATTATGCTATTTTAACATTACATCAATTACAGGTAAAGTTGTTCTCCCTTTAAAATATCTAATTACGTGAATTACTAATGGCTGAAAGTTAAAAGGTGATTAAATCTCAATGGAGATCTAGTTTACAATTATTATGTTGTTTAAAACTGACCTAATGGCATATTTTTTACACGATTAATAATTGCTTAAAATTTCGATTTAATTGAGTTAAGTAATTAAAAGAAAAACTTAAATTGCTTAAAGGAAGAAATTAGTTAATGAGCACCCAATCGTTCTTGTTAATTTCATACATGTGTGTATGACTAACACCTGGCATGCATACACAATGAAATTTAACGCAAATTGAGAAAAAATGAATAATGCGAGAATTTACCTTTAATATGATTTAAGAATTTGTTCCGAATAATTTCACACACAAAGTTAATAAAAAATCTTTGCTGCTTCACTAATGGCCTTTTAGACAATTCTTCTGAAGTTCCTCGCTAGTATGCATAATAAACTCGCGTATTGCTGCATGCTGTGGACAAGCCACAGGTTTGTTAAAAGCAGACCTTGTAGGAAAGAGACATGCGGGAGGGTAAACAACATAAAAAATTGGTCGTGAGCTAGCACCACTTACAACCTATGGCGTATGCCGAGGGTGAAGAATGGAATATATGAACCACAACCCCAAAAGGGATATTCGTCATTATATAATTAAATAAATAAATTACCAGTGCAAATGTATGTATTGTTCAACACTAGCACCAGATATCTGCGTAGATAATCTCTTTAATAAAATGGTTTGAAAAACATACACGGCCCCTATAGTGCACTTCATATCTCAGAATAATAAAGACATTGGAACTGATATATCCAATTAATCAGATCAGGACAGTCTTAAAATGCCAAGCACTGACGTGATAGGTACGAATCTCATCGGTGACAAGCACTATCTATCAACATAGGCCAATCAACATGTCGTTTATTCAAAATTTCAAGTAAACTAGGAATACTATACTCACTACATATCTCAGTTATGCCTGCAGGTAAAAATCTGAAAATTTTATGCCCAACTTCTATCACCTAAATCAGCATTCCGATAAAATTTCAAGACAATCCTACGACGGAATCTATGGGCAGGCTTTAATGGGTTAACTTAGTAACTAACGTTTCAAAAACTAATTACTATGGAAAATATGCTAACAATAATAATTCTAATTTTAGGCAAAATAGTAATCGAAGTAATAGACAGAATAGAACTAAAACGGCAGGTACTAGTAGGAATTATTACAAATCATCAGGGACAAGTAGTCCAAAGTCAAAAGTTATAGCATGCAGCTATTGTGCTTAAAAGCATGAGGTAGGAAATTGCCCAGCCTATGGAACAAAGTGCAGAAATTGTCACAACAGAAAAACCCATTTTGCGATTGCTTGCAAAACAAACAAAAACCAGGTACGTGAAATACAATATGTGAGTGAAGATAACGCTGAGCATGAATTCTCTATAAATACAATTGATTTTGATGTGAAATCAAAAGCACAATTATGGTTCGAAAATATTAAAATACAAACATATTTAATTAAATTTAAGCTTGACACGGGGCAGATGTAAACGTCTTACCTTTCAAATTAACCGAGAAATTTTTAATTTTAAAAATAAACATAAATAATCTAAAAATACAAGCATATGGGGGTACAGAATTACAAATAGTTGGTAGTACGATACTAAAAACAACAATTAGAAACCAAAATAAAGATATTAAATTTATTATCATTCGCAACGGGACAGTTCCTATTCTGGGGTTAGACACATGCGTCAAATGTAAACTAATTAAGAGAGTAAACACACTTAGTACAGCGTCAGTAAACAGCACAGAATTTATGCGGAAAAATGCGGATCTTTTTACGTGTTTAGGCACTTTCACAAAAAAGTTCAGAATAGAGCTAAAGCAAGATGCACAGCCTGTTGCTAAACCAGCTAGACGAATAGCGCTTTCATTAAAAGAACCCTTAAAAAGTGAGCTAAACAGACTAGAGAATTTGAAAATTATTGAAAAAAGTAATAATGCATCAGACTGGATCTCGAACATCGTCATAGTTGAAAAACCTAATAAGAAAATTCGTGTGTGTCTAGATCCAAAGAATCTAAACCAAGGAATTAAACCATTAAACCATCCAATTCCGTCATTTCAAGAAATTACCTCAAAACTAGTGGGGAGAACTCTCTTTACAGTACTAGATCTTAACGACGGGTACTGGCAGGTTGAATTGGATGATGAATCAAGTAAGCTATGTACGTTTAGTACTCCCTTTGGTACATACAAATTTAAGCGACTTCCATTTGGAATAAAAACCGCGCCCGAAATTTTCCAAAAATACAACGAAGAAAACTTTAAAGACATAAAAAATGTAATGCTTTACTTAGATGACATACTAATTGCTGCAGAAAATAAAAGGGAACACGACATGACCCTTAATGCAGTCGTCGAAAGAGCTAGAAAGCTCAGCATTAAATTGAATATGGTAAAATACAATTTAAGACTCCACAAGTTAAATATCTAGGTCACATAATAACGAAAGACGGTATTGCAAGTGATCCGGATAGGGTAAAAGCTATTCAAGCACTTAATGAACCCAAAACTAAGAAGGAACTGCAAAGACTCCTCGGTATGATCAACTACTTGAGACCATTCGTACCTCGGCTGTCAGAGATATCGCAGCCTCTGCGGGAATTGTTAAAAAAGAATATAGTTTTCAAGTGGGAAGTGACTCATATAAAATGTTTAGAAAACATAAAGTCTCTAATCTCGAAAGATCTCACACTTAGAATCTTTGATCAAACGAAGAACGTAAAGATACAAGCGGGTGCTTCAAAATACGGCTTAGGAGCTTGTATGATACACGAAGGAAAACCTGTATACTTTATTTCCAGAAGTCTCACTGAAACGGAGCAAAGGTATTCCCAAATTGAAAAAGAGCTTTAGGCTATTGTTTTTGCGTGTTCTAAGTTCCACTATTTTATATATGATAGAAATGTCCAAGTGTTGACTGACCACAAGCCGCTTTTAGGGATCTTTCTAAAAAATATTGATCGCATACCAAATTTCCAATTACAGAGAATGATGCTCAGATTAAATAAATATAATATCGATGAGTATATTCCAGGCAAAGATATGCATATTGCAGACCTATTATCTAGAGATTATTGCACCGACGAAACAATTCCTGAAATACCAGATTTAAACGAATTCGTTCATACTATAAATGTAAGCGAAGAAAAGCAACTACAATTTAAAGCAGAATCTTCTAACGATTCTATATTAAAAGAACTAAAATCTGTCCTAGAAAATGGCTGGCCTAAAACAAAAACCGAGTTAAGACCAGAAGTAAGATATTATTGGAAAATGAAAAACGATTTAGTTTTAGAAAACGGTCTAATTATTCTTAATGAAAGAATAATTATACCCCAATCATTGCGTTCAGAAATCTTAAAAACTCTTCATCAATCTTACCAAGGTATTGAGAAAACTAAGATGAGAGCAAGAACTTTAGTTTATTGGCCAGGTATAAATGAGGCTATTGAAAGCATGGGTATGAAATCTGAGCTTTGCCAAAAGTACCGAGCAAGTAACTGTAAAGAACCATATATCGCACATGACAGTGCCGTTTAATACAGTAGCTATAGACTTTTTCGAGGTAGGAAACAAAAAGTTTCTCGTTCTCGTCGACTATTTCTCAAAGTATTTAGAAATTTTACCCACAAGAAATAAAACAGCATCCGAGGCAATTAACAAATTAAAAGGTGCTTTCTCAACCTACGGTATACCAAGAACAATCATAGCAGACAGCAACCCCTTTGGGTCGTATGAATTTAGGAAGTTTGGCAAACAATATGATATAAATATTGTCACCACTAGTCCAAACTACCCACAAGCAAACGAATCATTACAAAAGCAAAGAAGTCAAATAACGAGCTTTGGCTATCCTTGTTAGAATATAGACATACCCCTTTTAAAGGAAGCGATAAAAGTCCTGTCGAGCTTCTTATGGGAAGGAAATTGCGTACGTTACTACCGGTTAAATCAACACAACTAGAAAATAATAACATTCGCACTCACGAAAAAATTAAAAAATATACTGAAAAAATTAAGAGACATTACAACAAATCCGCAAGAAACGAACAACAATTTAAAAACAACGAACCAATTTGTATAAAAACTAAAAAATTTTGGGAAAAGGGAAAGGTAAGAACTAAAAATACATCCCCTCGGTCGTATTGAGTAGAAAAAGAAAACGGAGCATTACTAAGAAGAAATACACGTTTTTTACGCTCACGTATTGTACACATACATATAACAAGAAGTTCACGGAAATTAACGACAAGTACTAAAAATATACGAGCACTCTTCCATATGCTAGCAATATCACTAGGGTGTCAAATTATAGATTTAACTAAGCTAAACAGAAAAGGATATGAATTCAGAGTAAAACAACAAAAAGTTCAAATTAATAGAATATACTTTTAAATAAATAGTAAAACCGAATGTAGTATCAACAAATCTAGACTTAGGGATCTAACAGATAAGTGATTAAAAATAAGTATGTAATGGATTACTAGAGTGATTGAGAGTGGATTAATAAATATTTCAAAATTTGTATGAACAGTTACGTGATGTTATGAAATAACACTCAAATTAATGATCGAGTGAGAGAACAGACTTTTGTCAGAAAGCACAGCCACGAAGATATCAGAATTAAAAACAAATTTACAGAAGCCATACAAAATAAATAAAAATCCTCTGAAGATAAGCAATGATTTGGCCACGATACAGCAAGGCAATCAGAGTGCAAATGCTTTCGCTTCAAGAATAGAAACACTAATATCATTATTAAACGATATTCAAATAACAGAACAAGGAGAAAGTAACCGAATAGTTATTTAGATATAAATGGAAAAGAAACCAAAGTACACAATAATAATTTGAAATTATTAGATAGCTGTAGAGATATAGATATATACATAGCAAAATAATTAAAAGTAGTCAATTGATATGGAAATATGTAATAAAGTATTATAACGAAAGAAAAGTGGTCGAATGTGCAATAACAAGTAATACATCAATCTTTTAAGGATGGGGATGTAATGCATCTGTAATCATTAAAGCATGTAATTGCATATAAGTCATATGCACACCTCCCTAAAACAAATAAGATACCAAGATTGCAACTAAAGTTCGTAAATCATTTCAAAAAGTAAAACTCGGAGTTCAATTAACTCCTCGAATAAACAAAAATGAAAACACAGTTTACATACATACAGATTTGTATGTAATCATTTTTGTGGGAATCATTCTTACCACGATATGAATGAAGTGAAATAAAAGCGCAGAAAGTAAATTATGTACGTACAGTGCACCAAATTTCACAATAGCAACAAAGAACATGTTACTCACGTGAGGTTACCGTTCTTTCATTATTATATATAATTATAAGGTGAGAAAATTATCGATTGTAGATAGCTTTAAGACATTAATGTAGATTGCTTACTTAGCAATAATTAACAATTATACATAAATAAGGCAGCATTAAAAAAGACAGCAAGAATAACGAATTGACCATTGACTGGTAAATTCTAAATCTTATTCTTCAGAACGCAGCTGCAATTATCCAGGCGTTCTCAGTCGTAAAGATATATATAAAGTCTTCTTAGCCAGATATCTTGTTCATAAAGATATTGAGGCAACCCAGCCAAATATCAAGTAAGGATTGAGGCATTCAGTGCGGAATTCTATCTCCGATCCATTGTCCCTTTATGCTGGTATTCCTCAAGGTTCGGTTCCAGGCTCTATTCTATCCTCCCTCTATATAAATGACCTCCCCTCTGTTGTGAATAGCGCTTCTGTGCATTTGTATGCCGATGACGTTCAGTTGTACCTTAGCAGACCCATAGGCCTGGTCGAGGACTGTATTGCTCGAATCAATGATGAACTACAGCAAGTACACGAATGGGCAATGGGTAATGAGCTTACCATTAACCCAAACAAGTCCTACTGTCTGCCGGTATATAGAACCGTTTTCCCTATATCTGATTTACCTTCAGTTCGGTTGAATAATTCCACGCTTGAATATGTTGAGTCAGTTAAAAATTTGGGCATTCAACTCAATTCGAAATTTAGTTGTTGCGACTAGATCATCGTTTTGATGGGGAAAATTGATGGCAGTCTTCGTCAACTTTCTATTTCCTCCAGTTGCCTGTCTGTGGATTTTCGCAGGATATTGGCGTTGACTCTTATTCTCCCCCCATTTTAACTATGGGAGCCTTATTTTTAGCAGACTAGACTCAATTTGTCAAAGAAGAGTTGCTGTAGCCTTTAACGACGTTATATTAATAAACTTCCTCGGAGCGCTCTTGCTACGTCCCTACTCGGTAGATCTGTTGAAGTCTATTTGACTCGTCGGAGGCTTATCTATCTTCGTAGGCTAATTTACACTAAATCCCCTGCATATCTCTTCGAAAGCCTACAGATCTTGCACTCGAATAGAGGTCTTCAACTCCTTGTTCCGAGATGTACATCTAGGTACGGTGAGCGCTCTTACTTCGTCCAAACTGCCCGCAAATGGAACTCTCTTCCAAATTTAATTCAGCGCACAGGCTCCGGCCTGACCTTTGCTAAGCTAGTCAAAGATTACCTTAACTAGTTATTAGATTGTAATTGGTATTTATTCTCAGATCTTAAAATTTTTGTTGCAATGTTTTACTTAATTCTTAATTTTATTTATCTATTTTTTTTGTCTTGTCTTTTGTTTTTAATTTGTTGTATTTTTATTTATTTACTTATTTTTTATTTTTGTTCTTTTCTTTGGCCCTTTATCTTTAAGTTCTCTTTTTCTTTTTCATCTTTGGATTTCCTTTTTTTGTTTTTTTTCCTATTTATTCATTTATTTATTTATTATTATATTTATTTTTATTATTATCTTATTTTTGCTTTAATTTTAATGTTACTTATATTTTTCTTCCACCTAATTATACGTCATAAGATTTTTTAATCTTCTGTACAAGGCCGAATATATGTATTGTATGTATTGTATTGTATTTTATTCAGCCAGATCCATAGGTAATTTTCATTTCTTTGCCTTTCATGAATATTGAGGCGACACGCCATTTATTGGGCATAGTAATTGATTAATTTAATCATGAGGACAATATTGGACATCGGCGAATACGCCAATCCATTGGCAACCAGCATAAAGGCAAACATAACACATGCTTATGGTTACTTATACGAACAAAATCACCTACTTTAAATTTCGGTTTTGATTTTACCTTTGGATATTTATACACAGTCGACAATAAACGTTTCTCGTTGCGTGGGCCAACATCTACAGGCTGCAATTTAATAGTGCGATGATTTGTTGCATTATACGCTTCTGTTAACTTACTAATCCAATGATAATTTCCGTTCATGCTGAATTCTTTCCACATCATGCTTTTTAACGTTCTGTTAAACCTTTCTACAAATTGAAGCTTTTAAAGCGCTGTAAGTGGAATAATGGTTAATATCATAGCGATTCATAAGCTATCGACACGGTTTATTAAAAAACTCCTTTCCATCATATTTTTGTAAATTTCTTTGGAATGCGACTTCGATTAAAAAGAGACTGCATCGCTTTAACAACTTCTGATGCCTTTTTTCTTTTAATTGGTGAGGCCCATGCATATTTTGAAAACGTATCAATAACAGTGAGAAGAAAAGGAAAGCCTTAGTTTTCTGAAGGGTACGAACTTATATCGAGCAAGCCTGCCTGCCACAAATCATCAATAGTAACAATCTGTCGCATAACGTCTTTGCGAGCTGGTTTATGCAGTTCATTAATGACTTGTCTTCTACTCATTTTACCAACCGAATGTATAAATACGGTCTAATGAATAACAGTTTTATATAAAATATTTTAAAACCGGCAATGATCAAGTTTAATCACCCGTTTACACTGATGGTTGCTGGACTTTCAACAACATTTATAAAAAACCTTCTCAGTAATATATTTTTAACAAGGTGTAATAGAGAACATGGGGCTCTGCCCTCCGATACCACATTCACTAATATCGAATTTATTGATAGTATATTCCCGAAGAGTTTGTAAATTATACACCGGAACCAACATTAATTGTATTGAACGATATGATGTTAAATGCTGTTAGCAAACAAGTATGTGAACTCTTTACAAAAGGATCACACCATTGCAATGTTTCAGCAATCCTTGTAACACAAAACGTAATTCATCAGAGCAAGTTTTGCGGAGACATATCACTTAACTGCAAATACCTCGTTTTGTTTAAAACCCTCGATATAAGAGCCGGTTTATTCATTTAGAGAGGCAGATTTATCCAGCAAATAGTTCAGAGCTGCTAAAAATATATAAAGAGATTACACAGGTACCACATGGATGTTTATTGATAGATTCCACTCAAGATATTAACGAGGTGTTATGATTCTGTACTGATATTTTTAACAAGACATTTACAACTTGTATCTGCTCGCCTTTAATCAGTAAAAATGGTGTCACGAATGAATCGATTAAGGGCCAACAAGCATATGCTATATGCTCTTAGAACTGTTCTATTTCTTTTTCCGTAATTTGTATGTACGTATGTACATACATATTGTATTTTTCGCGACAAATCGTACTGAAGGTACGATTTGCTTTTTGATTTCTTTTTTAACTAAATTGTTGAAATGACAAATTTTGCTGAAGGCAAAATTTGTCGTAGAAATTTTTAAGTAAAACGACTTGGGGTGTAAAATGAAACTTTTGTTTTTCCCAAGTCGTTTGATGGGAAATTTTATGACTTGTTTGGAATGTGAAGAAAATTGCTGATGCAATTTTCTTCACCCTTTTTGGGCTTTAAACTAATCATGTTTTGTGCATGATTAGTTTATTGTATTTTTATATTTTAGGGTTTTTCTTTTATATGCCCAATTTTAGGTTTCTAGATATATAGGGCTTATTAATTATTTTTTTTTGTGGAAACTTTACCTGTTAGGCCCTAAGGTTTTATATACCTTCATATGGTACATATATGTACCTAGGTTTTTCATACATAACATTCCTTCCCCCGCGAAAAAGAGAATTATTCTTTGAAGAGGAATAATTCTCGAAAAATAATTATGTGGGTGTAGGTTCTGTATGGGGCGTTTTATCAAATCGAAATGAATTTGATATCATAGTAATTAAAAAAAAATAAAAAATAAATAAACGAATGCCATGGGTCCATAGCGTGTAATACATTGAAATGCATCTTGCACCGGCTTCGAAAATAGAGAAAAAAAATATATTTGAGATCTGTGTTCTTGTAGCTACATACATACAAAATGCATAAATTGCAATTTGTGTCGTATGGAGCTCATCTGGTGTGATTTGAAAGAATAAAAAAAGGAGAAAAAGCAACTACTTTTGCTACTGGGGTTGCGTGGGCTTTACCGAGATAAGGGCTTGACACATTTTAATCGTATCTCCATCGGTTTTTGCTAACGTTAGGGGTTTTGCCCTTCATTTGGATTTAGGTTTTAATTGTTCGTCACAGTTGAGATTATGCCGTTCTATGAGATTGTTGCTCCGCGTTCGCCTTATATAACCCCGGCACCTTATTGTGTACGGGTTATGGCAATTTTCGTGCAAAGTGTGGCTCGCGGGTGGCGGGGCCAAATTCGGCTACTGATCCGGAGGGACGGTCGCCCGGATATATGCTTTTGGGCAGCCCCGGTTGAGGCGGATATTTTCTATCCAGGAGAGTTCTATTTGGGGCCTCATGGTGGTGCTTCTTGTGTTGCATTGGGTAAGTTCGTGTATATAAATATATATAGTTGCTGTTTTCTTACCCACCTCTTTTTTTTTGTTTTCTATATTTCTAGGGGCGACTCTTACCCTGGTTGGAGAAATTGGGTGGTGTGGTTATTTGGCGTGCAGAAGGCATCCGTCCTACATGCGGGATGCAGACGATTTGGGGTCTGAGGGTGGTACTTCTTTCGAGTGGGCCCATTGGGATCATCCGGCCGTATCATTCAGTTCTACGTTGGAGCCGGTCGTCCATTGGGGTGAGAACAGGGTTGCCCCTTCCGAGTGTGAGGACTGGGACTACCCGAATGTATCATCCAATTCTACTTCAGAGCCGGTCGAGGCCCCCCCCCCTCATATGAGGATTCATGGTAATTTGTTCTTCTTGAATTTTAACTTGATCCCATAAAAATTTTTCCCTCTCTTTGTAGGAGTTGTTGATGGCCAATCACCCCGACCGTTGAAACGCACCAAAAAAAAAATCTCTATTTTCAAAGATTTTGCTGTATTAATAAAAAAAAAATTCTTTTGTACTTTTTTTAGAGAGGCAGATTTATCCAGCAAATAGTTCAGAGCTGCTAAAAATATATAAAGAGATTACACAGGTACCACATGGATGTTTATTGATAGATTCCACTCAAGATATTAACGAGGTGTTATGATTCTGTACTGATATTTTTAACAAGACATTTACAACTTGTATCTGCTCGCCTTTAATCAGTAAAAATGGTGTCACGAATGAATCGATTAAGGGCCAACAAGCAAATGCTATATGCTCTTAGAACTGTTATATTTCTTTTTTCGTAATTTGTATGTACGTATGTACATACATATTGTATTTTTCGCGACAAATCGTACTGAAGGTACGATTTGCTTTTTGATTTCTTTTTTAACTAAATTGTTGAAATGACAAATTTTGCTGAAGGCAAAATTTGTCGTAGAAATTTTTAAGTAAAACGACTTGGGGTGTAAAATGAAACTTTTGTTTTTCCCAAGTCGTTTGATGGGAAATTTTATGACTTGTTTGGAATGTGAAGAAAATTGCTGATGCAATTTTCTTCACCCTTTTTGGGCTATAAACTAATCATGTTTTGTGCATGATTAGTTTATTGTATTCTTATATTTTAGGGTTTTTCTTTTATATGCCCAATTTTAGGTTTCTAGATATATAGGGCTTATTAATTATTTTTTCTATTCTTCTATTCTACTTCAGAGCCGGTCGAGGCGCCCCCCCCCTCATATGAGGATTCATGGTAATTTGTTCTTCTTGAATTTTAACTTGATCCCATAAAAATTTTTCCCTCTCTTTGTAGGAGTTGTTGATGGCCAATCACCCCGACCGTTGAAACGCACCAAAAAAAATCTCTATTTTCAAAGATTTTTCTGTATTAATAAAAAAAAAATTCTTTTGTACTTTAATCTAACGAAGATTTCATAATTAAATGAGTGTTGTTTCTAAAAAGTTTTGTGGTTACTGTTTGTGTTTATTGTTCTTTTTCAGGTACTTGCTTAGGTTAGGCCTATGAAAATGACTCTGGGGTTTTTCTGGGGGTTTGTTTTTTTTTTTTTTTTAAATGAGTTGAGTTCTTGGTTGTTGGTTTACATATTTGTTGATTATAGTTCGCTATTAGTTTATATATATTTTGTTTTTTCTATCTTTTTGTTTTCTTACACCATGTCTTTGTAGGTTGTGGTTTGACTTATACTAGAGCTCAAATATTTGCTTATTCTACGTTTATTTAAATATTCTACGTCGTTTAAATATTCTACGTTGTTTATTATTGTTAATTTTTTTGTTTTTGTTACTCTATGTATTTTTTCTAATTGTTGTGTATTCATTCTAGATTATGTCTCAAATTCTAACAAATTCGGTTTTAATTTTCGTTTCTGCTAAGGGTTAAAAAAAAATGTTTCCAATCTAGATTTTTATGTTAATATCTTATCTTAATAGTTAACTAAGTGTTCTTATTTATTACTTATTGCTACTGAATATTATTTATTTATTGTTTTTATTTTCCTTATTTTTGGTTAAATAATTTTCGATTATGATTAAATCTGTCATTTTTTGTTGTAATTCTATTATATTCTGTTCTTCTTTCTTCTATTAGCTTTAGTCCTAGGGCTTTTAACTTATTTTGTTGAGAACTTCCGAATTGTGTTTTCTTTTGAAATATACCTTCTTTCTCTTAATGTCTAGTGTTTATTTTACTTATTTTCTATCACCCAGTGTAGTAAAAGAGGAGGGACTGCGCTTGTCACAGGAGAATGAGACGGGGCCAACTAACGAGTATAGATCTTTTTGATCATACTACTTGTATAGATCTCGCTCTGTGGAGACTTTGAGTACGTTTTAATTTCTCTTGGGGTGTTGCGTAAACCGGTTCCATGGGAACGTTTTCAGATCTGGGCTGTTGTCTGCGTTTAGCAATCCATGCCATGAATGCCGGGACGATATATTTTGCTATTGCCAGCACTGATATAAGTAGCAACAAGATTCCTGTCATTGATAGGGATGTAATAGAGAGTATATGAGTAATCTTGGCCTTTGGTCCAAAGTGAATGCTGTTCACTTTGGTACGGATTTCGTCTAGAGATTTTGCATCTAGGTGGATACGTTGGTTTGTATCATCTCCGAGGAGTAACGTTGGTTGTTTATCAAGGTTTTTAGGAGCGGATATCTTGGACATATATTCTGCCAATTCCTCTTGCGTTTCGTTTGTGCCTGGGAAGTAGGTTGGTTGGAAAACGTTTAGCGGATGTAGATTTTCTGCTTCGTAATACAGAGTGTGAGACCCTATTTGCAAGGAACATGGTTCGTTGATTGTCATGATTCCTTGTCCTGCGAGACGATGAGTGAGTAACTGTTGAGTACAAGTTATATGTACTATAGTAGTTTCGGTTAAGGAGTACAGCCACGTATTTGGTCTATTGAGCTTAATTATTGTATCTCTTGGGGGAATTTGAGCTCTGATGCTACACTGTGGGTGTTCGCCCAGTGGATTGAATAAAAGTTTAATAACACAGTCATCTGTTTTTGTAGCCTTGGTGAGTGGTGTATTTAGCTTACCAACCCACGTATCCTCATCGATTCCCTTTGAAATTTTTTTGAAAGATCTCAGGTTTTCTGGCTTCAGCAGCAGAAATTCCTGGGTCTGTATTTGACTTGCACATGGGAAAATTCGATATCAGGTATTAATGAGTGGTTTGAATCCACCCGTATGGGAAAACATTTAATCTGTTGGATTTTCATCTTGGGAATATTAAATATGGGAAGTTTGACTCGGATAACTAATTTGTCCTGCAGCAAATGTGTCTTAACATCTGCTGTTTGATACAGAACTGACAAACAGTCCTGTAGATTGGGACAAGTGGAGTGAGATTTGTGATAAATCTCTAGCAAATGATTAGGGGAAATTAAAAGTGGATGAATTTGATTATTTCTACTGGACACTATTATGTCCAGTCGTGCTTGTTGTTATATTTCTTTCGAAAATGCTTGATAATTAATTGTTTCTTCCACTTTTAAGAACTCGTGTTATATTAAACACTACACAAGGGTTTATATATTTACGCTTTATATTTATTTATTTTTGTAAATTTACTTACGTAAAGGTTTATAGTTAATCCTATTTCTACGTTTACATATTAAGTCTGTTCTGCATCACCATATATCCTATTTTCCGTCACTTCACTTTTGCTAATAACTCCAACTGGCTAACGAATTATCAAACACTTAATTACATTCCAATTTCCTACGATTAAGATCTACTTAAGAAAACACTTTTCATAACTTTTCTTAATCTGCTCACATTTAAACCATTGCACTATGTACGGTACTTTCTTTTCTATGTATTGGAAACCCCAACTTGTTAATTAGTTGTCAAACTTAATTTCGTTCTATTTTCCTACGTTTTAGATTTTTCTTTTCATTGCTCGCGGACCCGTTCGACCACCAGACCAACACCTCAACTCTTTTTTTAAAAAACTCAACTCGCTTTTTTAATTTTTTGCCGAACCGCCGTGTTTTAAGTCAAAAAGCCAACTCTATCATTTGTAGTGTCAGACTAGAGACAATTTCTTGTCTTATTTGGTGGGCTGTTAACTCGTCTGTTGTGTTCCGCAGATTGTTAATATGGTTGGTTATCTGACGCTGTCGTTCAGACAGGGAAGATAGGGGTTTCTGAATTTGTTCAAACGTGGTTTTTTTACGCTTATCTGTTGTTTTTCCAGATCAGCTAAGGTTTGAGTATTTACCTCTAATTCGCTTAGTCGGCTGTACACCTCTTGTTCGTTTTTACTATCCATGGTACCGAAAAGATAATGCATCGCAACACTGGTACGCCTAATGATATTTTCCATCAGGGCGTGTATATGTTTTGTCTGTAGCGTACAAAGGTATTGTATGTAGTGTTCCGCTCGTTCTGCTAGTCGCGTCTGATTTTCCAACTCGGCCAGATTTAACTCAGTGATGATGCTCCAAGTGTCGTGGTAAACTGATAGGCTTCCAAGATCCTCAAATAGTACTCCCGTATTATTTAGGGGCGTTATAGAGTAAGGTTCCTCCGCGAGGGCTCCTATTATGAGCAGGAATAGTCCGTGGAAAATGATGGAATGCATTGTTATCTAGGAGAGGATAGGATAGGGTATTAAAATGGGTTTTTATTTGACTTTGTAGCTTACATGCTATTATATATGTGTCTTGAATTACTTAAATTATATTGACACCATGTTATTCGTAGAAAGGTTTTAGACGGTTGTTATGTACCGTGACCTCTCGTTTACGAATTTTTATTGTGCTGTTTACAGTACTAGGGATACCGGTTACCGTGTAGGGTCCTACCCTAATCTGGGAGAGCTTATGTTTACGACTCTCGCTATTGAGTAGAACCTTGTCAGGGGACGTACAGCTTTGTCATAGGCAGTCCATGGGAGTTAATTTTGTCCCTTCGTGTACACTGTTGTTGTACACGCAAGCAGCGGTTCGCAGATAACTATCCCATGACCTGGAATTTTCGTCCACTATAGTTCGTAGATATTCAATCAATGGTCTATGTGCACGTTCGAGTGCTCCATTTGATTGGGGATGATAAGCTGAGGTTTGCAGCTTATTTATCCTGAGGAGTTTGCATACCTTTTTGAATAGGTCACTCAGGAAATTACTTCCCTGATCGGTGACTATTCTTTTGGGAATGCGGTAGCGCGTGACGATTTCGTCGAAGAAAATTTGCGCTACGGTTACAGCTTCCCCATTTGGTATGGCACACCAATCTACAAATTTCGTGAGGTTATCCTGAAACGTTAATATATATTTGTTTCCAGATTCAGTTTCCTCTAGTGGGCCGACAATATCTAGATAGATTTTGTCGAATGGTTGTTCAGCTATGTCTGTACTCACCATTGGCATTTTATACTGTGGTGAAGCCTTCATGGTTTGACATTTGGCACACCGCTTAATGTGCTTTTTGATGTCACTAAGCATGTGCCTCCACCAGTACTTTCTTCGAATCCGTTTATAGGTTTTTATCACTCCCTGATGGCCGCCAAAGAGAGAATCATCATAATCTTTTAAGATTAATTGAATCTCCTCTGGGCTTGTGATTACTTCATGGGGACGAGTTTCGTCTATAATTGGTGGATTGGTACTAGGTGGACTGTCACGGTCTGCGGTCTCTTCTGGATGATGAGTTTGTTCTTCTTGTTCTATTAGTTTGGCCTGGCTGTCTGGATTTGTACAAATTTCGTGAATGTTTCGTGTCTGGGCTCTTGTTACTGCATTGCATTGCAGACACTACTTAAGGTCCGATGAGTGTTTTTCCTCCTCTATGTCCGAGTCCATTTGGTGGTGGACTATAGCTTCTACCGTGAAGGTTGTAGTTTCCTTGTCTTTGTTATTATCCCGTGGAATGCGGCTTAAAGCGTCGGCATTCGTGTTGTACTTTCCGGGCTTATATTCAATTTTATAATTGAACTCGCAAAGTTTATGGTGAAATCTCACCAGACGGGATGTGGGGTCCTCAACATTGAAGACTCCCTTGAGTGGTTTGTGATCTGTATAGACCGTGAACTCGCGGCCTTGCAGATAACACCTAAAATTTTTAGTCGCCCAAACTATAGCCAGTAACTCTTTCTCAATGGTGGAATAGTTACGTTCGGCTTTGTGCAGGGTACGGCTGGCGTAGGCAATGGGCTGGTCACTTCCTACCTCTCCTTGAGAGAGGACTGCTCCAAGAGCCTCGCTGCTGGCGTCTGTGGTAAGGTTAAAGGGTTTTGAAAAATCGGGATATATTAAGAGTGGAGGGGAAATTAAAGCGTTCTTAATGCTCTGAAATGCCTCTTGGCATTTCTCAGTTGTTACGCTCCTCTTTGAGCGCAACTAGGGATCCCGTCGACCCCTGTCCTAGCTCAGTAAGAAGGGTGGTTCGCTTAATGAAATATGAGTGAAGTGATGGGCGCCATGTAATTTTTATATAAAGGAAAATCACAAAACCTATTCTCTTGTTTAGTACGTTATAATTTCGGTAATATTATAAGAACAAAACTACGACTAATGTTAACTGCTTGGAATTCACATGAAGTCAATTAACAGACCGTGGATGAACATCTCAATTACCACCGATTTTACATGGGTTTTAGAACTCTAATTATGCAACGCCATGCGCCAGCCAACCACAAAATAAAAAAAGAAATAGTATTGCAAAAAAAAATCTACTTAGCTTTTCTTTTTGTCCAGGATGCGTCAATTTCGGTTTTCCTTTTATTGTCCTGAGTTAATTAATCCACTTATTTTTTTGACTCTTCTATATAAAACTTTTTAATGCTGGAGCACTTCTCCACTCCTGACAAGGAAAAACAAGCAAACTTCTGGAACAAGTGCCGGTCTCTTTGCGGTCTCTGTCCCCAGCCCGCATCCGTGGTTCCAGCCAGTTCCGAAAGGTATAATCTGACTGGATGGCGTTTAGATCACTTTCGACTGGTCTAATTTATTTAGATTGACTTAGGTCAGCTGATAATTTTGCAGACACCAACCTATTTATTTTTTTAATTACCTCCTTTGCAATTTTAATAATTTGTTATTTAGTTTTACCTCCTTTGCAATTTTTAATAATTTGTTATTTAGTTTTACCTCCTTTGCAATTTTTAATAATTTGTTATTTAGTTTTACCTCCTTTGCAATTTTAATAATTTGTCGCTTAGCTTGACCTCCTTTGCTATTTTAATAATTTTAAATTGAAAGTCATATTGAGACGAAACCTGGACGAATTAACCATGGAATGGGTTTAGATACGAGAGACTAGAATACTGTGGCTGAGTGGCTCGCTGGCAAAATTTCGAGAAAACAATTAATCTTAGGAAATGTTGATGCTCGCCCAAGGCTTACAAGTTAATTACAATTGTAATTTCCTCTTACGTTCTACCATAATTATGACCTTGCTTGCCGTGGGCAATGGTGGACGTGATATATAAAAGTACGGCGGAAAAGTAGTGCGTTCATGCTCCACAATTTAGCGCACAATAGCGCTCGGATTTGACGAGGGCCAGTCATACCCAACTGAGAGACCTCAGACGAAAATTCTCCAACATACTTTCCCTGAAATAAAAATTGCCCACAATATCAACAGTTCGAAATTAAGGACACATAAAACATTCACAAATCTATTTTCATGTAGAACTGTAACACGCCTCCTCTTCCTCCGGGAGATTTCCTTGAAATCTCAATAAAATACATTCAATAATTCAATTTCAATTAATTCAAATTTAGCAACCGATTCCTTAAATTGTCAAACACCATAATGTGATTCCATAGATTCTGCTTGCTATGTGCTGCTGCAAGGCTGCGGCTTTACATAAATTCACAAATATATTATATATCCAAAGTTTAGAAACTTGAAAAGTTAACGTTATATTACTATATAAAAACAATGTTTAATCTAAATTTAAGACTCCATTTTTCTCATAATGTACGTAAGGTAAATGTAACAAGGACGAAGTAGCAGTAGAAAAACAAAAAAGTATTCAGAATGAAACTCAAGCTTAAAATTAAATCACATCCCTCGACAAAAGCTTACAAATATAAGGCTTATACAAAAGATAACAAAAAAACCACTTTAGATTACGAGATATAACTTATTTGTTGATGTGGAAAACTTCTCTTTTCCTTCTAATATTACAGATTATTGTGTCTAAGTCTTGACAAGGCGCACGAGAACTTATATCACCGCCATTCGAACTACTTCCGGGTAGGGGACCATTCGTTTGGTGATTTTTATTGAATTCTACGTTATTGGTTGAATTTAATCTTTCCCTTCCTAGCCCAAGTGGAAATGCAAACTCTTGAGGTAGCTTTCGCATGATTTTATCAGATGTGATGAGTCGACCAAATCCTTCCTGGTGTGCAAAAGCATAGCCTGATCGAAGTGATCGACGAGCTCTTCTTGCTGAAGGCGTCCGTAATACATCTGTACTATGACGCGAACGCATTTTGTGCAGCTCTTTGTTTAAGTCGTAACTTGTCAGATAGGCTTGGATAAACGTCGACGAAATAAAATCTCGAGCCTAATACGGGATCCATTATTACTATTACAGTTATTACCGTTGTAAACCAAAAAGTTGCTTCTTTCATGGCTTGTGTTAGAGAACCAATATAAGGTCCTCCGATAACATAATTGTAAAATGAATCTAAGAATAAATACCATAACAAGCTACCCCAGATCATAATATGATTGAATACTGTCCAGTATGATGTATCGAGCGCAAGATTAGAATGGTTGTTACTACAGATCCTAAGGTCATGTGGTCACTAAGTATAAAGCCATCTGGTGATATTCCATCCTTATACGTAACATAGGGTATTAAAAATAAACCCATTGAAATAAATATCCCATGCAGCACATCTAAACTGTGCTTGTCGGACACATCTTGCTCAAAATACCTAACGCTATGGTGATTCCATCGTGTTGATATTACGAAAATAATAAGACATCAACTAGACCCTCCCAGTACTCCCCTTTTATTAGTCATCAGGTACGTTTGATGTATAAGGCTTCAAATCTTTGGCGTGCCATATCCCCTGACTCTTCCCAGCCTCGTTTACCAATTCGTAAGTCCAAGGCGATACAATTTTAACTATTTTGAATCGGCCTATATACTTGGCTGCTAACTTAGCATTAAAATACTTACTCGCATCAGAAAGTACATAGTTCGTTCTCCAGACCTGATCGTTAACAAAGAATCTATTATCCCGCCTTCGAAGATTATACGCGTGCCTACTACTTTCTGCAGCTCGGACTAGCCGCTTCTTGACATCCGTTACAACTTCCTGTAATGCTTTAGACCTTTCCACCGAATTGTACACCCCCTTAACTTCTGACTCTACATGATCGTAGCCATTTGTTATCATCTCACGCCCGAAGTTTATAAAGTATGGCGTCAGATTGGTCACCTCTTGAACAGCCGTGCGAATAGCGCATGATATTTTTGGTAGGTGAGAATCCCAACTCTTGTGGTTTTCTGACACATATGCTATCAGCATGGTCTTAATGACTTGATTAGTCCGCTCGGCCGGGTTGGCTTGCGGGTGATAAAGAGCCGTGTATTTGATGGTAACGCCATAGCCCTCACAAAGTCCCTGGAACTCTCGACTTTTAAACTGGACACCATTATCACAGATTAAAATCTTATGTACTCCAAAAAGAAGGAAAATAGAGTCTTCCAGACACCTACAGACTGACGCCGAAGTGGCTGAGCGCAACGAAAAGAGCATAGGGAATTTGCTGAACTGGTCGACAATTGTTAAGATGTATACAAAACCCCGATTCGAGCGTGGCAATGGACCAATTAAATCTAAGCTTATGGTTTCCCATGGTTTATCCGCTATCTTGCGAGTAGCCATTAGTCCTGCCGGCTTTTTAAGCTCGGGTTTTATCGATTGGCATGTTAAGCAGCGCTTAACGTAACGAGTCACATCTGCCTTCATTTTAGGCCAGTAGAACTGTTGTGACAGACGATGTAAAGTTTTATGAATGCCTCCATGACCTGAAGTGGGAATATCGTGAGCTTTGTACAGCATTTGGTTTCTCTGATCTTTTGGTACAACTTGTTTCCAATAATCTAACTCCGTGGCCAGTGCTGGATATCTAAGCCTGCAATGCTTGTACAATATTCCATTTTCTTCTCTCCAGTCAGGGTATTTCTCCGGCTTCTTCTTGACTTGCTCCAGTATCCTGTGATACCATTTGACCTTAGTCCCACTGTTGGCATTGACACAATCCACAGCTGGTACTGACCGAGAGAGCCAATCAGGTACAAGATGCTTCTTCCCTTTCCGGTGTATAATATCGTAGTCATATTGCTGCATCCTCATAGCCCACCTCGCTAATCTACCGGTTGGATCTTTCAGATTGTGAAGCATGGTCAGTAACAACTGCGAATCGTGTGCCTTCAAGATATGGTCTGAGCTTATCGACTGCCCAGAGAACCGCTAAGCACTCTCTCTCAGTGGTAGAATAATTTCTCTCGCAACGGTTTAGAGATCTGCTTAAGTAGGCTATTACCTTTTCGTCCCGTCTATCTTCTGCGTTAGCAGCGCACCCAGCCCGTATCCTGAAGCATCCGTATGCACGATAAATGGTAATTTAAAATCTGGACACATAAGAATTGGAGCGCTAACGAGCTTTGCCTTAACCTCCCGAAATGATTTTTCGCATTCTCCAGACCAATGAAACTTCTTACTCTTTTTCAGTAAACTGGTAATAGGTGAAATCAAGGTGGAAAAATTTTCAATAAATCGCCTATACCATGCCATCGTTCCTATGAATTTTCGTACTTCGGAGATATTTTTGGGGATTGGGTACCTGCAATATACACTTGACCTTGTCTGGATCTACCTGTATGCCATTTTCTCCAACTAAATAACCTAGGTACTTTAATTCAGGCCTACAGAATTCGCACTTGTCGTAATTAATTATCAATCCTGCCTCGTGAAGCTTATTCAAGACTTCCTCTAAGATCCGTTTGTGTTCTTCAAACGATTGAGTGACAATAATTACATCGTCAAGGTATACGAAGACGTGTTTTTCTAAACTACCAGAAAGTACACGGTCAATAAAACGTTGCCAAGTTGCTGGCGAGTTGGTTAGCCCAAAGGACATTCGAAGAAATTGAAATAATCCACGTCCCGGTACCTTGAAAGCCGTGTATTGTCTTGATCCTTCAGCCATTGGAATTTGCCAAAAGGCAGATTTAATGTCAAGAGATGACATGTATTTTGCATTGCGTAGCTTATCCAATGTGGCCGAGACGTATGGCAGCGGATAGGCGTCTTTCTTCGTTACCTTATTTAATTTCCGGAAGTCAACGCAAAAACGATAACTTCCGTCCTTCTTCCGCACCATTACAACTGGAGATGACCAGGCACTTCCTGACGGTTCGACTACTCCTTCCTGAATCATCTTGTCTAACTCAGTGTTAATAACATCATGAATGGCTGGCGATACAGGGTAATAGCGTTGTTTTATAGGGGGAGAATCAGTCTGAATAACATGCTCCACTTCACGCGTGCAACCTATCCCCTTTCCCATTTTAGTCTTGGCCTCGAGTATTATTCCCTTCAATTCATTATTTTGCTGCAAAGATAACTTATTTTGTTTCTCTAGTGAATTTACTTTGACATCTGCATCCATAGCTATAAATCGCCAAGAATCATCTCTCAAATTGGCACAGATTCCCATATTTTTCCAAAAATCAATACCAAGTATGATTGTATGTGGAAGCTCAGGTACCACTAATGCTTCACAAACCCCAACACGACTCTCCAGTTCCACAGATAAACTTATCTCACCTAAAATGTTGACTTCTTTCCCGTTAGCAAGTTTTACTGTTGACATATTAGTGGTTTTCAATGTAACGCCCATTTTACGTACTAAGTCCCATCCAGGACCTCCAAGAATTGTACACGATGCCCCAGAATCGAGCAATGCTAAGACCTTCACATCAAAGATAGCAATCTTCAAGTACGGACGCACGTCATTCTCTGCATGTGCAAAGATATAATCCAATAATGCTGACCATGCACCTTTGTAAACTTTACTATTATTATTTCTTCCATCTCTACAGCTATCAACTTCATCACTACTACTACTACTATTATTGTTATTCTTAGGTCTTGCGGTTTCTTGAAAACAACTTGAGCTCGACTCGCCGCTTACCATCGAGCTCTGACTTCGTTTCCCGACTCTTGTGTTACTTGTGTATTTCTATTGCCTTGGCTACTCTCGACTCGTTGATTTCTACATTTCGAACAATTCGGACGAATAATACCTCTTGTGCCGCAACCATAACACTTCACATTTTGCTTACAGGATCGCGCTAGATGACCTTCTTGACCGCATTTAAAACATTTGGGACGTGTTCCCTGATTTGGGTTAGGGTCGGACAATGCTGAAACAGATCGATTTGACGGCTCCACATAGGCCAAATCAGACTCCAATAAGTGTGTGTTCCGTTTCGATGGAGGAGGCACAAAGGATTCCACTGAAACTCGGACAGATTCTAGGCGTCTTCCCAGCTCAACAAGTTCCGCAATACTGTTTACATCCGTCAGGCCTAACTGAGTCTGGTAAAAAGGGCTAACGTTACGTTTCAAGATTCTCAGCTTCTCGGCCTCACTCATTGAGACAGTCAACCTAGAAAACATGGTAGACATCACTGCAGCATAGGTACCTATGGTCTCTTCTTTTCCTTGCGTTCTTCTTTTTATTTCACTTAATAATCTGTCGTTATAGTCTGCAGGTAAAAACTCTTTGCGCAGTCCGCCGACTAAATCCGACCACGAGTGAAATTGACCCTTGTTAGCACGGTACCATATGAGAGCACGTCCTGTAAATAAATCAAGCGCTGAGCGATAAAGCTGTGATCTACTGACCCCGCGTGCTTCAGCAAGCTCTGTTACTCGTTCTAAGAAGGAATTCAGAGACTGATTCTGCTCCCCAGAAAATTGTATACCCCACTTGTACAGGGGTACTACTGGGCGGGAGCTTGTTAACATCGTCGTTGTCAACGATGTTTCTTCCACCAGCTCTGAGTCGTCACTATCGGCTTTATCTCCTTCGACCTTCATCTGCAGAGAACCCAAAGCTAATATCAACTTGCCTCTAATACGTCTCTTTTTCTTCACGTGCGCCTCCTCTATAGCTGGACATCTACGCAATCTACTTAAAGCCCACTCCACCTTTGTTATGATCTTCTTATAATCGGCGGAACTAGACTCCCCGCTAAAGGTTGACAATAGCTGAGTGATCTCTTCCAATTTCTTCACCAAAGCTTCAATATCTTCCTCGCACGCCAAGGGGTATGGGTCTATGACCACTGATTGTCCCAACCTCTCAGCCCTTAAAGCAGTTCTCAGCGTTAACCTCATATCGTCCACTCTGCCTAAGGGGAGGCCTCGGATATCTAACTCGTAGGCCAATTCTTCCTGATTTAGCCTGTTAATCTCCATGACTAAATATTGCTTTCTCCAAGCTTCTCAACAAAGACAAGTAAATATACGATAGAAGAAATTAAATTGTGAAAATTCTATGTAATATTCGGAATCCAAACTCGTAATACGTAGGTTAGGACGATTCAAATTCAAATTTTTTTTTTAAATATTAGCTCTTAACGCAAAATTACTATCAATCTATGATATTAATTACTACTAAATATATCTACGAACTGTAAAGTTTTCAATATAGGATTTCAATGCAAAGGAAAACTGAACATTCACTTTTCTATTATCTAAGAAGTACTCAAATCCAGTTTAATGAGTGATCAGAAGTACAATTATAATGAGTACAAATAGCCCAGATTTCCATTTCAATCTATTAAAGAAATTATGCCAAATGCCAATTGTCGATATATAAGTTATTACTTGTAGAGTAAATGTATATACAACTTTTACTAGATGATTAAGTACCCATTAAGATAACGGCTCTGTTCCCTTACAAGAAAACATTTACATGTGGCAAATAAAAAACGTAAATTTAAAAGGCAAGAAATCGATATAAATATATAATAAATTGTGATCATCTAATACTAAATACCATTTCATGCAAATGTACATATACATATTAACCAAAATTCATTCCTTTATGTATTTAATTATAGTTCAATGCATGTATAAACAAAATAAACTTAAAACTCACTGAAAAGGAGCGTGTTACAGCTAATGTGTCTGGTGGCTGGCGGACAATGCGAATTTTCAAACACGAATATGCGATATAAAATAATCAAATCAACAAAATGGGTCGATCGGGAGAGACCTTGAAAATTTATATGATCTGCTGGTCATAAAATGTGGACAATCTTAAAAAAGGAAAAAAAAATATTCGAAAATAAATTTTGTGAATACATATATATACGTATGTACATACGACACTATTACACTATTTCCACTTGCAATCTGGGCTCTGTAGGCTTCACCTAGATCGCAAATCAGCCTGTCAGGAACAACAAAAATATGTGCACATCTTATCACAAAATCATTGATACGATATATATATATCTATATGTACTTAGTTATGCACATTCACCTTATTATAAGTATGTACCCGGTACGTATGACTGGGAATAACTACACCATTTCATTTGTGAATTTTTGCAAATAAAATTTTCTGCAGTGCCTACATATCTCCAATGTACTTTATAATATTTGGCAGGCCTTCGAAATTAAAACAAAACTTTCGTTTTACCACGTACTCGGTTTAACCTACGGAATGTAAATTAACTAACGAGTGATCTCAACACCATGACAACCCACTCCGTTGTGCGAATAGCACATATAGGTTTACATGCAGCTTTGTGATTAACTGAACGACACTGGTTTATTGAACTTTACGAATAATTGTTTTTTTTCTCTGCATATTACTTTTCAGCCGATATCATAATTTACAAAACCAAGTTCTCCTGACTGAACTGAAATGTCGAAACATTTGAGGGGTTTACCGAAATTATTTAACAATTATGATTCCATTTTGCATGATCATGTAACACTTTGACAAAATTACTATTGTTTTGATTAACACAATGATATTTCACTAACGCTTTCTTTGTAATCGAGCCCCACGTTGGGCGCCAAAGATATGTTACGCTCCTCTTTGAGCGCAACTAGGGATCCCGTCGACCCCTGTCCTAGCTCAGTAAGAAGGGTGGTTCGCTTAATGAAATATGAGTGAAGTGATGGGCGCCATGTAATTTTTGGATAGAGGAAAATCACAAAACCTATTCTCTTGTTTAGTACGTTATAATTTCGGTAATATTATAAGAACAAAACTACGACTAATGTTAACTGCTTGGAATTCACATGAAGTCAATTAACAGACCGTGGATGAACATCTCAATTACCATCGATTTTACATGGGTTTTAGAACCCTAATTATGCAACGCCATGCGCCAGCCAGCCACAAAATAAAAAAAGAAATAGTATTGCAAAAAAAAATCTAGTTAGCTTTTCTTTTTGTCCAGGATGCGTCAATTTCTGTTTTCCTTTTATTCTCCTGAGTTATTTAATCCACTTATTTTTTTTTTACTCTTCTATATAAAACTTTTTAATGCTGGAGCACTTCTCCACTCCTGACAAGGAAAAACAAGCAAACTCCTGGAACAAGTGCCGGTCTCTTTGCGGTCTCTGTCCCCAGCCCGCCTCCGTGGTTCCAGCCAGTTCCGAAAGGTATAATCTGACTGGATGGCGTTTAGATCACTTTCGACTGGTCTAATTTATTTAGATTGACTTAGGTCAGCTTATAATTTTGCAGACACCAACCTATTTATTTTTTTAATTACCTCCTTTGCAATTTTAATAATTTGTTATTTAGTTTTACCTCCTTTGCAATTTTTAATAATTTGTTATTTAGTTTTACCTCCTTTGCAATTTTTAATAATTTGTTATTTAGTTTTACCTCCTTTGCAATTTTAATAATTTGTCGCTTAGCTTGACCTCTTTTGCTATTTTAATAATTTTAAATTGAAAGTCATATTGCAACGAAACCTGGACGAATTAACCATGGAATGGGTTTAGATACGAGAGACTAGAATACTGTGGCTGAGTGGCTCGCTGGCAAAATTTCGAGAAAACAATTAATCTTAGGAAATGTTGATGCTCGCCCAAGGCTTACAAGTTAATTACAATTGTAATTTCCTCTTACGTTCTACCATAATTA